>OX387385.1:3998072-4598072 GCA_947563715.1 Lycia hirtaria | reverse complement strand
AGCTTAGGTTCAACAATGATTTAAGATACTGAGATGTTAAGATACTATGTGCTCTAAGAAGGCAAACGTTTCTATCTTGGGTTCAACAATGATTTAAGATACTGAGATGTTAAGATACTGTGTGGTCTAAGAAGGCAAACGTTTCTAGCTTAGGTTCAACAATGATTTAAGATACTGAGATGTTAAGATACTGTGTGTTCTAAGAAGGCAAACGTTTCTAGCTTGGGTTCAACAATGATTTAAGATACTGAGATGTTAAGATACTGTGTGGTCTAAGAAGGCAAACCTTTCTAGCTTGGGTCTAACAATGATTTGAGATACTGAGATGTTAAGATACTGTGTGGTCTAAGAAGGCAAACGTTTCTAGCTTAGGTACAACAATGATTTAAGATACTGAGATGTTAAGATACTGTGTGGTCTAAGAAGGCAAACGTTTGCTTGGGTTCAACAATGATTTAAGATACTGAGATGTTAAGATACTGTGTGGTCTAAGAAGGCAAACGTTTCTAGCTTGGGTTCAACAATGATTTAAGATACTGAGATGTTAAGATACTGTGTGGTCTAAGAAGGCAAACGTTTCTAGCTTGGGTTCAACAATGATTTAAGATACTGAGATGTTAAGATACTGTGTGGTCTAAGAAGGCAAACCTTTCTAGCTTAGGTTCAACAATGATTTAAGATACTGAGATGTTAAGATACTGTGTGGTCTAAGAAGGCAAACGTTTCTAGCTTGGGTTCAACAATGATTTAAGATACTGAGATGTTAAGATACTATGTGCTCTAAGAAGGCAAACGTTTCTAGCTTGGGTTCAACAATGATTTAAGATACTGAGATGTTAAGATACTATGTGCTCTAAGAAGGCAAACGTTTCTAGCTTGGGTTCAACAATGATTTAAGATACTGAGATGTTAAGATACTATGTGCTCTAAGAAGGCAAACGTTTCTAGCTTGGGTTCAACAATGATATAAGATACTGAGATGTTAAGATACTGTGTGCTCTAAGAAGGGAAACGTTTCTAGCTTGGGTTCAACAATGATTTAATCTCAAGCTTTTTTCTACATGAAATGTTATTTATCGCCAATAAAGGCCGATATTAAAGCTAATCACAATTACTTTCATTGTAAAATTAGATCATATTTGGTAAAACAACTGTTGTATGGTAATCGTACCACCTGAAGAATACATCATTAGAAAAACCAAAACATTGGTTGGTAGGGTATTTTAAAGTATTAGCAAACAAAAAAAAAACGCATACCACTGGTAATATTATCTGAAAAAAATGTAGAGTTAATGTTTTTAAAGATTTTCCGGATACTACACTACTACTACTGTTTTTACTCATTGAAATGAAATACATTTGAACGGATTTATCACGTATATTTTACATAATTTTATGACTAGATTTGATGGCCTTTTTTGTTTATTTTTTTTTGTAGACAGTTCAAAAATTTAACATCGGACTTGAACCCGCATATCAATGATGTGTTTGTTATGTGATATGACAGTCCTCATGGCTCAGTGGTAGTACTACTCCCTACTGGCCTGTAGGTCGTGGGTTCGATCCCCACCCAGGGCAAACATTTGTGTGATAAGTATGGATGTTTGTTCTGTGTCTGGGTGTTATAATATCTATGTATTATAAGTATATATTTACAACAAAAAAAAGTATATATGTATTCTATCAATCATCTAGTTTCCATAGTACAAGCTTTGGGCTAGATGGTGTTGTGTGAAATATCCACCAATATTTATTATTATTATTAATTTATTATTATGTGGGATGGTCGAAATTTTCGAACAGACTGTTTTGCTTAAACGAACCAAGTGTCGGTGGTGCCACCTGTAACACAAACTTGAAAGCTCCCAAGTACTGATTAAGATAGGGTTCTAGTTCCGTCGGGTACAAAATATTTGGAACTAATTTGCGGACACTTAAGTGTGGAAAAACACTTCAGAAATATCGAATTATTACTAAAAACAACTACTATATTCAAACAATTTAAAAAGATAAAAATCTCGCCTCTAAGTAGAAAATCTGATTTTATCTTTTAAATGAAAAACACCAAAATATCTTTACCTTATTAAAATTTCCGAACAAAATACAAGTAAAACCTATTTTGTTTTCTTTGCTAAGTAGTATGAACAATTTAAAAAAATAATACATACTGAGGCGGCAGACGCTTGGTTTATTGGCAACTGAGGTTGGTTTTACTTTTCCTTATGGTGATCTCACACAGCACGCGGTTGCAAGAATTGACCACGGTCACCACTGCTTACTAATAATAATGTTTCATCATCATCATCTCAGCCACTAGAAGTCCAATGCTGGACATAGGTCTCCCTCATGGATTTCCAAAAAGACCAGTTGGAAGCGGCCTGCATCCATCGTCTTTCTGCCATTTGTATGATATCTTCTGTTCACCTCGTGGCTGGTATTTGTACGCTGCGCTTGCCGGTGCATGGTCTCCATTCGAGAACTTTTCGGCCCCATCAACTTCTACGTGTTATATGCCCTGCCCACTGCCACTTCAACTTGATATTCCGCTGTGCTATGTCACTGACTTTTGTACGTCTACGGATATCTTCGTTTCTGATACGATCTCGCAAATAATATCTATCTTGCTGGGAATTGGGAAAATTTCGAGGATGGATATAGAATACTGTCCGTCGGAAAAACTTTTTAAAATCAGACTCAGAATCAGACTTCAAAATACTTAAGGGGAGTTTCTCAATTCTGTTATGTCTGTTTGCTCATAGCTCCGCCATATTTAAACTGATTTAGTTTTTTTTTATTTGACAGGACAGACTTTCAGATTTGTTCTACAGAAATCAAGATCGATTGATTAGTTAGGTTTTTAAAACAAAATACATGGAAAAAAAATATTACCCGTGTAAACGAAATTGCGTATTTAAATGTCAGTTACTTCCAGCGATGTATGCTTCAGTTTTTTAAGCTATAACAACAGAAAACAGTAAATATTTTAACAAGTATATGTTAAGAAAACTCAGAAACAACAAAACTGCCGACAAAAAACGGCTTAACAGATTTTGATGAAACATAGCTAAGAACATTCTCGATGAAATCCTCTTTCCAATAAAAAAAAAAGATTAAATCGGCCCATCCGTCTGAGAGCTACAATGCCACAGACACACACAGATACATACGCCAAACTTATAAAACCCCTCGTTTTGGGTCAGGGGTTAAAAACCAGCCTGCAGATCGTGGGTCATGATTCGCCAAATGAAAATGTTCGGAAAACGTGCGAATGTTCGCCGCTCGGTACACGTTCGTGAAAGCATTAATGTATATTTGGATGATAACGTGATATAATCGGGGATCATTACGTTTATGTCTGTGCATTTGAACCAATTAAACAATTGTATTATTTTTAAACAGTATCTTTTTGCTTAGCTTGTTTGCAGTTATAGTTTTTTGAGAAAAAAATAGTAATTGAAATTATTCAGCGTGCCCTGTTTGTTGTTGTTTTTAACCATCTTTAAAATATAAATATTGGGAAATGAAATAATAACAAAAAATTTAAACATAAAATGAGTAAAAAAGAGTTTTTCCTTTATCGGTTTGGGGTAGTTTGTTTTTTGTGTTATTATATTTATGTATGTAGTTTGTATATTGTATGGTTGTAAGACATTTGCCCGTTAATAAAACATTGCTTAACATCCAAATATTTAGAAAAGTCAGAAACAGAAACAATATATATTTATAACAAAATTTATGTAAATATCAAAATAGTATATAAAATAATGTTAGGTCGAATAAATTTAACTTAATGAAATAAAATGTACTCCTCAGCAGGAGTACATTTTATTTCAGTATGTTAAATTTATTTGGGGACTATGACAGCTCATAGTCCCTCGTGGATTGTACCTTAAGAGCCCATAGACCAACCATCATAAAATGACTGATGCAATCATTTTATCGTTTCAAAAATGTTAGTATGCGCAAACGAGACAGACGATGGTCGAACTACGGATATTGAAGGGAAGACTCTCGCAGACGTCGACTCAGTTACCGAACAAATTTCTAGCCTCCGATCCCTATCTAAATTATTATTATTAATTGAGTTTGTAGGCTACTTTCCTAGACATATCGCATCTCTATATTAATAAATAATTATTACAATACAAAAACCTCCGCGCGTCGCACGCGCATGTATTGTTTACGTTTCCAATTAATGTAAGATTCAACGTCGTGATTGAATATAGACAAGTTTACATCAATTCAGTGTATCACTCCCATCACCACAACCCAATTACTATAAGTTGTTTCAGTTGTATTGAATACGTGTACGAAAATTCGAAATTTTTACGTGATAAAATAAAGACAATTTCCCAGCATCGAAAGCGTTTCTTGTAACGCGACAATCATTATGATTCGTGATTAAAACCCAGCGCGCCGCGATTGCCGCGAGCGTGATCCTGACTAATGATTATAAGCGCCCTCTGTCGGATATAGCAGCAATGCCATCACTGAGTAGAAAATTATCACAGAATTAAGGTTCTTACGTAATCTTTAACGAAAACATGCAAAGCGTTACAGTGGGTGGCTTAAACACTTGAAAGGGTCTTTGTACTTGTGATTTGTCATAACTAATAATTTTTAAATAGGAACAAAGTTGAAACCGTGTTTTTTCATGAAAAAATGTTAACTATCGACAAAATGGAACTGATGATTTAATTCTCAGAACTTCAGGGAAAAGAAGTTGTTTGTAGTGATGGGTGCAATAATACTTTCAAGTTGGTCTATTGTTCACTGTCACAACCGGAAACAACGCGTTGTTTGCTATTATTAGAGCTCGTGCAGAACTTTTACATGAAGGCACATATTTATTAGAGTAATTAATTGACTGCGCGACCTGCCGCGTCATAGTAGACGCGTCATGCGACGCTCCGCGTATCTCTGAGCACGTCAGTAGACTTCTATAGTTGCTATCAAGGTAATTTTATCACAATGAAAGGGCCCATAAACTTTGCCTGTTCGTTACTCAACTGTATAAAACATATCCGCTTCATTCCGACTTTCCGGTCATAAATATCATCAAGTTGGTGTCACGTGAAGATAAATAATTAATTAATTGCTAAAATATGCGATAATTTAATGCACTGTTTTACGTAATGTAACAAGTGATGTACAAAAGGCACGCGCAATATATATGGATATATTTTTATAACCACTGTCAGATATAGATAGATAGATAAACTTTAAACTTTTTTTATTAAACTTTATTGTACACACTTTAGAAACTTACAATATGCATGTATATAAACAATATATCCATATATTTTGAGTTTTGGCGGGAACGTCTTAGTAACGTGTTGTTGTTTGTTTTATTTTCCTAAACTTATGTTATTTTGAACATTAATGCTATAAAAATGGTGGTGTTTTATTCATTAAGTGTTCGATAAAGTGCGTGAGTGTGGGCAAGTGAAATAAAGCAGTAAAAGATGTGATTTTACGTTGTCGGCAAAACTCCATAGAAGCTTCTAGTAAAGTCGCCACCAGTTTACTGAAGCAGGACTCGACTTATAAATTAACTGTATACGTGACTTAGATTGTGATTAGAACATTTACAACTTGTTTTATTCAAGAAACTTGAAAAAATCCTAATACTTGACACTGGCAAATGCTTTAATGCGGGTCCAATACAAAAAGAAGAAAGAAGAATCCATATATTTTTGGCAATAAATAGTGGACATGGGGACACACCGTCTATTGAGCGTACCTAGCGAAAAAATCGTAATCTATAAATCTTATTTATATCTAAAATTAAATATATTTTTCGGCTAAACCTGTATTTCTGTTATACTGTCTACTCATTTTGTCACGGTTTGCATCTAATGCTGTGTTTATCTATTAATTTATTTAGATCGTTGTCAGAATTTTTATGACACTGTTTATACAATAAAGGCCTATAGAAACGGAGAAACCAATGAATATCAAATTAACTGGGAAACAAAGGGCAATAGATAATGGCGTCGTCTCCTGAAATTATTTTCAGCAATATGATCAGTGGTGTATTTTGTAATCATAATTTCGTAGGTTTTTATTAAATAGCATGTTAAATAAAATAACGCATTTTTTGAGCGTGCTGTCAATTTATAAAATAATATTATTTGATATAATCATATACATTGGCGCGTATCTGGCCCAACGCATAAGCATTGCCATTCAACGTGGCAATGCGGTCAACGTGGCAATGCGGTCAGCATGCTGGGTACGCTGCTAACTGGTAGTGGGTTTTCAAGGCTAAAGTGAATGTTAATAGACGTGCTTCATTCATTAGCCGTTCGAAATATAAGAAGTCTTAGTGATTAAGAAATTTACAGACATACAAGATACGCGCGAAAAACGTAACCATTCCTTGGTAGCCAGATAAAAAAGTTTTTTTTTTTTTATTAAAAAAAAGTTGATTTATACTTTACTACTGCTACGTACATTTATTATTACACGTGCGAACCGAAGCGTCGTTTAATTTTTTCTCTCCCACTTCACAATTACGAAAGCTTCTAAAAATATACGCAAGCAAAATAAACTAGGTCCAAATAAGAGGCGGTGCTGACGCGAACGCTCCGAAAAACTTCGAATAGCTTTCACATGCCTTACCTGAGAGGGAAGTAACTAAATGCAAATTGGTCCGAGCACTCTCTGGACCTCTCTAAATCACAGATCAGAACGAGACAGATGGAAAACTCTATAGGGTCTCAAAAATCAATTTCTCTTCACAATACATAATTATGAGTAGGTATATGGAAGTTGGTAATATATTTGGATAACAAAAAAATATCAACGATAATGCTTAAAAATATCAAGCGTTAAGTCATTAATCACACATATAAATTTGAATATAATTAATGATTATACTAAACTTTTAAAAGAAATATTAAATTTTGTCAGTTGATGCAGAAACTTTGGTTCATTTCGCTTACTCTGTCAGTAACGTCTATGCACCACGTGCCTGAATTTTCCATCTTTTGTCTTTCATAATCTGCGTCTAAATGCTGACACCCTCTTTCGGACAGGCACTCCTGTTAATGGCCGATTGTTTAATGCTGTTTTTTTGTTCGCTTTTTTTACGGTGCGTTTTTTTCGCTGCAGCGTTGACGTTGTTTGGAAAGGGCCCTAGCGGTGTGAATTTTAATTAATTCATCTCGCCGCTGCAAAACCACAATGTTGTTTGTTGAATTTTAACGAGTTTATTAAAATAAGTACCTATTTTGAAATACAAATATTTTGATAAAACATTTTTAATGCACGTACTACTTGTCGGTTTAAATACTTACTTCTTGTATTATGATAGTAATATGTATCTTAGCTAGATCGAATTCCAAATGAAGAAATCTATGAAAATACGAAAATCATCGACATAACACAGCGGATGAGCAAACTGAAATTGCAAAAGATAGGACACATAGCACGTACAAGTGACGACCGATGGGTACGAAAAGTTCTCGAGTGGAGACCACACACCAACAAGCTTAGCAACGACAAGGTGAAAACCACTACTTACATACATTTACGCAATTTATTATCACTTAACCAGAACAAAAAAAATCCTTTTACTTTCTTTTCTTGAAAAAGAAATATTAGTCTTCTTAAAGCGACAAGATACTTAAAAGTTTTGTACTTGACCGTACACAATACTTAAAAAGCACCGACCTAAATATTTTCAAAGAAACGCAGGGGAGGAAATGTTAAATAGGGGTGTAAGATGAAGCATGAACATTCTGTTACTTAGCATAACTTAACATTTTTAAATAATACTTACGTTTGTGGTGGAATTTTTTTGTTTAGAGGAAAATAGATTGAAAGAAAGTCTCATAGCTTAGTAACAACTTGAAATGCCGCAATGGCCATACGAAACAAAAATGATGAGGGTAGATGAGAAGGATGATGATGATGATGATATACGATGGGATGAAATAAAAAAAAATATTTCATCATCCACTTTACATACACTTTTCATAACCAGTTTTTCATAAAAACTTCAATAAGTCACAAATTCTTTAATTTCTATTTTTCCTAGTAAAAGAAAAAATATCTATGTTACCTAACCAAAAATATTATATAAAGTAACAATGACTGCGACACTATTGGGTATGGTTATGTTAAAATAGCGTTTATAGGAACACAAAACGATATATTTATCTCATCTGCTAGCTGTGCGTTCGTTGATGTAGTTTCAGTTTTGGTCTATTTAACTACCAACGTAATTATCACCATCTACGATACTGTTTAAGCCATATGACAAGGTAAAACAAGACCTTTATGAATATTATATGCTGTTTCTTTAAAAAGAAAACTAGCCAAATTAACTTTACTCTAACTAAACGAATCCGTAAAACTAAACATATTAAATCATATACAAATCAGACTTACGTATGTAACAAAAATTTATCATCATTAATTTGTAAGTGTCGTAGGCGTGCTACGTTGCGTAGGCGAGCTATTTGTGTGCTACGCACGTAGAAGCTCTACATGGTTTGTAGCTGGCGTAGGCCGAGGAATAATGTATGATGGAATATATTTTTTGTGACAGAGTTAAAACGAGCAAGTCGTTTAACTGATGGTAAGTTATATGGTGTCTATAAACTTACAGTGCTACTTTGGCAACGTATTCCATTTGTTGAACATTCAAGATTTCTGTTTTTTTCTAACACCTTATTTAAACATCATCATCATCAACATCTCAGCCATAAGAAGTCTACTGTTGGACATAGGCCTCCCCTATGGATTTCCGAAAAGACCGATTGGAAGCGGCTTGCATCCAGCGTCTTCCCGCCACTTGTATGAGGTCGTCTAAACATAATTAAACATAAACATAAACATTATATACATCATCATTGATCATCATTGTATTTCAACATAATTATAATTAAATTAAACGCTCCAATAAAACCAAGTTCATGAGGTAGGGTGAGGTACGCATTACTTAAATGCAATGCGTTGGATTATATTTGTAAATAAACATTCTAGTGAGTATAACCAAAAAGTTTCAAAAAATTCGTAATACCTATGTATCTCCGCCGCTGAATTTATTTAAGCTTAGGTCTAAACGAACTGAATTTCGAGCCAAGTTGAGCATAGTTGGCACAACATAAGACCAATAACTGTAAAGCTAGCAACACACTGAGCATAAGCTCTGAAGCCACTATAAAGGGGTAACCACATAATAGTTGGCAAACTTACCACTTAGTTATACTTGTAACTTGAGAAATCCACAAGTTTTGCACCCCTTTTTGGAGTTTAAGGATCTTAAGGAGTTTCAGAATCAAATGTCTTGGAAATGTCTTTGTAGAGGTGCTCGTTTACCTAAAACCAACATTTTACAGTCGTCTTCAAAGAGGAATTTAAGGTGCATTTACACTCGTATAACATATTAAGTATCACCAAAGTTACTTACTGACGGTTATTTTAACTCGTGTATTATGATATGAATATTTTTTGGAGAAATAATATAATACCAGCACGAGAATCAAAATAAATAAAAACGTATTAGCAATCAACTTTTCATCTGCAATCATCATCATCTACAGATTTTTCTATCCCGCTGCTGCAAAACTCTATCTAAAGTCATACCATCTACCTTGACCCTGTGCCAATCTAGTCCAGGTTCGATCTGTCAAAGTGATAATGTTTTTTTTTTTTTACTAACAAATTTATTCTCCACAGACTCCAGGGTCCGTGCCTTTTATGAACTAATATATGCATTTATAACTACTTACATTTTTTTTTTAAGTTATGCAAGAGGAAGACAAAATTTTAATTTACACTTAACTAACATGCATGCGTGTATACGCCGAGCAGTCCAGCTCGCTACACGCTTTCTTATTATTATTAAAATAACACAACGGGGACAAATAATACATACAAGAATTTACAAAATTAGGGACAGACAACTAAAGAATAAAAATAACCTAACACCTAACACTTTTTTTTTTTTTTTTTTTTTTTTATAACAAACAGCGAATCTTTCCATTCAGGGCCTCCACTACCGCCGTGTTGCGATCTTTGATAGCCATTTTGAGGTTGTAGTCTAAAATGGTCCTTGGTGTAGCTGCCATTGCCCGCCGCACAAAACGGCTGATGGCATCTCCTTCATCATCGGTGTAGTAAGTGAAGGTCCCGGTGTGCCTCGAGACTGCCACGACTGCATGCGAGACGCTGTCATGTAGCTGCAGTTTGCCTTTGGTCTTAATGACGATGACCGACTCGTACGTCAAAAGTGATAATGTTGTCTACCTATATTGCTGCTAGATGTACTAGACTCAGCTTCCTTTGTTTTAGCCAACCCTCCGTCATAACCTTAACCCAGTTATCATTACCGTAACCCAGTTATCAGTTGTTATTACCGTGTCTTGTCCAGCTCCACTTTATTCATCACCGAAATTACTACGTGTCTAACTTTTATTCTTTTTGGATTTTGAATTAGATATAGCCATAATTTTATTTGCGACAAAAATAACCAAAACAATAAACATATAAAAAAAAAACAAATAAACTGTTGTTTTTGTTACAAGTTGGTTCCAACTCATCTTAATGCTGGTTGAATTAACCAGCGCTGGTCTTCGGTTCAGGCCTGCAGGTGACGTCAGGCACGCATGCTCACTTATTTTAAACTTAGTTTGATACCCAGATGTTTTGCACACCCTTATCTAAATTGATATGATCAAGACGCTCACAAAGAGCATTCAAATTAGATTTTCTATCTACAATGTACGCTGCTGTCAGTGTCGCTGATCATCAGGCAAGTTTTTATGTTACATAGATCTACGATTGACCAACAAATCGCCTTATGTGTGGCCAGGTATCGACGGTGTGGCCGAGGATGGAGCTCGTCGATCTAGAAGATATCTATTCACTCTAGCCTTGAAGATTCCAAGATTGTAGCTCTTAGGAAACAGAGATTGCGGCAAAGAATTCAATTCCTGTGCAGTACGCATAAATAACGTGGACGGATATCTCCGGACAAACACACACACAAACCTATCAAGAGTTTAAAAAATGTGGTAAATAATATAAAAACAGGATATTACATTCCTGCACAGCCTGAAAATAATTATTTCAAAAAAGTTTGTTTCGACGAGGTCTACAATTCACAAAACTTATAGTAATAATAAAATTGTTTGAATTTAAATAGTGATTTCCGTCGCCTCAATATTCTATGAAATAAGTATTATTTCATAACGAAGTATATAACATAACCATGAAGTATTTAGTAAGCGTATTTTGAAGTCGGTCAATTGTTTTTTTAACTATAATTATTATAGTTTAACTGAAAATACACTTACTAAATACTTCATGGTTGTAAGCTTTTTAAAGAGGTCATTCTCCATCCACTCGTTTTTTTTTCTTCTGTTAAGAATGAGATTTGTCATTGAATGTCAAATATTTCGTCTTCGAAGATTAGAAAATGTGCAGATGTTTATACGATAATCATAAATATTTGACACTTTTGCAAAGAGAACCGTGTCGGTGGAACTCTGCGATTCTATAATTTGATGCACTTCACTCAGGAATACAATGTTTTTTTTAATTTTTTTTTTTTTATCAGCCCTGTTTGTACAAACTGCTGGGAACGGACCATCTTCTCATTGTGAGAAGGGAAAAATGAAAATTTTAATTTTTAGATATTATTCAAAAAGTAATAAGGCAATGTATATAAAATAATTATGGGACCAACTTGGGAGCTTCCTCTATTTATGTCGATTCAAGAAACACAAAAATTGATTCAAGAATGACGGAGTAATCGGTAAACAAACATACAAAAACATCCAAACCGAATTGATAACCTCCTTATTTTTGGAAGTCGGTTAAATACTCATTATAATTGAAAATAGACAATGGCAAAGGTCGTTATAATGAGCCCGATTTAGAAACTGAATTAAATTGTAATATTTCGTTTACCCGTACATTGGTGAAAATACTTTTACACTGACTACGATTCCTCCATTTAAATTAGCCTTTTGTACCCAAAAATGTTACAAGCCCCGCAAAACACGGGCTTCACCGAGATAGACGGCGGTCACCGAAATACGAAATTACACCGCAAAATGCAAGTAAAGAAAGCCCATGCAGGTAGGATGCGGGCAAAAAACGGTAATCCTGGATTAGTTGCGGCTACCCATCGCCCGCTACAGCCCGCCGTGATGTTTTAACGGAGGAAGAATTAAGGCCAGTCGGCTGTGGTCAGAGTAGCGAGATGAACGACAACTAGAGTACTGGATTTGTACTCTCTTTTTATTTCTATTTTTACCCAAAAAATAAACAACAGAGATGACAACGAAAATTTTCTGTTCTCCTTGTTGTATAGTAAAACAGCCAGCGCACTGCATTGTAATGATAATAATGTTAATAAGTGATGATAGGTCAAAACGAAATATGATAATAATAAATAAATAAATAAATATTTATGGACATTTCACACAACACCATCTAGCCCAAACTAAGCAAAGCTTGTACTATGGAACTAGATGGCTGATAGAATACATATATACTTTTTTTTTGTAAATATATACATAAATATACACAGAAACACCCAGACACAGAACAAAAATCCATGCTCATCACACAAATGTTTGCCCTGGGTGGGGATCGAACCCACGACCTTTCAGTTCAGCAGGTAGACGTAAACACACTACCAACTGAGCTAAAAGGCCAGCCACTAACCACTAGCCACCAGCAATCAATAATGGTTTATCGTCTTAAATGTGTGTATTTTAGTGAGCAGAAACACAGCTGATAATAAGTAGGTACAATATAGGGCGAGATTGGTATGCAATGAGTCACTCGCTGTAGCCGCAGGTAGCAGTCTCTTAACTGCAATGCTTATGTCTAACTATATCTAGGTACGTACGTGACCGCAGGCAAAATATTAAAATGTTTATGCTTGTAATATCGGCATTTGTTAGCCAATATCGTCAAAAATAGTTTAGCGGTGACTCATACACTTTTAGCACTGGTTTAAATTAATATCACTCCATTGATTGTATTTGTTCACTACAATAAAAATTAATGAGGGTGGTAACAGAAAAATATCATAAATATTGATAAATTAAACGTAATTTATTTTGATTATGACTTATTTCTCAGTTTTTAGTTCTGTATTCATATCAATAATTATTGTTTATATCACTACTAGTACACTATTCAATGTATGGTCCACGATCGATGTTCGCAATTTACAACGTAAGAATACGCAGCTTTTTGGTAATTTTTGTCGTTACGTCGTCGTTCGTCGTCGTTATCGTTGTCTATTATTATTAGTTTTACAGATTTATTAGTTTGTTGATCTAAAAATTACAGTTTTATATTTTTAAATAATTTTTATGCACGAATTTATTGTTCGAATCGACCGCGTCACGTGAGAATCATAGACAAACGGATGGACAGTCAAACGAATACGTCATGTATGTACGTCATGTAAAAATCTAGTACTAATAAATGTGGTAACTTTAAGATATCATCAAAGGTTTATTTTTTTTATCTAAGCAAATCGTCGTTTAAATTCGACAAATTCAAATTAGACCAACTTTTAACTGTTGAAAATACTTTGCAAATGTACGTAATACATGCCATATGCTTACCCTCTGTCACTTGAATTTGCTAATCTGTTATGCTGACTTTTCATTTGAAATTCATGAAAACATTTCAACAAATTTATAAACAGTTCAAAAATCTCACACATCCGACGGGACTTGAACCCGCATATTCGGATCTGTATTTGGGAAGCCTTTATCACTTTGGCCACGCATGTCACGCGAGATGGACGAAACTTTCAAATAGTCTTTTTGACGTGATAACGTCTTATAAATCGATGAACGCCGGCTGCACGCACGAAAAAGCAATGACTCATTGTCACGTTCCGTCGGGGCTGAGCGTGCAAGCAAAAAAATCGCGCGGAACAAGCGATAGCGAGGCACGATCGGCCTCAGCATTCGGCTTGTGACGCATCGTTATCATGTAAAATTATCGTCCGTAAGCCGGCTTTACAGACAACCTTTTTGTTTAAACCAATTAAACGTTGATGGCGTCACCCGTAACACACGCTACAAACGTGCGATTCAATAGAAAAAAATACCTAATAGAGATAGAACATCTTTATCTTAGTCTTTTTAGAGTAAATATCTTTCTCTTTCACAAATTCTCTTAATTTACTTTCTATACAATAGCTATAAGCAAGCAATGTGTCATTTGCTACTCTGGGGTAAAAATAAAACTGCAAAAAGAAACGTTTGCGAATATTTTCATTTATTTCTCATTTCCCAATAATTTATTGAAAACATCCCGACCGACAGATAGAAAGATTTCGTTTAAACTATTTACAACAATTATGCTATTACAAAATAACTTTAACAAAGATATAAAACAATTTAGCAACAAAATTGGATATCTTATATCCGATAACATAATGTTGAAGTCACAAACAAAGTTTATAAAATCTTATAACGTGCCTTATACGACTTATTCGATGGTTGTCGTGATAAAATTACAGGGAATAAGTCTTATGACTTAGTTATATCGTGGTTTTATAACAGGAAAGCTGTTTTCATGATTTTCCTAAGCAAATCATATAATTTTCGTAACAAATTTCGTACTTCAATGTTGCGAACTAGTTTTTAATTGATTACCACTTTTGACAGACATGATCTCATTTCTCAACTTAAACAAGTTTAGTTCTGACGCTTAAGTAACACTTAACAAAATGCCTCAACAATATTGAGCTCATTTAAAAACCCAGATTATATACTACAGCTCCAGTTGTACTCGCAAAAACTTGCCGCAAGTTATTGTTAAAGCTTACAAGAAGGAATTTCTTAAAAGTAGTAAAAGGTACAATGTTGTGACAATTTACTCGTTCTTTTCCGTAATTACTGTTAAGTACCCTTTGTTATGACGTTGTATATACCTACTAATTGGGTACTATGTTAGTGGTCGGACTCTTTTGACCGCCTGAAGTATTTATTTGAGAAACTTTTGCAACGAGTTTGCACATACAAAAGAAGAAAACCAATTTTGCCTCTAAATATTATCCAATTTCTTAGCTTGCTTCGTATCTGATTGAAATTATAAAAGGCCAGGTTTCTATGTTATGCTTATTACAAATTAAGTTATGTCTTCAAAGTTATGAAATTAAAAGGTAAAAACATGAAAAAAAAAAACAGAACCCTATGTGTTTATGGTTTCAACCACATGAAATGTACTACGGAACCGTAACAATCATCGAAATTGGCTAATGTTTACGGGTAGAAAACATAATTTATGCTGTACGGAAATATACGTAATGTACCTACCATCAAGATTAGCGGTCACAAAGTTTCTCTTAAATACAATATAGGTTTAACGTTTGGTCAACAACTCTCCTGACAGTAAGCGGCGATGTGGTCGAGGATGGAGCACAAAGTGAATAAATACACAGCAGTATTGAAAATTCTAAGATGTTATTTTTCAGAAAATACAATAGTTTGAACTACTAAAGTCTAAAGATTTACGGGCAAGCATAAATCTTTGGACTATAACCGTTTAAAACATTGTATGACATCGCACTGCGCAGTGCTATTGTTGTATAAAAAGCTAAGTCTCAGGCATGCAACTTAACATAAAGAAAGCGGTTTGCTTGCCTCGTTACATATTTGGATAAAAAATGCCGTTATTTTTGCTTTGCAAAAGAAATACGGTTTATAACCAGAAATACTATTTTGAGTCGAGCCTAAAGCCCTATAACTAGGTGCATTAAAATTTGCAAGTTGCTCTATCGCAAGTATCTTGCAAGACTAAGCAACTTCAAATCTTCTGTAACCTAAACATAGATACAATTTCAATTATTCTCAAGTTTCCAGCGTTCATTCAAAAGCGGTAACCATCTGTCTTTAGCAAAACAATTGTTATGACAAATTGTTCGGAGCCATCACTTTGAAATGAAACACCCCAACGATATTACAAAGTCACAAGATCTATTCTGTTATGGCATTTACATCTTTAAGACACAAATAGGGTATTAACTGTATTATACAAAACATATGTACAATATAATGGTATGTTATGTACAAAATTTTCGCTTAATGGACAATTTATTACTAAAGATGCCCTAAATCAGATGTTTATTCTCAAATTGATGTTTATATTATTCTGAACTTACCATGTTCAAAATAACATTTAGGTTTCTTCTTGGTAACTGGCAAGATTTGCGTCAATAGTTGCTACTTTTAACGCCTTAGAAGAGTGGCGGAAATGCTCCAATCGTATCCTTTCTAAAGGTGTACCTAATATTATTTTTGGATAAAAATGTGAAAATGTGATCAGCCTCTTGAAATAACTATAAATTGTATTAATTTTATTCAAAACCAATTTAATTTTGGTATGATGATTTATATAATAAAATATTAAAAAAAATAAACTGAATTGAAAACCTCCTCATTTTTTGAAGTCAGCTGAAAATTAATAATATTCCATGTCTCTCCAGAAACTCTATCAAAACATAAGGTGATATCGATAAAAGGTATCTCAAAAAAAAAACGTTATAGTTTACATTTTTGTAGTCTGGTTATTATGATATACCATGCTGGTTAAGAGCGAGTTGGCAGATTTCAACTCCGATAATATCGTGATCTCTTGTCATCGTGGTACCTTGAGTGTACCTATAAAATTTGAACCTCCAATTTGGAAGTAAATCTAAAAAAAAAACACTTGGCTGTAGTAGCACCGTCACTGTGCATGCTGGCTGCTTGTTTTTCTTTTTATTTTAAATCCCTACCATACGACCACATCTTTACCTCATCTTGTATTACCATTTTTTGTGACTACATACTTATATTTTTTTTTTGATAGAACACACATCAGAATTGAGGCATCTGTACTGTATTTATAATAGTATTATTATCACAAATCAGTGATTATGTTTATCTAAATTTTAATATTACTGAGTATATTACATTTTTGGTGTTTTTTAAGCGAGCAATCTTTGCTATGTTTATATCAAAAATCACTCATAATAAAATTATTCTTAAGGGCAGTTTTTGGTTCCAAAATTCCTACCATTGCAGTAGAAAAATATAGTTGATAAAGATTGCTGGAATTGTTAGAACTATTTATTTCTACTATTTTGGTAGAAAAGTATAATTGGTTAGATCGATCTGCAAAATTGCTCGATTAAAAATTGCCAGGATCGTTTACGGCATTTAATGTAGTTGTACATACTTACATCACGTATTATTATTTTTAAATAATACATCACGTAACTTGAAAATATCTTAAAAATTGCATCTTGTGCAATATTGTAATATACAAACACTGGATTCCTTATCTCACAACCATTCACAACGAAAAATCAACAAAAAACGGAAAGTTTTAATAAATCGTTTAACAATTTTTATTAAGATATATTTTGATGATTTTGGAATGTTAACTAGATAAATGGAATAGCATTTATTTACAACTTTACAATGGGAAACTTAACGAAATTTATTAATTTCTTATAACCCTAACTAATTTAACGAAATTAAACTATACTCATCTACTTTAGTGCCCGCATTTAGGTATCGATTTAAAATTAAACTAAATATATAATTAAGTTTTAAAATACAACAAGAGTTGCGTCTGATACCCTTTATGACAGATTTGAATCATGTTATAATCAGTCTTTGATTAATTACTTTTTTATATAGAAGACATCCTGACTTACTGCAAACATGTATGCAAACTGCATTTATAATTAGTATTTTGTAAGCCAAGGTAATCTTAGAGACAGCAGCGGTGACGGTGAATAAAAACACTGTATGTTGATTTAGTATATACATAGCTTTCCGTATAATTCATGACAATTGGGGTTCCCCCATATTTTAATAAATTAAGTAGATTTTGCCTATTCAGCATTTGCTTTAATTTAGTAAATTCATAGTTTCAACAAAGATAAAAATTGCTGTGACTTTTACAAGTAAATACAGATTTCGACGCATCAGTTAAGCATCAGACTCAATTAAATCTGATCATATACTAATGACTGCATAATAGTCACATACAAAACGTGGTTTATCAATACCTATTATCTATATTTTACATACAGTTTTACAAAGAAAATAATAAAACTTATATGAAAGTTTAGTGAAAACAGTCTTATTAAATAAATAAAAAAAAGATTACATAACAATTGATCACTCTTAAACACAAAACAATCGACGAGCACTAAGAACCGACACACCCACACTCATAAAAAACTTGAGCACTGTCATACGAGTATATTTACATGTCCTATAGCTGTGTGGTCTGTCAGAGCGGGGTGTCGCGGGGCGGGACGCGGGGTGTGGGGAGCGGCGCAGGCGCGGGCGCAGGCAGCGGTCGCGGCAGCGTGCGCAGGTGCTGTAGGGGAATCCCGCACCGAGCGTCTCCGCTGACTGACACGCTGCCACCGCGCGGCAACGTGCACGAACCGGAAGCAAATCGGGCCGGCGGCGGGATACCTGACGTCGCGTTCTGAGTACAAGAGGAAATAACATTAATCAACGTGTGGTAAACAATTATCTACATTTGAAGAAAAACTAAACACCCGACAAAGAGGGTAGACAAATCTGTCTACCCTCTTTCTTTTACAAAGAAAGAGGGTAGGCAAATTTGTCTGCTCTTAACCATATCATCCACCTGCATTTTTCAGTCGCTCGTGAACATGATGCATGTGACTGTGCCGAAATAACGGGAGCTCAAAATTAACGCGAACCACGGTAAATATCCCGTTAATAATAATAGTGTTTTAATGAATGACCGTGATAGTTTAAAAAAGTGTAAAACACCCGACTGCAGTTAATATAACAGTAAAGATTTTAAGCATAAAATAATATACACATACTTATTATTATAAGAATACCTAGACAATTCTCTAAAAAATAATAAAATAAATAAATATTTGTGGACATTTCTCACAACACCATCTAGGCCAAACTAAGCAAAGCTTGTACTATGGAACTAGATGGCTGATAGAATACATATATCCTTTTTTGTTGTAAATATATACATATGATGCATAGAAACACCCAGACACAGAACAAAAATCCATGCTCATCACACAAATGTTTGCCCTGGGTGGGGATAGAAACCACGACCTTTCAGTTCAGCAGGTAGACGTAGACACACTACCAACTGAGCCACAAGGCCAGTCAATGTCAATAATTTTATGAAATTATTTGCTAGAACCTTTCAGTCCCTAATCCATCAAATTGAAAGCCGTGTTGACAAGCGTAGCATTAAAATGCTTCCAGCTTAATTTAATTTTTAGAAAACCTAGACAAAAATATCTACCATAGATCGGCATACAAATAGACCTAAAATAGACCTAAGTGGAATCCATTCTAACCTTACTGGTTTTCAATCTAAAAGCAGTGAAAATAGAAAAGAGCAGCAATGAAAATTAACAGTTTTCCATTATTTTCTGTTCGCTAAATGAAAAACTCTTTCAGTATTTTTTGCCGTTTCTCTGTGGAGGCAGAAAAAGAAAAAGATTATTCTTTTACGTTAACTAGAGAAACTAGCAAAAAGCTGTGGAATTTCTTATTGAATTGAGTAGATTATTTGAAGAGAATTACAGCATTTTACACTTAATTGATAAGCAAATTGCAACTGATTGCATTTGAAACCAGATTCAAGAATCAGATACGAAATGAACAGTTTTTTCTTGACAAAGGTTAAACCAAAAAGAGGGCTATAATTTAGGGTTTGGCTAGAACCAACTTGAATGCCACTTAGTTTGGGGATATTGTTATGACAAATTATATATTACGTTGCCCTTAGAAGACATAAAGTACGTTATTTTATTTAAAAAAACAAAAATGAATAGTACCTCTTTTGATATCAAATACAAGGTTATAATTAGCACATTCCAAATATATCATACATTATATTATAATATAGTTATCTATCAAATAAGCTTTTAAAATATTTTACAAAAAAAAAAAAAAAAACAGTGCATAAGGATCGAATCATGTCGTCGGGTTTTAATTGTTTTATCTAATTTGAATCAAACACTTGATAAAACCGAATTTTCATTCAGGTTAAAGCTTTTCAAAATGCCTGTTTTCCTATACACCCTAAGGTTGCCTGAAAGAAATCGTTCTATGCGATAAGGTCGCTGTTGTACTTTCAACTCCGATTATCATCTATACTTAAGTTACTCTGTATGGATGTACAATAAAGTTATTCTATTCTATTCTAAAGCTTAGCCCTTATCTGTAGTCATTTTATTTTGATGACTATGACTACTTACTATAACTGTTGGAACTGGTTATATTCTATTATGAGTTTAATTTATTCCCTTTAATATGAAAAAGCGAAACAAGAGGCAGGAAGACGCCAACGCTTTCAAACGATCTTTTTGGAAATCCATGGGGGAAGCTTAGCAGTGGACTTCTTGTGGGTGAGATGATGCTTATGATGAGCATGGTATACTTACGCCAGTCTCGTGTGGATGCGACGGTGGCGGCGCGGTGCGGAGCGGACAGTAGGCCGGCAAACCCCGCACCCCTGCCACGCTCCCCTGCGGGCCTCTGCTGCCAAGTGGTGGAGAGATCGTTGAAACCTGCTGCTGCCGGTAGTAGTCCATCTGTAGACATGATTTTCATTATCATTTCTGAACGAATTATGTCAAGTATACTTACTAGATTATAAGAAACCAGTTGCGATATACAGCATATCAGATAAATAGAAACTTACTAATAATAATAATCTTAATTATTAATACAGTTAGCGTGGGTAACTTTGACTCTGCATCAAACATTGTACGTGGTCTTTTTAGAAGAGTTTCGATTATTTTCTTAAGAGATAATAGTCAAAACGTCTGTAATTTAATTATTCAAGTAACTTAACTACTAATTTGTTGGAAAAAAATCGAGAGCCTTCTAAAAAGGCTACGTACAATGTTTGACGCAGAGTCAAGGTTACCCACGTTGACTGTATGTTGTTTAATTAATCATTTAGTAATTTAATAATTTCCGACTTTGAATAAGCACTTCTGGCTGAGTAAAGATGATCACGGATTCCTTTTCGACCGGGCACATGTTGAATATGGTAAATTTAAATAGCTGCTGTCACTGATTTAGGTAATTCGAATTGGAGAACTAGGGAGGATATGATTTTTAGGGTTCCGTACCTCAATAGGAAAAAACGGAACCCTTATAGGATCACTTTGTTGTCCGTCTGTCTGGGTGTCAAGACCTTTATCTGCGGAACGCATGAAGATATCACGTTAAAATTAAAACCACATACGCAAATCCATAGTATCTTGCTGCAGAAACAAAATTAATAATTTCTCAGTTTTCATAAAAAAAAGTTACAGCCGAATATGTCGTAAAAAAAATCACATTTCGACACTCGCAAGGGAATCAAAACCTATGGGGTACTTCGTTGACCTAGAACTATGAAACTTGACAAGAAGCATTGTGTTAGAGTACACATATAGGAAAAAATCCGAAAACTGGATATTTTTGATTTAATCACGAAAAAATAATTGTCTTTACGCAAGGAATGAAGGTCAAAATTTTAAAGTTCTTTAACCGTATCAAGTGGGGTATCATATGAAAGACCTTAATTAGTTTGTTAAAACATGTTTTTAAATATTTTTACGATGTATATTATTCGGCATAAGAAGGAAAATATAAAAATATAGATATATGATTTCCCCCTTTTATCTACTAGTTTGTACGGAACCCTCGGTGGGCGAGTCTGACTCGCACTTGTCCGGTTTTTTTTATCGTACCTGCATTTGGTCAGTATCCGACGGTATAATATCCGGGTTCCTGTCATCACTCTCGCTGTCGTCCTTCTCCCGCAGTTTATCTGGCGAGGCTGGCTGCGAGGACGGCGGCGGGGCAGACCTCGGCTTGCGCTTGGCACAGCGCTGCTTCATCGCGATCATGAACAGGACCAGAATGACCATGAGAACTCCGCCGCCACCGACCGCAGCTGACATGGCTCCGGACATTTGGAAGGCGGTTCGAGGAAGGTCTGCGAAAGTTGTAGATAAATAAATATTTTTGCTTAGTTCAGAATTGAATTCCATAAGGCAATCATAGTGTCACAAATTTAAAACACAATGTTTCTTCCATACCTCAAGAGGCTCTCGCTAAATATTTGGATTAAGGGTCGAATACACCAACAGGCTGTGATCCTATACACGGCGTGCATTGTCAGGATATTTGTTAGTTTGTAGCGCTTACCGTCGACAGCTTGTGCCCCGCCCGCTGTCGGCGGCATCCTAGTTTTAAGTTTTTACAATATATATGTTATTGTTTATAAGTTTATTTTTACATTAAAATGTTATAAACAAAACAAGTAATATAATAACTAGTACAACATAATGTCAACGATAAAATTGCAAATTAACGATCACAAACATACTTAACTAGATTATAACTTTCCACCCATTAGCGTTACCATCCATTTATGCTGGATAGCGTTACCATCTATTTATGCTGGATAGCGTTACCATCCATTTATGCTGGATAGCGTTACCATCCATTTATGCTGGATAAGGTAGTTTTGGCAAGCAACAATTATTAGTAAAGTTATAATTTATGACTTTACAAATGATTGTCGCGTACGAATGTTTATAACTCATAACTTTAATTCGAAGTTGTACATATTTCAAAAGCAATTAAAGGAAATTTTGTTTAAATTTTAAGATAAGTAATAAAGATAAATATTAATACAGGTTGCGCATCATATTATATACTATAGCCTGCTTTGTAAATTGTTAAAATTGTTATTCTTTTGCCTCTTGCGATTTTTGCTCTATATTAGGCACATATATTTTTGGAAAGTAGCCTAGAATGACACCAATGTACTCTCATGTATTAACCAAAATATTGTTACTTTCTGTTGTTTGTGCTATGAAATAAATAAATAAAAATTCAATGTATACAAAAACTTGAGAATAAATAGTTTATTTTTCACAGGCTTTGTCAAAAGCTATCATGTTTAAGACGAAAATGTAATAATCCATTAACATGGCGATTGATCAACATACATCTGAGCTTAGCTAATTTCTCAGGAACGGATTGAACTGCCTATTTTGTCAACAACCAGTTTTTAGTCTATTTTATTTAGGAAATTTTCTTTGCGAGTTACTCCGACGAACGCCAGTCAGTGACCACCATAACACGTAAGCATAGCCTATGGGATTTTGGATATGAAGGTAAATATAACGACGTAATTAACTTCGACTTCACTTGCTTAACCTCGGGCTTAGACAAAGCAGGATAAATGAGCTGCGGGCTCAGTTGACCACCGAAGATTAGAGACAGTCAAACAATGATTTTTTAATAATAAAAAATTTAATGATATGTTCAATTCAATTAAATATGAAATAAAATTTCGATCTAAACGCGATAAGCGAATAGCGATATCAATCCACATTCTTGATGGGTACTGAACAGGAATAGAATTCTTTGCCACCGTTTCTGTTTCCTGAGACCTTCAATCTTGGAATTTTAAAGGCTAGAGTGAATTTTCTAGATCGACGAGCTCCATCTTCGGCCACGCAGTCGCTTAATATCAGGCGTGTTGGTACAATCGTAGATCTATGTTGAAAAAAAAATACTGCTCACCTAAACTCTTATCATGAACGTGGTGTTTTTCCGGCGGGCGCAGGGTGCTGGCTCTCAAAGGGAAAGGGTCTCCTCTTCCCTTAGCATTGTAAGCCAGCACTGCGGCAGCGTAGGTTCTTCCCGGCACCAACCCCACTGCAGTGAAACGAGGAACTGCGCTGGACACGTTCGCTACGATCTCCTGGTCACAGAAATAATTTATGAAGTCACTAAATGCAACTATAATTAAATTTACAACCAAAAATTGTCATCATCATCATCATCATCTCAGCCACAAGAAGTACACTGCTGGACATAGGCCTCCCCCATGGATTTCCAAAAAGACGGCCTGCATCCAGCGTCTTCTTCTTGTATGATATCTTCTGTCCACCTTGTGGCTGGTCTTCTTACGCTTTGCTTGCCGGTTCTTGGGAAATTTTAACAGTTTTTATAAATTTATATGAATATAATTATTTAACAGTCCGTTTTGACAGGTCTCATGGCTCAGTGGTAGTACGACTGCCTCCCGAGCTGTAGGTTGTGGGTTCGAACCCCACCCAGGGTAAGCATTTGTGTGATGAGCATGGATGTTTGTTCTGTGTTTGGGTGTTATCATAAGTATGTATTTAGAACAAAAAATATATAATTATATATGTATTATATCAACCATCTAGTTTCCATAGTACAAGCTTTGCTTAGCTTGGGCTAGATGGTGTTGTTTGAAATGTCCAGTATTTATTTATTTATTTAGTCAGTTACGATCTGTTTATAAAATAAATTCGTACGTTATAAGGTAAAATTATTGTGAAATGTTATTAAAAGTAAATACTCTATGGTAAGTAGGAAAAGCCTATCTAAGTAATCAAGTAGTCAATCTAAGTAAACTTCTTTTTTTTAAGGTATGTTAACCTTACTGACATTGAAATGTATTTTTACTTCAAAGTCAGTCAAGAAGTTTAATTACAACAAGAAGTGACATAAAAATGTAATGTATACATATTTACATAACTAAGTACACTTGTACGACATTACCCATCTTAGATAGTTGGGTAAAAGAGAGATAATAGTTTGTGTTGCGAAAAATAAAAGATAAATAACACATTTTAGGAGTTAGTTAAATCATATGTTTTTTATTTTATTTTTAAAATTATGACAAAATAACATGGATCCAGACCTCAAAACCTGAAATTAAATTTTACTATTTCAGGATTAAATCCACAGAAAAATGTTTATTTAATTTGATAAAATCATATTCGTTCTATATTATTACATTAAGCGTAATCAAGATAGTCGACTGAAATAAAGCCGAAGCAAGCAAGTTTTGTTTATATGTAAAATATGATTATATTATTAATACTCGTACTCTTCTTTCATTGACAGGCCTCATGGCTCAGTGGTAGTACGACTGCTTCCTGAGCGTCGTGGGTAGGTAGGTCGTGGGTTCGATCCCCACCCAGGGCAAACGTATGTTGTTCAATTATACCCAAATGTCATTTGTATTCAACAATAACCTGGACACAAAAGCCTTGAACCCTATAACCTATCAATCTAAGTCATTCACTAATCCAACTAGTATTGTAATTTGAGTTCGCCAAGTCTGTAAATGTCCTAGCATTTACTAAGTAGCTTAAAAGCTCTGGTATGTAGATATAGATGCTAATTTTGTGACTCCCACGCGAGTATTTCAGCTTCAATAAGTTTAGGTTGTCGGTTTTAATCATAATTAGAGCTTCTGCTCCGGAGCTTTTACGTTTAAATCATAGATATTTATTTATTTATTTATTTATTTATTTATTTATTTATTTATTTATTTATTTATTTATTTATTTATTTATTTATTTATTTATTTATTTATTTATTTATTTATTTATTTATTTGACAACAATAAAAAGTACAAGGTAGTAAGTGTGAACCCATTGGCTCCGAACTAGTTATTACTGTGTTTCAGAACCAATGGCCTCTCCCATAATAAATTACATTTTTATGTTATATGTTATATATCAATTTATTGTAGTAAAATTATTTAAAGTAAGTTGTAATACATGTAATCAACGGTTTCTAGCCTTTCTTTTATATACATATATAAAATTAGGCCTATTTTTCCTTACGGGGTAGACAAAGCTTCAAAGACCATGAGGCCCTTTGAAGCCACACTTGACGTCAATTAGAGGGCTAGATGTAAACGAGTGGTTATTAAAGGGTAATATGCACAAAATATTAGCTTTTAGTGACAGGAGGTCAGCCCATCGCCTAACTAAACACAAATTTCCCTAAAGTCCCGTAACTGACTTATATAGGAAAAAAAAACACTTTTTTTTTTGGAAAAGAAACACTTCCTTTTTCTCCAAATTCAGCATGACTTTTTCGTATTTTTATGAATATTTCGAACAAGATCATATGGTTTAGCCATTTAGGTAATTATAAAAAACTAAAAGGATAACGGAATTTAAAGAGAATCGAAGAGGCAAAATGTTTAACCTCATTATGGGATAAGACCATTTTATGGTAACTAACCTGGAAAGTCGAAAGAAAAAGAAGACGAAGAAAACAACATTATGTATTATAGAGAGAAATTATAACACTGGTGGGAAATAGAGAGCATTATTTGAAAAATACACATGAAAATTGACGTAATGTTAAGAATCCCTGAAATTCAAAACATGTTGGAAATATCCATAGATGCCCATGCAAGCTGTCGGGTTCGCTTAAAAGATAACTCCCATTCTACTGTTACTATCTTCAATGGTATTATGTAACATAGGTACCATTAGATGAAACGTAGATATATTTATATCGAGCCTGTTTAACATAAAACGTTTTATTCACCCAGTAGTATCACCTATAGTAGTATAGGTTTCTTGTTACTGTTACACAATGTTTAATAGAAGTTATCTCAAAATAGAGCTCTGGCTGACGTTTCAAATAACGACTATTCTTGAGAGATTCCAAATTACAAAACTTTGAACAGTGTTAACAAGTTATTATTAGCATTTTGTGTTCATATAATAATGTCAAATAGAAATTTAATTCAAAATTATAAAACCGGAACCAAGCAAGAATCAAGTAGCTTGATAGCTGGGACTGAAATTCTTTTGAGGTGTCTTGTGTCAAAGAAAACTAATTTCTAACTAATTCAGCCATCTAAGAATTTTAAGATGTTGATTAAGTAGTTTTTAGGTACCTTTACTGGTAACTAAGCGCTGTTGACAAAATTCTGTTGAGCCTCAATTAATCTGATCTTTTAACTAACCAGTGCTTGCACGGGATGCAATTTCATGTGATATTTCAGTGTTATGTAATATTATACTGAAAAGATAAATGAAATAAATTAAAGACAATATTTTTTTTTACAGAATGATTATATAAATTTAACATTTTCAGTAGCTAGGTAAATTTGACATTAGATAATGTAAGCCACAATAACAGTTTTATTGACGGCCTCATCGTCGTTGCTTTGCCTACGCCGTAAGGGATTAATATAGTTAAAAAAACTGAAAAAACCGACTTCAAAATACGCAATTTGCTTACTTGGATAACATATTTTCCAGTTATTTTATTATAAAAACCAAAATACTGAACAAAACTTTGACATAATCTATAAGGGACTACCTCTGAAGTATGGTCTACCAAACATTAAAAGAATAATCGAAATCAATTCATGATTGGGGCAGTATTCGTTGTACAAACATAAAAAACATACAGTCGAACTAAGTACCTCCTTCTTCTTGGAAGTCAGTTACAAATAGGCGTGATGACGCGTTATATATTATGTATACATTTTTATATTATATTATTCGTAAAACATTATTATTTACACGTCATCATAACGCTAATATAAAAATTCTGAGGTAGGTAAGTACCTTGGTATCTACAGTAAATAAAATTATTACTGAAAAACAATAATTATGTTAACAATAACACAAGTCCGGTTTCTTAACACAAAAAAAAATATTGCAATATGAACTTCAATAATGCCAAAATAAATTAATTAATGAAGCAATGTCAAAATATTATGTAATAATAAAAATGTCAAAAGTGTAAAAAATTCACAATCCAAGAAACTTTTAACTGTATTGTAACTGTAACTTGTTACTGTTATTACCTGTGTAACGATCTCTCGAACTTCCAGCAGGAAAGACTGCGGCATGCCTCCATTGAAACCTTCCATGCAGCGTACTCCAAACGATGTCAAGGAAGCATTCACCACCGTGCAGTTGTGGACTTGATCAGGACGACCTGTACAGAAATTGAAAGGTATAATAATTCGAAAAAATTGTCTAAATAAATAAATATTGGCGGACATTTCACACAACACCATCTACTAAGAAAAGCTTGCACTATGGAATCTGGATGGCTGATAGATTTTTTTTTATTGTAAATACGAATACATTCTTATGATATAGAAACACCCAGACACAGAATGAACAAACACTTATGTTATTCATACAAATGTTAGTCCTGGGTGGGGATCCAACCCACGACCTACAGTTTAGCAGACAGACATACTACCAACTGAGCTGTGGAGCTAGTGAATAACGAATAACGTATCCATCCATACACATACAAGAAATCAATCACTACAACGGTTTCGGTCCACATTCTTTAGTGGAACTCTCAGCCTAACTTGTTTCCTGTTTATGTAGGTTGGAATTTTTAACGCAAGACTGAAGAGATTTCTTAAATCGACATGTTCTTGCTTCAGTCCCTTGCTTACTATCAGATAAGTTGGTCATTATAGTTAAACGTAGACCTATTTATAACCCCCGTCACAAAAAGAGCAAAAAGAGGGGTGTTAAAAGTTACAAGTTTGACGTGTGTATGCATATTGTGTATTGTGTATCTGTCTGTGGCATCGTAGCTCTCAAACGGATAAACCGATTTTGATCTAGTTTTTTATTTGATGCAGTATTTCATCGAAACTGTTCTTAGCTAGCTTAACTTTTATTAGTTTTCTAAACTTAGTTATGAAATATTAATCAACAAACAATACCACTTTCTCGTGATTTTGACCATCAGTTTATACAAAAACTATCTTCACGAAGATCCTATAATTCACAATATCCAAAATGGTTTCTGTAAAATCGCAGATTAGCATTTTTGAACCAACGTCCAAGGTTTCGAAGCTTACCAGCAGCAATGATGTGGTACACGCAAGGCACGCGCTGCTTGCCTATCCTGTTGTGCGCCCAGCAGAGCAGGGTCCCGTAGTCCATCTCCGTGTGAGGAGTGTAGGTGACGGTGGAGCTCGTGCCAGAGCGAGACACATACGTGTCTGACACTTCGTTACTGTTCGCTGTGTTGTTGAATGTCCAGCGGAACTGGGGGAAAGATATGGAGATGATAAATTGTCTAGAAAAAGAAAACGAATTATTTAGATATGTTTTACTTACTAGCCCCGCAGTTTTCCCACTTTTCTGTAGCAATCTTTATTTTTTTTCTGGATAAAATGTAGCAGTAGTCTATATATTATTTCACTGTATAAACTATCTATATATCTATTTAAATTTAATTAAGTTCAGCTGTTTGACCATGAAAGAGTAACAAACTTACAGGAGCTAAAAAATCGCATTTATTAAATTAGTCGGATATGATACACAAGTGTAATATAACAGTTTTTAACTTATTGTATTAGTCAGATATGAGGACATAGTGTGATAGAATAATTTTTTTACTCGTTTACCTACAATATCCAACTTCCGCCTTCTTTCAAGCCACCTGGCTAATACTAAGTACGTTATGAAAATCCATCCATTTTGTACTTTTTGAATTGGTGGTTAGTACATTCTACATAAAAGAAGCGCAACGTAGGACAACCAATCACAAGATAGACCGACCACTTCATACAAATACATAGCAGAAACATGTTGGTTGGTAGTGGACAACCAGGCTTTTTGGTGGATTTCTCGAGGCTGGGACGACGATGATAATCAGAATATAGGTAACTAAAGCTAACATTATGTTATGGGACATTTTGTCTAAGTAGGTCTAAGGAACAATGAAAAAAATATTTATTTACATAAAAAAACTTAGTTTACTTATTCACTCTCATTAACTACATCTTGTTTTATTACGTCTATGAAAGAATTTAAATAAAACCTAAAAACGATGGTTCCCGCACTAGGCATAGCCTGTGTCAACAATGCATAACAAAGAAACAATAAGCTTGGTTAACGGATCAAGATTTCTAAAAGTAATTCTTTGATGAGTTTGTCCGGCAACATTATAAGTTAAAATGAGTAGGTATGGCAATAGATTCCAATACTTACTGTGACATCAGGTGGGTTGGCGTCCACATGACATGTGATATGAGCTCGCTCCTGTTTCGCAACTCCATGCACCCGTTGTTGACTGCTTCTGCATGTAGGGGCATCTGTGATAGAGAACGGTGGTTCAAAATAGGTGAAATACTAACAGTAAAATTTAATGCTATTCAAGAAAATCACAAAAAGGAATGGAAGATGTTGCCAAATCTAAAAATAAATCACTGAAGTATAGAAAATTCGGCACGTTTCAGAAAAGTTTACTGGAGTACTCTTGAGGGAAGTGGAGGATGTATAATTTAAAATATGTGTTTTGGAGATAATCTTTACTGAGTCTCGTTGAAAGTAGAAATATATACATAGAAATTCACTATTGGCCAGTCTTGGTTGTGGTCTTTGCTTGCTACCATTCCCTAGGTACTCCTTGCTCATCTTTCCATCTACAATAATCTGGGTGTCGACAGCACATTTTAACCGACTTCCAAATTCCATTTTTGTTTGGTAGGTACCTAATAATAGTTCAGAAATGATCCGATATACATTTTATCGAAATCGTTGTAGTACTTTGGTTTTTATAACAAAATAAATGAAAAAATGACATCCAAGTAAACAAATTGCGTATTTTCCTGGTAAAAGTCGTTTTTTTTTTCAGTTTTTAAACTATAATTCTGACTTAGTTGTTAGATCCTCAAAATGATCTATAAATCCAATTACAGATAATTTGCTTACATTTAGCATTTTAGTAGTTGTACACTAAGTGTACAACCACTAAAATGGTACACTGATTGTACACTAAGTGTACAACCACTAAGTGTAAAACAACAACAACAACAACTACTAGACAACACTAGTAGTAACAAGAACTAGAAGATATTTTAAGAAGTCTTCTTAAAATATCTTCTAGTTCTTGTTTTGGTTACTTACATAAAACATCCAAGGTGAAGGGCTTGCTCTCCCCATCGCCCTCAGCGTTGAATCCGACGCAGGTGTAATTGCCAGCCGTCCGTCTGCCGACGCCTTGCAACACCAGCGATTGGTTGCTGATGATGACACCTTGCCCCACGTTGTGCACCAGAGTTTTACCCTGCGGAATCAAATGTTTCATTTCAACGCTTTAACTAAATTCAGAAAAAAGAGGAAAAAGTAGATAGATGGCTGAATTTATATTTTAAATTTATTCTTAAGTATCTTCTGGGCAAGCGTGTTCCACCATAGACTTAGTCTTTCCTCGTGAGACAAATTCAAACGTAAGCCCATTCGATGTAAAAAGTGCATATTTGCTATGGAATTTTTTACTAGTGCATTACGCAATTTTTCTTACAATATGACAAAACTGTCATATATCCGTAATATTGTCAAATTTTTCAAAGTTTCCGGCAGCGTAGTGGTGAGACCGTCTGACTTGCGATCCGTAGGTCCTGGGTTCGAATCCCACGGCACGCACCTCTGTGTTGTCATGAAAACATCGTGAGGAAACCTACATGTCTGAGAGTTCTCAATGATCTTGAAGATGCGTGAAGTCTGCCAACCCGCACTTGGCCAGCGTGGCAGACTATGGCCTAACCCTTCTCACAATGAGATAATGGCCCGTTCCCAGCAGTGGGACAGTTTGTACAAAAAAGGGCTGATAAAAAAAAATGGACAATTTTTTATGATTATTCTTTCATATGGTCGAAACTATAAATGGATATAATTATATGCCTATTTGTTCCTTTTTTTTTTTTTAATTATAACTTTTATTTTTTTTACTTTAGAGTGATAAAGAAAATTTGAAACTAAACCGTTTTGAATGGTTTTCTTTCAATCACAATTACTTCTGCCTATTATTATTGTAATCAGATAAGAAGAGCACGAAAATTGGATAATGTTTTGGGATTGAAATCAATTTTCTCTTTTTAATGGAAGAGTGAACAGCATAGTTTCTTAGTTTCTTAAAATAATATCAATCATGATAGCTTGACTTCAATCTAACAGCACAAGGACAAAAAAACAGAATACTGCAACTGCTTCTTTTATCATACACCATCATTCTTCATCATCATTCTTCTATATACATAGTTAACGGATTCGAAAGAAATTAGCGCAAAAAAAAAAAAGTTTTTAAACTATTACGGTCATTCATTAAAACACTATTATTATTGACGGGATATTTACCGTGGTTCGCGTTAATTTTGAGCTCCCGATATTTCGACAGTTACATGTATCATGTTCACTGAAGAATGTGGGTGGATGATACGGTTAAGAGCAGACATATCTGTCTACCCTCTTTCTTTGTCTTTTACTGCGAAGAGCGTTATCACCGGCACTCGAACTCGATTGATTGATTGATTGAATATCGGGAGCTCAAAATTAACGCTAACTACGTTAAACATCCCGTTAATAATAATAGTGCTTTAAAAAAAAAGATTCAAACCTGCAATCCTGCCAGTTACAATAAATCATAATAAAACAGTTCGCAATGAACGTTATTAAATATATAAAATAGCCGCCCATTTTATACACGCATGTAGAGAAGGTATTCATAAATCATCGCTAATTAATTTGCGGTTGTTTCCTCATATAACATTCCGAAAACAAATTACTATAATTAAGCGGAACTCAATCAATATGATTAATTTTCCTTTGCGAGTCAAATATCAACATTGCTTGCGGTTTTACTTCCAATAACTGTATAATCGATGTATATTTTTCTTACGACTCGGCCACATAATTATTTAAAAAAAAAACAGTTTAAAAAAGCTAAGAAAATTGGAATTGGATACAGTACAGATTCGCCACTTCAATCTATCAGTTATCATCGCTACACTCACACTTTTCGCACACATATCATCTTTCACACATTGCATCCACACATTCTTAGATCTCCTTCTCCTGGCCCTACCGCTTACTAGGATGACAGGATCATTAATAAAAAAAACATCTTACCCTACAACACTTACTACTTTACTACTAACTACCTTACTTTAACATATTATTAAGTCCCCATGGTTTTACGTTTGACTGAAGCATAACCGACGGAATAACCTACGTCATGGTTGGCGAGATAATACGGCTCAACCGTTCCGTTATATTGAATGTAACATTATAATGAGCGCTTTGGGATAATTTTACTCATGCTAATTTGAATACCTAAGTAATTGTGAGAATGTGGGTAAGTTTGGGCATGTTTAGTCTGGGGAATTTGTCTATTATTCAATATTTAGAGGTGGGCTAGGCAAAGCGCTTTAAGATAGTTTTAAAGCTTGAAAGTGTTTTATTTATTCCTTTTAGTGAAATGGAAAAGCATTATTTATTAGACGGGATGTTTTCAGAGATCTAATGAATAGGGTATTTGAGTATGTGTTCAAAGCGCGCAGCTATATCTCTCGCGCATCACAACATTTTTAAACATACAAAATCACTGATATAATAAAAGTGAAAGACAGTTTTGTTTTAACCTACATTCCTGTTGACACGGTCATGATAACTTATTTATTCAGGTAAAATTGTACTATAACGTATACCGTCTTCATGATTGCAAACTAAGTTTTTATAGAGACAAAAAAGTCGGAAATCTACAGTGGCAAAACAATTCCGTTGCTCTAGCAAAAGAATATTCACCAGCACCGTCAAACCTTTACATGTGGTGTTTATGTAGCATTAGCGTACATCCACATTACATTAGTGTGTGTGCGGATTGAGTGAGTGGCTCCCACTCACACATACATATAAGACTCGGACACAGCTAAAGCCCGTAATCGTGCCTTGGAACATCTATTGTAGTAAGTAGTATACAATTTGTGCAACTAAGTAGTTGTACAGTTGACATTAATTAAAACGCGACTCACGTTGTGTCTCCACTCGACTTTGTACACGTAAGGATGTGCCTTGATGATGCAGTCGAAGTAGACGTCGGAGCCTTCTCGGATGTTCTTTGGATCCAGGTTTGTTCCCAGCCGCACTGTTGTTTCTGGTACATCTGTTTAAAAAACATACAAATGAGTAAATATGATCATACATTCCTTACAATACAACAACAGATTACTTATTTTTGGCTATGTCATCATCATTTCAGCCATAAGAATTCCACTGCTGGGCATAGGCCATGGATATCCTGTCATGGATATCCAAAAAGACCGATTTGAAGCGGCTTGCATCCAGCGTCTTCCCGCCTCTTGTATGAGGTCATCTGTCCATCTCGTGGCTGGTTTTCCTACGCAGCGCTTGCCGGTGCGTGGTCTCCACTCGAGAACCTTTCGACTATGGCTTTTGACTATAGTTTTGTCTATGTATAATGTTGTAAATAAAGATAATTTCATATTTTTTTCATCCTGAAAAAAATTAAGTATTGAAATTAGAGAATTCTTATCGTTACAGGTATAAAAAAAACTCACTATGCAAACACATTATATTAAATAAAGACTCTTGCTACGACGCAATAAAACGCAAAATAGTTTGTTCAGATACTTATAAGATGCTTCTCATTCAATCGTATATATATATATATTTCGTTATTTACAATAAGTAATTATTAAATAATAAATATTAGGTACTTGTAATAGACACAATAATATTACTGCACAAAAAAATATAATCTTTTTACACTACTAATAATATTAGTTTAAAAATAACGTTTGTAAGTTTATGGTTTGAAGTTTATGTTTTTTTTTTTATTAATCAATCAATTATAGGCTTGCGCTTGACTGCTAACACGCCTGATGTTAATCGACTGTAACTGTATCTAGATACAGTTATGATGATACATTATGACGAGCATAATGTATTCCCATACAGCTTTGAGTAATCAAAATTTTAGATTTTGGATTGTTACAGATTGAATTAGCATCACAAATTTAAACACGAATATAATAAGAAAGACGACAAAATAAAACCACAATTAGTAAATTATCAAAAACAATTAATATCAGAATACAGAAAAAAATATCAAAATACAGAAATGTTAATCAAACGAAATTTTCCAACATTTTCGCAGAATACTAGGTAGATGAAATTCTTAGCAAACTCTCCAAACTTAGGTGTTTCGTATTAGTTCAGAAGTACCTAATTGAATCCTATTTCTTTCGTTGCTAAGTCGTTCCTATTACCGAACTTCCAAGCAGCACCAATATTAGCTAACTTCGAAGGACCGTGAATATTAAGGTATGTCCCTATCTAGTACGAGTACCTAATACATACTTAATCTGTTTTTCTTATATGTCTAAAGATGTAAACATCAATGAGGATCGGTCAGCGAGAACATTTATAAATTACACACTTATTTATAAGTGCTCATTGCGCACTAGTCTATTTTTAAGGGAACTTCGAAACTTCTAAAATAGAGGAGGTTTTCTATCACATTTGTGGAAAAAAGACTAGTCTAGGATTAATAGTTTGTGAGATATGATCATATTTTCATGTTTGACAGCTGTTATTCGAGATTAAGTTCGATTATTGAAATACTTAAGGTTCAGCAAGGAGTTTTAGCGGGAACGTATTAGTAACGTGTTGTTGCTTTGTTTTATTTTCCTTAACTTGTGTTATTTTGAACGTTTTACAGATAAACAATACACTAACTGAATATACTTAACTATGAAAACTACGATTAAAAAAAACTGATTACCCCAAACCCATATTTGCCAGACCGTTGAAGGTTTCAAGGAAATCCAAACCCAGCCACTACTTATAAAATGGGTAGGTATGCAAAAAGATACATTTTACATACATACACCCAAAAAACATTACTCTCCTTTGAGGTCATCAGTTAAAAATTTAGCACACCTTAACTAAAACAGTGAAGCGTGAAACGTCAAAAACAATACTAATTCATTTAACCTCCGAATTAGTTAAACTATTTACAACTCGAAATCAAGTTTTAATAGAGATCCTAATGTAATTCAACTATTTTCGAAATAGTTGGAGAATTCACTTCTAGAGATAATGTGGAGTCGAAAAGTTGAAGTACCTCACTGGGTTAAAGAGAACTTACTGACGAGGTAAAGTTACAGACTTATTTAACTTAAATGGGGTTGTTATATAGAACTAGTGAATTAAAAGTGAATTATAGAATTAATGTATTTACTTTTGTTCCGGTAAAAGCTAAATTTACTGCGTGCTTTGTTAAGTGTTTTTTTTAGGGTTTTGTAGTCAACTAGGATCTTTTATAATTATGACATGTCAGTCCGTCTGTCCTCTGCTTAGGTCATGAATTTTTAGTACTAGGTACCAAGCTGCTATATAGAGTACATATTAATCATGCTAATTTTCTTGAGACATAAAGCATCTATAATAAAAAAAGGAAAGGTGCCCTGCCTGTGTGTGCTGTGACCAAATGAAAGGGCTTAATTAGAACATTTATTATTTATTTATTTATTTATTTAATCAAATTAGTACCGCGTTGTCGCGAATTACACTAATGATATTTACAAAAACAAAGTCAATACAGTTAATAATAAATCATTAAAATTAAATTACATATGTCAATATTAAAAAATACAGAAAAATTTATAGCTAAAAATTTAAACAGTAATATAGTCAATTAGTTAAAAATGTCAGAAAATATTTACAATATAATAAAAATAGAATGTCAATATAAAATGATAAAAAATAAAATGTCAAATGGAAAATTTCAATATTTTAAGAAATGCTCGACTGCTTATGTGACATCACCTCACAATAAGACAAGCACTGTGACATGATGTCTCTCCATTCGCCCGCCAATAAGTCGCACTCTGGATTAGTGTCAAGAAGAGAGTTCAGCGCCGCAAGGGATCGCGGTATCGGTGATGTCCGGTGGGCAACAGTTCTGCACTTCGGAACAGAAAACAGTTTATGTTTCCGGCTCCGAAGATAATTATCAGGGACGAAAAGATTGCACAGTTTTTCAGCAAGATCTGGAGCATCCACTTTGCTGTGCAATATTTTGCACATCATCCCCAGTTGGTCGTGGTTTCTTCTTACTTGCAACGAGTTACTCATAACATACTCTTATATATTCAAATTCAAATAATTTATTTCAGATATTAATCCATATTTATAGCCATTAAATAAAGAATATATTTAGTAATAAATATAATCAATTTAGTAAATATATTTGTTAAAAAAAATTGTATAGCATTAGGAGTTATAGTCAACTTTTATTTTTTCTACCTGAGTACATATAACTCTGTATTTGCGACAATAAATTTGTATGACGTAGTTTATAGATGGCAACGAGAAGAAACTGTTTGTGTTTGTTTAATTTCCCAGAACAATCTGACGTAGAACCTTAAATTGTCTCGCTTTCTCCATTACACATGTTCCTTCCACTATTTGACAAGTATACATTTTATTTGTTTTACAATCCTTATTCCAACTTCAATAAAAACGAAGCGTATTCGTTTGTTAAATAGTTTTTAAACAGACGGTGCACTGTTACAGCTCGCAACACAAAGAAAAAGTTTCATCGTTAGTTTTCATTTCACTGCAGAATTGAAAATTTAAACAACTAGGAATGTCAGAACATCTGAGTCCCAATCTACTGTCACAATTTAGCCTCTGTCAGATTTAAATTCTAAAGAACCAAAAATACTGTAATTAATATACCGATTTGTCACGTAAGGTACATAATATTCTTTTCACCTCACAAGCTCGGAAAGATTCTGTTTGTCATTAGAAATCTGAGTGGAAAAGTGCATTTTGTCCGCTAGCGTGGAAAGAGTTTTTAAAATTCGAACCTTTCTATTCCATACTTTTCTATACCGCAAGTCCACTGAAAATGCATGAAATACTTATTTAATGTCAGTGCGCCAACCTCATTTCTTTGAATAATCGCACACCCGCGCTGACCAGCCACAGGTGGCAGCACTGGACTAGCGTTTTCCTCGCTGTAGCGAGGTGAAAAATTTTGTGTTTCACTCGGCAGCAAAGTTATTTTGCATCTCGTACTTTTGATACCCTCGCTACGCTCAGGATTCAATACAAGTACTCGCCCCAAAAACCAACTTTGCAGCCTTGCATAACAAATAACTATTTCATTCCCCCATCTCGGAAAGAGTATTTTTGCTCTTCGATATCTGAGTGCAAAAGCCGTTTTTATCCTCTAGAGAATAAAGTAAATTAAAATTTAGAACTTCGTGTGCTCTGAGTTTGTGAATTCAAAACTTCATTAAACCTATTTACTTCTACCTCCATGGTGCCGAATTTATCATACAACCTTTTTTAATTTGTTAAAAACTCAGACTCGGAACCTTCTTGGTGTACTTTTTTTTAATTTGCTTTGCGCGCGCAATTTATTTTCATGACATATTGTTAAAATCTTAGGTTAAAAACAACAATTGATGTTGCAGTTGTCTATAGGCGACGGTTATCGCTTACCATCAGGCAAGCCATCTGCATTTTTGCTTCACCTATTTTATAAAAAAGAAAAAAATGGAAAACAAGTGAAAACCCTAAAATGAGTGATTCTAGCGACGAAGTAGTTTATTTGACGCCAACAGAATTGACTGAAACTGTTAATAATGCGCAAATGAGCTTTCTCCCTCAACAATCACGCGAGAAGTATTTGAAACAGTACGATATGTTTAACACGTGGCGACTAGCTAAAGGAGCCAAAACTTTCTCCGAAAACGTTTTGCTGGCATATTTTATTGAATTATTTGAGACCAAGAAATCAAGCACTCTATAGAGTACGTATTCAATGATAAAAGCAACAATAAAGATGAAAAAAGACATACCTACATATCGACACCTATCCTAAATTAGTGGCATTTTTAAAAAGAGCCTCATCTGGTCATCAACCATTATACCTAAGTGTTACTTGTTATAATTTAAAGATTATTCTGTAATACTTACCTATCGTAATGTAGTAGTTAATACCAAAACTGAAATAAAACTATCTTGTGATTGTAAATGTTTTTTTTTGCATTTAGTCATTTCCTCGCTGAGGTGCGATGAAAAGTTACGTGTTGCACTCGAGTGCAAAGATGTTTTCACCTCCTGCTCTTTTGACTCCCTCGCTAACGCTCAGGATTCAAAATTTTTATTCACTCGCTGCCCTCTTGATTCAATTTTAGAATCCTTCGCTTGCTCGGTTATCAAGATTAAGCACGCGGTTAAAAAACAACTTTTCACTCTTGTATAGGTAACGGTCAATTATTAAATCACTATTATTATTAACGGGATATTTACCACATAAACATTGAACATGAACATAGTGCATATAAGTGTGCCGAATTATTGGGAGCTCGAAATTAACGTGAATCAAAATAAATATCCCGTTAATAATACTAATGATATTATGATTCTGATACTTTTATTATGTCTGTACTTACTGCCTTTTACAAATAAATGTGTGTCTATGTCTATTTTCTTTTAATGTGCTACGATAAACACACGGCGGAAAATTCAATTTTTGTTTTTATCCTTGTAGCCTTTATTGTTATTGATCATAATGTTTGTGACAATAATAGTTATTTGTTATGCAAGGCTGCAAAGTTGGTTTTTGGGGCGAGTACTTGTATTGAAACCTGAGCAAGCGAAGGATTTTATGATTGAACCACTCGCTTCGCTCGTGGTTCAAATATAGAATCCTGAGGAATCCGTAGCGAGGGTTTCAAAAGTACGAGATGCAAAATAACTTTGCTGCCGAGTGAAAAACAAAATTTTTCACCTCACTACAGCGAGGAAAACGCTAGCCCAGTGCTGTCACCTGTGGCTGGTCAGTGCGATTATTCAAAGAAATGAGGTTGGCGCACTGACATGAAATAAGTATTTAATGCATTATCAGTGGACTTGCGGTATAGAAAAGTATGGAATAGAAAGGTTCGAATTTTAAAAACTCTTTTCACGCTAGCGGACAAAATGCACTTTTCCTCTCAGATTTCTAATGACAAACAGAATCTTTCCGAGCTTGTGAGGTGAAAAATATTATTTTTTATATTATCTAGCCATTTGTTTACTAATAATACACCTCGTTGATTATAATTATATATGCTTAGATTTTTTTAATTAATAATTTAAGCTACTTCGCGGGATATGAAAGCAACGAGGCGCATTATATACATAAGCTCCCTGTTTTATGGTTCTTCGTTCTCCGTGCGTGCTATTGCCCCCTGGAATGAACTTCCGGTAGCCATCAGGCGTGCGCAAAGCGTGGAATCATTCAAGGCTCAGGTCAGGAGTCATTATCTATCCAAGATTTTGTGAATTCATATGTATGCTTTCGTTATAATTACTACTTTTAATTATTGTGTATTTAATTTGTGTAAGTTTATGTATAAACTCTATAATTATGTATGTATTTTTTATTATTTAGTAAGTTTTAGTAATTTATTTAAAAATTATTATTTTATTTTCTTAAACTTAATTTGTCTACGAGTATCTCATGAATCAACACCACCACCCACCTCTACATATACTTTTCCAACACATCCCAAGGTTGTCTGGAAGAGATAGCTTTTAGCGATAAGACCGCATTTTGTGCCATTTTCTTATGTGTTTATTGTCTTATTACTTTATATGGTGTCAATAAAGTGTTATTGATTGTTAAATTGATGTGATAATTGTGGTTTGTTATAAATTAATTCTAATTAATTAATTCTAAATTTCCCGCCGCGTGTCTACCATTAATATCACATAAAAATCTAAATTAAAATAAAACCTTCCCGATTTGTTCAAAAATATTTTATTTGTATTTTTTTTAAACAAAATTGTTTGTCTGTAAAGTCGTTTCACGGACGATAATTTTACGTGATAACGATGCGTCACAAGCCGAACGCTTAGGCCGATCGTGCCTCTCTATCGCTTGTTCCGCGCTCTCGCTTACACGCTCGTCTCAGGCGGAACATGACACTTTTTTGTGCGTGCAGCCGGCGTTCATCGATTTATAAGACGTTATCACGTCAAAACTGTTTGATATTTGAATTTCTCACAGCATATCAGGTGATACCCCTTAACACTTAAAAAATAACAGGTATGAAAATCTTTCGCTACGCTAAAGTCTTTGAAAATAACTTACATTGTATATCCAACGTCCAGTCATCCTCCAGGGCTGCCACGCTTGGCATCTGAGGGTTGGACGCTCTGCAGGCCAGCTTTGCTCCAGCATCAGCTTTCGTCAGCTGGAGGGACACCGTCGACGTTGTCGTGTTCCCATCAGTTGATAACTATAAAAAAGATAAGAAAATAGTAAATATAACCTACAGTACAGGTATAATATAGGTTGAATATGATGAGGAAGTACAATATTTTTATGGTTTTATCGACTGAATCGATTTAGAAGACTAAAGAAAAGTAAGAATAATCCTGATCAAATGTTATAATAAAAAAAAAAAAACACCTTTTTTTGCGTCCAGGTACTGGAGGTAAGCCTCCAGTAGCATAAACAGCACGAACGATTTTGATGTGCAAGCCATCGTTTTATTAGTTTACGAATAATGTGTTACAAGTCGAAAGTTTACTTCTGTGTGTGTCATCAGTGATGACTTCCGGCACTGAAACGAGGACACTCACTGGTGGGCCTCTTATGGTAGCTTAAAGTCACGCAACGAGCTTTTAGGGGGCTATAAAATTAAAGTCTCTCTGCTAAATCGAATCAGAAATGAAAAAACCCGTAGACATACGAAAGTCACAGATATAGCTTAAGCGGATTAGCAAGTTGAAGTATATATCCACAGGGGATGTCTATGTCCAGCAGTGGACTTCTTGTGGCTGGGATTATGTTATTAAAATATTAGTTAAATATTAGCCTACGCATTTTCATTTCCCATTTTGTCAGAAGCAGCAGATGTTGTTTTCTATTCACCCCACAAGCCTTAGGGACAAATTATAATGTTCAAAGGCTTTTAGTATGTTTATAAGGCCCTATTACCTATTACAAACAGCCTCATTTGTAGTTCCCAAACACATTTTGTCGATTGAGAAAACACATTATAGTGAAGAATGTGTTTTAGTTATTTTTTTGGTCCAAGGGAGAGGTTAAACGCGTTTGTTTTCTTCGCTTCAGGTTTTTTTTCAGGCTAATGAGCATGGACATTTGAATAAATAGCCATCAGTCCGGGGATATGTCAGTATATTTTCACAAAATTACCAATCATCACCATCTCAGCCATAAAAAGTTCACTGCTGGTTATAGACCTCTCTAATGGATTTCCAAAAAGATCGACTGGAAGCGGCTTGCTTCCAGCGTCTTCCTGCCAGTTGTATGAGGTTTTCCTACGCTACGCTTGCCGGTGCGTGGTTTCCACTCGAGAACATTTCGACTTCATCGGCCATCAGTTTTTCGTGCCCTGCCCATTGCCACTTCAACTTCTTAATCTGCTATACTATGTCTGTGACTTTCGTGCGTCTATGGATCTCTTTATTTCTGATTCGATCTCACAAAAATACATCTAGCACAGCCCTCTCTATAGCTTTTTGCATGACTTTGAGCTTCCATACAAAGCTCATAGTGAGTGACCACGATTCAGTGCCATATGTCATCACTGGTAACACACACAAATTGTAAATTTTTTATGTACCTATACTATTAAGTATTTCGTAATATTATTACGAAGTATCCCAAAAAATGCTGGAACACACAATCAAAAACCTTAATTATTTATTGCCATACACTTTGTATTCAATAACCTTCTTTTTTGCGCCGTCGAGTAATATGTAGTAAAAACCAATCAATACCTTTACGACTATACCTAAACAACAGCTATCGTTATTCCAACATTTAAAATATCATTAGTATTGGTCCCACTAGAACAAAGTCCTTGAACTTTCATAACCACGAAGGAACCGAAATCTCTCAAATAAGCCAATAACGCTGAAGCCCGTCGTTCGTGATTAAAGCACAGTTGCCACAATCTGACGTCAATCAAATATTATACATACAATATTATACAATATATTGTTGAGCAAAATGTAAGATTAATTTGCGAGGAGCGTATGCTCGCCTCGGGATAACTGGCTTGAAATCGTTACATGCCGATGTATAAAGCCATATTTTACGGTATGAATATGTGAAATTGAGTGTTTTGATAATTTTTGACGTGATGACATCTTATAAATCGATGAACCCCGGCTGCACGTAGGTAAAAGCATGACTCATTGTCACGTTAAAGCGAGAACGCGGAACAAGCGATAGAGAGGCACGATCGGCCTAAGCGTTCGGCTTGTGACGCATCGTTATCAAAATTATCGTCCGTAAACCGACTTTAAAAACAACCATTTTTTACATGAAATTGAATGAAATTGTTCAAAAAATTCTTTAGTCCCTAAATAAAGCTTTACTACAGTAATGTTTTTTCATCGCATCATACATCCTTAACTAGAAAAAAAACCGGTTCAGCATTATATTTTTGGCAATCTGCTGCTCTAATTTTAATAAAGTAAGGCCACTATGCTGGTCAACTATGCTGGCTGGTCAGTTTCCAACTTTAAAATTTAATTTTCAATGTCAATGTCGTTACGTAGAGAATAAGCCTTATGTTTCCTATCTATATTTTCCTTCGTTGCTTTGGACCTTCGGCGATTAAAAATACATATTTAACTACGAAAAGACACAGGTGGATTTGAACCTAGGACTTCCAGATTGGAATTCAAAAGGTCTCTCACTGAGCTGCTGTAGCTTCAGCTATTGCCAATGGCGCATAATATTTAATAGCAACAGAAGACTCATTCTGCGAACATGTTTACTGAAATAGCGACCTTTGCGACGACGCTCTTGCGCAATAAAGCACAAGTCAGTCTGTTCTGAAGTTAAGTATCTACTTGTAAACTACTTACAGAACACATCTCGTTCTGTCATATAGCTCTTATCTCTTCTAACTCGCGGCAAAGTCGGGAAAGTGTCTGGCCGAGCCAGGAAATAGTGTGTACCTACTTAAGTAAGCACAAATCATAATACATTAACTGCAGAGTGTTTCGAACTTGCCAATGCTTCAGAGCATTGGCAAGTTCGAAACACTAGTTAGTTAGTTAGTTATGAAAGAAACTAAAATTCCGGAACTAAGAAGTGGCAACCTTCACATGGAAAATTAACAACAATTGCAATACCAGTTATACTACGGTAACTTAACTATAATCCGAAATATATTTGTTTGAATTTTACTTTCACGAATCTGTTAGAACTATCTGACTTCAGATGTTTTTTAACTCGAGTTTCTTATTCCATAAATTTGTTAGCCATATTTAAGTTTCATTTGCCCGAACAAGTATTGGTATAGGTTCCTCAGGTTTCTGTATTATACCCAGCAACTTTATTATTTACAAAGGTTTGGTTATCAATACCTAATAAGGTAGGTTAGTTAGGTTTCTGTTTATTGTACACAGAAACTTTCGTATATTCAATTATCAGACGAGTTGCAAAATAAGCTTTCAGGATTTTGATGAAGTATCTTTTGAAACAAATATATTTCGTTTTCGGGAAAATTATATTTTCAATACTTTCTAATTCGGATTATAATAGGCTAACCTATACACACACTGAATGATGTCAGTGGATGAGACTTGCACAGGACGGGAAAAGATGGCGTGAACAAGAGAAATGCTAATAGCCAGCAGTGGGATACAGGTTGAATAGATTATAAAATAATAATTATTTATTTAAGTTTATTTAAGTCACCGATATAAGTAGCACAGCGGATTAGCAAGTTGAAATGGCAGTGGGCAGGGCACATAGCACGTAGAACTGATGGCCGATGGGGCCGAAAGGTTCTCGAGTGGAGACCACGTACCGGCAAGCGCAGCGTAGGAAGACCAGCCACGAGATGGACAGACGACCTCATACAAGTGGCGGGAAGACGCTGGATGCAAGCCGCTTCCAATCGGTCTTTTTGGAAATCCATGGTCCCGGGAGGCCTATGTCCAGCAGTGGACTTCTTATGGCTGAGATGATGATGATGAATTATTTATTTGTAGTCATTCCCAATTATTTTAATTGCATTGAATTTTATTATTATATATAATTTTTATTTTTCTTTTTCTATTGACATTTTACATTATTAATTATTATGTATATTATGTTTAAATAATTATTCATTTTCATTTTATTTAGCTTGATTGACATTACATTCATTTCATGAATTTAAGTACACAAACTTAATAATTATATAATTAGTAGAGTCTGGCCACTTTCTAGCCCAAAACATTTCCCTGGCCATTCAACGTGGTAATGCCGCCAGCCTAATGGGCACGTTTGGGCGGGGAGATACCTCGTCTTAGGTTTTAACGTCAAATTGTTTGTTTTTATTTTTTAGTTATTAGTAATGTTATTAATTGATATTAAATACTTATTATATTAGTAGTTTACCTATCTAAATTTGACGTGTATAAATAATCGATTTGCTTTTTGTGTAGTAGTTTAGTTAGTTAACTATGTATGTGTAGTTTGTATATTGTTTTGTTGTAGTTAATAAAGACACTTGCTCATAAAAAATAATATAAATATAAGATGCTATAATAATACAAATGATTATGATTAACGAGCAAGTTTAGTTCTGCTAAGAGGTGCCAATATCACAGCTTCGTTCCGCAATCGCTGCACAATACGTGTCAATCAGCCGCGAGCCGTGCGAGTGGCCGATTAGTCTGTTGTGCGTATCCTTTCTCCACTGATTGATTAATGAAACAAACAGTAACTGTTACAATGCCAACCATGAATCAATTTCTGACACATACCCTACTGAAATGTTCTAAGCGACATACTTTTGACTGTGTAATAGTTATTTTGTTATAATAAAACAAAATGCTGAACCGATTTTGTTAAAATTTATATGAGACAACCTCTGAAATATAGACCTACAAAAAAAAAAAACATCTAAATCAATTCATAATTGGCGAATTGCGTAACAAAGATATAAAATAATTTTAAAGTTTAAAAAACTGAAACAACCGACTTCTAAGAACGTTATTTTGTTTACTTGTAATATTAGTAAGGATAATAATTTAACAAGGCGCTCAAGCGTTGAAGTAACTGTATTACTGTAACTCCTGTAACTGTCCTTATACACATTGGATGAGGGGTAAGTAGGTTTTACTTTTCAAGCGCAATAAATCCCTTACGATTGTAAACTTTTTAAAGAGACCTCTCTTCACCCACTCTTTTCTTTTTCAAGAATGACATTTGTCATTGAATGTCAAATGCTTCATCGTCGCAGATTAGAAAATGTGCAGATGTTTATATGAAAAACCTCAACATTTGACACTTTTGTAAAGAAAAACGTGTCAGTGGAACTCTGCGATTCTATAATCTGACACACTCACTCAGGAATCCAATGAAACTATTTTTACTTTTAGAGATTATTCTAAAATAATTATGGGACCAACTTGGGAGCTTTCTCTATATGTCAATTCACGAAACACAAAAACTGGTTCTCGAATGACGGAGTAATTCGTGTTCATACATTAAAAAAAAATTCGGTACGAGTTGATAATCTCCTCCTTTTTCGAAGTCGGTTAAAAATACAGTCGAATTGAGAACCCCCTCCTTTTGGAAGTCGGTTACAGCATTTCACACTTACTTTATACCCACCCCCTGAATTAAGTCAATACATCTCTTTTCACTTGCGTCAAACGCGAAACTTCGACTGAAGTCCCTTACGAGTGATTTGAGTACGCTCCCGCTCTTCTTGTCCCATTCAATCTACATTTATTACTTCTACGTGCAAGTGGGCGGACTTAGGACAAAAACGGGGGCAAATTAAGAATTTTAGATAGTGAGAATTAATGAAAAGCTACCAAAGATTTTTTGGAAATGTTTTTACTCAATATTTTATTCATCATTCAACGCTTACTATGTATGTATGTATATATGTTTCTATACGACAGCCTACAGCCTAAACGGCTAAACCGATTTTGATATGCAAGGTGTCGTTAGAAACATATGTATATACGTACATAGTCATAGGCTATATTTTTTGTAATAATAATATTACATCTCTTGCAAAAATAAAAAATACGTTTATTCATAACCTTAAACGAGCTATTTCGTAATAAAAATGATTTTACTAGAATTATTCTAAAGAATGCGTATTTATAATCTTTTACGGTGATTTTACGCACGCTTTCTCACAAAAAACGTACACTCAATGGCATATTAAGCGTAACGAAATCGTAAGTTAGATTGCAAAAACTGCTTTTGTGCAGTCGGGTATTTTGTTTTTCTTTTAATATACCTATATATACTTGTTTTCTCTCTTTTTTCCATTTTTAGGGTTCCGTACATCAATAGGAAAAGACGAAACCCTTATAGGATCACTTTGTTGTCCGTCTGTCCGTCTGTCCGTCCGTCCGGGTGTCAAGACCTTTATCTCCAGAACGCGTGAAGGTATCGAGTTGAAATCAAAACCATATACGCAGATTCATAGTATCTTGCTGCAAAAAGAAAAATAAAATTTCTCAGTATTCGTAAAAAAAGTTACAGCCGAATATGTCGTACAAAACGCACATTTCACTCGCAGAGGAATCAAAACCTATGGGGTACTTCCCGTTGACCTAGAACTCTGAAATTTGGCAAGAAGCATTGTGTTGGAAAAAATCCGAAAACTGGACATTTTTAATTAAATCACAAAAAAATAGTATCGTTATGCAAGGAATGAGGGTCGAAATTTTAAAGTGAATTAACCGTATCATATGGGGTATCTTAAGAAAGAGCTTAATTAGCATTAATTAAAACAGTTTTTTAAATATTTTTACGATGTATATTTTTCGGTATAAAAAGGAAAATAAAAAAAAATGATTTTCTCCTTTTCTAGTTTGTACGGAACCCTCGGTGGGCGAGTCTGACTCGCACTTGTCCGGTTTTGTTTCATGTTGGTCCAGTTGTATCAAATTCATTCGTGTATATATGTATAAAGCCTATAATAACTTTATCTCCAGTATTTCACTAATATTTCTAACACCGTTACCCTTATTCGAGCCCCTGAGTTCAACCCTTCGTTTCTATTTTAACTTGGCGCTGTTGTCTTGTAAAGATGGCTGTGATAAAGTTCAATGCAAAATTAGCTTTTTTAACAGTTTTACAAATTGATGAGGTGTGACGAAGACCTAAACTCCAGTTGCCGGCAAACTTTTTAAGCGTTTTGAAAGAATTTTGAGATCGGACGTGGCGATTACACCTTTTTGTCGGGAAATTGAATCAACTTTTCTTATATTTTCCGAGATACCACTGCGGTGCCTTTGAAATTTGTTTTATCAATGTTTGTCCGAAATATCGTTGCGGTAACGCCATCTTAACACGTTACAAGTTATCAAATTTATTTAATTTAATAGCATTTAAAATATCTGATTTTATAATAATCTTAGATAGGGTGTAAAAGTGAACAGCGAATATTCAAAGTCAAAGTCAAAGTCAAATCATTTATTGCTCTATTATGTTATGTACATACATTGGTAGAAATAACACAATAACCCCATTAGAGGTATCGCAATTTTAAGTGTCTATATGGAGCGGCCCGATCTGTTTCTTAATTATAACATTTTACCGTGTAAAAACTCTTCTACTGATAATAACTTTAATTAACATTGTTTTTAGTTTATTTGAATAGCTACGATAATTTTTATCACTTTTTAGGCCTTCGGGTAGCTTATTAAATATTTTTATAGCCATTGCTTGGGGACCACTGCTTTTCATTGCTAGTCTTGATTTTTGTGTCGTTAGCTTATATTTGAATCTAAACAGATACCTACGCGATTCGTCCGATAGTTTTTTGAAATATTTTGGATATTTTTTTACAAAATTGCATATTTCTAGTATGTAGATTGACGCGACAGTTAATATTTTATATTTTATGAAGTATGGTTTATGGAAGTGCGTTTTCGTGATGTCCGGAATTTTAATTTGGGCTAGGATTTTTTTTGTGCGACGAATATTTCATTTACGTTTACGCTACTGCCCCAAAGTAAAATTCCGTACCGAATCCATGAATAGGTGTATGCATAATAAGCCAACAGCGCCGTGTCGAGGTCAGTGGCTTCTCGCAGTTCCCTAAGTGCATAATTCATCAGTCAGTCAGTATTAACCAGTCTAAACAAACTTTACTATGGAAAACCGGATTTTCGCACTTTCAGGCTGCAAATTGAACATTACAACGATGGATACAATTAATCCCTAAAATATGACTAGTAGGTATATCATGTACAAACATTCTTAAGTGTCCGTTGTTAGGTTAGGGATTTATTATGCTGTTTTTATCTATGATAATTGGATATTTTATCATATAAATTTGTGTATATAAAACATAACATGGTGATCCATTAAGCCCAAGTTTTCCTTAAGTTCACTGGATCATCATGTTATGTTTTATACACAAATTTATATGATAAAATATCCACTTATCATAGTTCAAAACATCATAATAAATCCCTAACTAACACGTAGTCCGACCATCGTCCGTCTCGCTCCTACGCGCATACCTACATTTAAAAAATATAAAATGACTGAATGAACTTATAAAAAATTTGTTTTTTGTAAAACTAGAAAACAACATCACAAATATTCGACAAAAATTTCAATTTGATCCAAGTCAATTTTCATACATAAAATCATTTTTGCATTAATAATTTCTAAAAGTTGGAGGAAGTTTGCTGCGTCACTACTAAAATAATAATTACTAAAATGTTTGTTACTTCATGTTAAACAAGAATTTTAAATATGAGCAAAAATTGGTCACGAGGTAGTTGAGATGAAATTGTTATGAAATTTCGGTTGAAACTTTTGCTACGTGGCCATTTTTCAGCCGATTTTAATTTTTTTGGTAAACACATTCGATACAGAATTCTAGAATTCTAGACAACAATATTGATTATAACCACGCGAGCACAGACTTTTTTGCAACAAGTAATTTTGCAAAAGTTTGTGCTCGCAAGGTTTACTATTCATAGAACAACTAGTTGTATTTCGAAAAATTATATTATTGCGTTTCACATTCGTTTGTTTTTAAATAAAGGCACGCAAAAACATATCCCACAAAAACAAGTTTAACCAGAAACTGCATTTATAGAGCTTAATACGTTTGAAAATACTAAAACATTCTAGATTTTCCACACATCACCCCTATCTAAAATTAGTTCTCCACATGAACGTCCAAAAACAAATAATAGAAAAATAAAGCCAAGTTTCTGGATCGCACACGGGGTTGCCTATAAATTTCCTACACTTGTATTTGCAAGGAACGCGACTCCGTTGCATGGAAGCTAAGACTCTGCCCGGAATTTAGTGCCGCCGTTTGAAGCTGTTTTCCTATCTGAAAATAAACTGGGACAAATTGCATTGTCAATATTACTTAGCAGCAAGAGTCTCCTTGGAACGGGACCAATTTTGTGAAGTTATTTTGTTAGAATTTCGGATTTTAACCTATTTTAACAGTGGCGGTATGTGCTTTATGCACAAAGACTTATTTTAAAATAAGCTAATGGCAAAAACGTCATAGGAAACCAAAAAAAATACATATTTCGATGACTTTTGTTAAACAAAGTTGCCGCAGGTTTTATAAAGCTGTTATTTATTTGGAAACGAGTCTTTACATTAAAAAGATACATATATTACATTCAGCTCCAGATCTAGGGGGGGGGGGCAAATCATAATTAATATGTTTAAAAATAAATTAACTTGCTAAATTGCTCCACAAAGCGCCTAAAATACGAAAGCTTTGTAGACTCACCGTTAACTTTTAAGAAAAAGGCGCCACATAGCTGGAGAGCGGGGCGCCACCGTCAAGTTGCTGCCCAGGTTCGAAAAAATCGTAGATCCGGGGCTGATTATATTAACCTCAAGCCTATTTTAACTTTTGAAGTAGGCAAAGTATTAAAGAGCATGAGGGTGTATGATGGGACTGTAAACTAAGCTACAATGTTATGGTTGAGGAGGGCGATAGCTGGCACATGCGTCATACTTGTGATCGGGTGCTGCTTGCGGGTCGCTGGTCTGCTCATGGTATACACACAAATTAGTAATAAGTTAGGTAAGGTAAAAAGAAAAATATTGTCTTCTCGTAACAATGTATGTATTTAGGAATATTTAGCAAAATTATTGACAAAGGTCACGGACCCCGGTGTCTGTGGAGCTAAAAATTACATAATAAAAAAAGCTACAATGTTGATCTATAGTGACACCAAACGTCAAAACATAATTTCCCGTCATTGAAATTTTTATGAAATTCTTCAGTTTTGCACTTATTTTCGTTTTCTTGGAAGAATATTCGTCTATGACAATGCACCTACACTAGTATAGATATTATTATAATTAACGAATATTCTTAAAAGAAAAAAACGATTTCTAATATACTGATATTTCCCAATTCCACTGAAATTTCCTGAAATGTCTTTCCCAATTCCGTGGAAATTTCCCAATTCCTCGACTTCTCCACATCGCCTTGAAATTTCTTGATGGAAAGAAACTAGTTTTTCAAATTGTGCTTAAAAGAACAAGAAGATTAGTAAAGTTATAGCAAATTGTATCTTCTCACCGTCTCTTTAGCGTTGTTAATCCTATGCCCGTTCTTCCACCACGTGATGGAAGCTGGTGGTCTCGACCCTGAGCTCTGACAGAGGAGGTCGTATCGTCTACTCGCCGAGAGAGGCTGATTGGACCCAAGTATGTGGACCGTTAGTGGTTGAACTGGAAAGAAAAAAAAATGATTTTATTGTGAGTATAAAAGTGCGTTGTGTGTGTGTGTTTTTAATAGATCTACATTTGACCACCTCGCCTACAATATTTCGTTTGACATAGTCACTTCTTTAATTTTTTGCGATCGTTCACGATCATTAACAGGAAGGCGCTTTCCTATACGTATAAATAGTTATATGTAATTTACAATTTTTAGCTCAATTTGCATTATATTGACGGTGGAACTTGCCGATGAATGTAGAAGATTTAAGAAACTGTAATAGTATTATAGTTCTATCTGCTACATAAGCGGATGGCTAATTGCAATATTGAGCTTAAAACCTAGCATTTTAAATAATCTAATGGTGTAATTATCTAATGGTGTGCTAAACCAGATTTACGCATCCTGGGCGTCAAAGCTGCTATTTAAATTGAATATAAATTTAGAAAAATGGCAAGTATTGTGTAAATATGCTATTTTCAAATGCGGTTTACATTTTTCAATCTAATTCTAATGTTAGATCGATAATTTAGATTCTCACAAGATTGATAAATCAGAAATCGACATAGAAGCTTGAAGCTTGAGGACCTGTTTGATTTGTATTGTTATTGGTCAAATCTCGTTAAATTTGTTAATCGGTAAAATAAAGTTCTTATAGCATTGTTTAAATACTACATTAAATTGGGAAAAATATTAATCTGAGAAAAAAATACTATGATAATATTAAAAAGTAAACATACAATTCATATCTAAAGTAAGTGTAGTTTCTACAGGATGCGCTCGCGCGTGATTGGACGCTCGGCACGTCAGCGCCGCTCTGACGTCTGCACGCGTCAGGGGCCCCACCCTGATGACCCCCCGGACCCCGTTGCCGGAGAGGGGGGTGGCTGGTGTATCCTGCTCTATCTCGTCCCTGTACCATTTAACCCACGGCCTCGGACGAGCTGTTGAAAAAAAAAAAAGAAATATTAGATAAATTATTTTTTGATCAAAAAAAACTGAAGAGAAATGAATAAGAAAGCTGGATCAGTTTATTGCCTAACAAAGAGCTGCTATTATTGTAAACTTAAGGCTTAGTAGGTACCTACTCAATATCATTGGAATCATCACATCAAAATTTAAATTTTATATGATAAATAAATATGCAAAGTTAGTTGTTGAAATTCCTTACGCACAGATTTGCCGTAAGTATATTATTTCGTCACTTTTGCTTGTTTAAAACAACTACCATTGGTAAAATTTTACAGGAGAAGAGTTTTTTGTTCTATTTTATTTAAAAAGCTATATTTTTAAGGCTTGAAAGTCTTTTTTTATACATGAGCTAGATACAAATCGATTGTAATGTTTTTTTTTCTATAGATGGTAATGAATTATACCTTATTTTACAGTTTTTATATGGAGGTGGAACAAACATGCACAAAAATAATTTCGAACGTGGACTTGTGGCTGATCACATTGCAGATATGACCAAGTGACTAATTATTTTTATTTCGTGCTTGTTTGATACAAGTGCTAAATGTATATACAGGGTGTATCTAGGTAATATTTTTCAGCAGAGCAGAGCAGAGCAGAGTAGAGTAACAAGCACTAAAGCGACGATTTAGTCAATCTATACTTCCTTCAAAAATATGGTAATGTGTGAGAGGGATATTAAACTCTATCGGCACAGTCCCTTGACTAACTCTTTAATCAGTTAGCCCCTTAAGATACAATTTCTCATTATTCATACAAAAGGGATAAACCTGAAGTTGAGTTTTAAGAGTACCTATTTGCTTATGTGTTCAGCGATATATTCAGACGTGAATATACTAATATAAATGGATAAAAAGTATATTTTATTTCCACAAAATTACCAAAACTCTATAAGCAAATTTTGTTTTTTTTTTGTATAATATGAATAAACTTAATGTAAAAGAAAACTGCCAGGCAAGTAAGTTTACTAGTAAGTTTCTCTCATACGTAAAAGCTATAAAATAAAAGCTGCCAGCTTGGCAGCTTGGCAGCTTTTATTTTATAGCCTACATAAAACATTCCTTAATTTAGAAGTAGCACATGCTTTCAAGAATTCTTCCCTATTTGCAACTCCCAAATGAGAAGTTGCAAATAGGAAAGATTTCCTGAAAGTTGGCCAAACTTTAGCTAATGCAATTTTATGGGAGCCAATAAATTGCGAGCATATCTTTAAATTAATTTATTACCCTTTTACGGTAGATTTCATGGTCCCCTTAATGAATTTAAAATGCAATAATTCACTAACTTACGTTTGATTTATGGCGGTGGCCATTTTTTATGCATGAATCATGGAAGTTAACCGACTTTAGAAAAATGGAGTACCAACCAGTATTTTAAAAGCAAAAGTAACTTTGTAATTTTTTTTATTCATATTTTTTGGTTTCACATAAAAAATATTGCATTAAACTGTTAAATTTTGACCTTATATAATTATAAGAATCTGAAATAGGTATACGTTTTTAAAATACAGATATTCGTTAACTTGGAAGCCATTTTTTCCGGTTCATTTGTTTTAAAAACCAAACTACTAAACGAATTGTAATGAAATACAATCGAAATAAATCTACAGGACTAATCTGGAAGCTATAGGTATAGCTATAGCTATAGCTACCTTCAAATAAAAAATCCAAATCAGTTTCCAAATGACATGGGAATTAATTAATGAATGAAATTGGGAACTCCTCTTTTTTAAGGTAGTTGAAAAGCCTGTGCATCAATGCACTGCGCTCATCAACTTAGCACGTTAGATTTAAAATCTAACTAAATCGTCTTACCTCCAGAGACGTCACATTTGAGCGTGAAGGTGTCTCCCTCTACATAGGGCCCGACGATGGCTTGCTTCACATTGTTCTTAAAAAGCCTGTGCATCAATGCACTGCGCTCGTCAACTTAGCACATTAGATTTAAAATCTAACTAAATCGTCTTACCTCCAGAGACGTCACATTTGAGCGTGAAGGTGTCTCCCTCTACATAGGGCCCGACGATGGCTTGCTTCACGTTGTTCTTATCGTCTGTTACCACCATCTTGTTGGGTGGTACTGCAAGAAAACATAACAATGAGTTTAATTAGCATATAAAGCGAGCTCCATCCTCGGCCACACCATCGCTTAACATCAGGCGAGTTGGTGGTCAATCGTAGATCTATAGTGTATAAAAAAAAGGAGGTTACACCAGCTTTACCGGGGTTTCATCAAAGTAGGAATAAATAAGGGTAATTATTATAATAATTTGTAGCCTATTCCGCTTCCAGGTATTTTTTAGTAAAATTTCATAAATATTGGTCCTCTGATTGATCGAAATCGTTTGTTGAAAAGGTAATAAACAGACAGAAATACATATTTAAATAACCCAATTATTTTTTTATAAAAACCAAAGTACTAAACCGATTTTGATAAAATTGATATGGGAGACCTCTGAGGTATTATTACTACGTAACCAGTTACGTAACAAACGCCGTGATTACGTATAAGGAAAAAAACTTATAATTACTTATAATTATGTTTCGTACGTAACTAGTTACGAAACAATAGTTACGTACGCGGCCGAAGCGTATATACCTACTAAACAAAAAATAATCATCAAAATAAATTCACAATTGACGGATTATTCGGTGAAAAAAGATACAAAAAAACATACAGTCGAACTGGGAACCTGGGTAGTAGGTACTCATCAGAAATGTGGATCTACAAAACAAAACAAAATTTGTAATTTTTATTACAAATTTTGAGAAACACAATGAGAAGATGGCCCGTTCCCAGCAGTGGGACAGTTTGTACAAAACAGGGCTGATAAAAAAAAAAAAAAAAAATATTACAAATTATATTTTATTATAGTTTATTAAGATCAACAAACAGTACACAACAAAGTTTAGGGTTAATACAGTAATCGTTAAGAAATATAGTTCGATTTTGTACCAGCAACTTTGACCACGGATTAATTATTTATCAAATATATTTCAACAGAGTGTGAAACATTTAATAAATTACTGACCAATGCTATAATGTTTTGAGTTTCAGTCTTATACACTGAAACTCAAAACACTAACATAGCAAATTTTACTTATATAAATTGAATAACAAAGTAAACGAGTGATGAAAGGAAACTAATTGTTATGGTACTAGAAGGACAATGGGCAATGAATGAAGCAAAACATTTGGGAACTAAAGATAAGCATCATACAAAAGAAACATTACATGACATATTAAAAGAAATGCTTACTGTCATCACTACCCAGGACCTCCAATACAGATCTCCGGAAATTACAAGTGCGTACATAACGATAATGAGATTCAATAATATTACAAAACAGATCACTTTTTGTGGTGATATCTACAAAATGACAGCCGCAAATAACTAGCAGTATACAAATTGGTTTAGTTCGTAGTTGTTAGCTCCTTGTAGTATTCCCTAGATGTAGTTATTAGCTCAGGCGGAGCGCTATTATGTTGCTTACCTGTGTTCGCTTAAACTGCTTGATTACTTAGAGGGTTCCAGGAATATTATGATACAGTATAATGAAACGATGACAGCTTAGTTGGTTATTCGATAGTTGGCTTCTCGATTAACTCCCGTTTGGAGCGCAGACTTTTGCCATATAGAATTATTTACTGTAGCCGGTTAGCCTAATTGGTCGTTTAATTAACAGCCGAATCTTTTTACTAAACGGCGCCGAGCTTCTCGTATGATACACAGCTGTAGCGTCTAAGGTCTGTAAGCGTCTTTCCTGTTTCGTCCTATAACTTATTCAACTCAAGGAACGAGTTTATTTTTAAATTGCACATTTTGCTCTCAGGGGTGAATCAGCGGAACCCCTTTTCAACCGACTTCAAAAAAGGAGGAGGTTCTCGATTCGATTGCTTTGTTTGTTTTTTATTTTTTATGTATGTTACTTCATAACACTGGGTGAACCGATTTTGATGATTTTTTTTTAGTTGAAAGCTGGTGCTTTTCGTGTGGTCCCATTTCAATTTGGTCCAGTTCTGAGAAAGGCATCCATGAGAAGTCGGTTGCTTCAGTTTTTTTAAACTATAATTATTTAAATAAGTCAATTTGACCTGAACTATCAAACGTCAAAAGTGTAAAGTAAAGTAAAAGTTTATTTCCTCATAACGATAATACAAAATCACTTTGCAGTGGGTCCCAAACTCGGCTAAGCCAGTATCTTGGGGACCCTGTGACAGAAATACCTAATGACAAACTCGTTTGCACTGGAGATATTAAATAGCCGTCTATGCTATTTCTATTCCTATTTCCCTCCCTTACATATTCCTTCCTTCCCACTCGTAAAAATGTAAAAGTAAATCGTTTTTTTACTATTTTAAAACCTTAGCAAAATGTTTCTAATATTTTTATTTTGTTTTGTTTTTTTCTTTTCTTTACATCACATTTGTTTTTGTTTTTTCAAAATTTCATAGTAGTCAATACAGACTACGACGTGAATAATTTTTCTAATTAAGAAAAAAAAAAAAAAATTTAGGCATTTCGATTAGGTAGAAATATCATGATCTGAAATTAAAAAAAGCTTGGTTTAAGTAGTTTATAAGTAGTTTAGCCTTCGAGATCTTCGTAGAAATCAAATTTGACAGGTTTATCTACTGTACATATCTATACATAATTGATAGTGAGTTACCGAATGATAAGATTATTCTGAAACTGTAATACCTGATACATAGGTATAATTTTCTCTATAACATAATTATCATGTCACATAAATTTATTTCTTGCTTTTTAATAAAAGATTATAAAAAAAGACGTGTGGCACTCGGAGACTGCCGCGGTAAAGCTATTGCATAGCATTTTTTATCAACTTATGTAATTATAATTATTTATTTATTTTATTTATGCAGTATTCCTAACACCTCCCACTCCGACCGGCACAGCGGTGATACTTTTAAGTTTTTAGTTTTGCCATCTATCGATGAATAAGCAGAACTTTTAATGACTTTTTGAAATATCACGCTTGTCTCTTTAGTTCTGCAAATCGCCTCTAAGTGGCATTGTTTGTATCGGCGTTACTGCGTTAGGTTATTTTCGTTACGGAATTTCTGGATTCGGTCTCCACGCTCAAGGCCCGCGATAGAACCTATGCAATAGCTTAAAAAAAAAAACTTTTAAGTCATGTTTTAAATTCACATCTTCGTGTAAATGTTTCTTGCTAGCCGAGACGCGATTCTTGTAATTATGTATGCATTTGAAGGTTATTCCGGCGCGCTGTCTTCAGGGAACACTAGTTTGTAAACAACACACATTAAACACAAGGAGCAATAGCTCATGCGTGTAATTGTACACTCGGTCACATAGTTTGTTAAGGTCGAGATTAAAGCGCGCAGCTATCTCTCTCGCGCATCATAATATTTTTAAACATATATTATTTTTAGAGATTATTCAAAAAGTAATAATACAATGTATCTAAAATAATTATGGGACCAACTTGGGAGCTTTCTCTCTACGTCAATTCACGAAACAAAAAAATAGGTTCACGAATGAGTGAGAAATTCGTGTACATACATAAAAAAAATACGCTACGAATTGATAACCTCCTCCTTTTTTATGTCGGTTAAAATCAGTGAGTAGTGATATCAAAAAGTTAGATGCGAATTTATTTATTTAGATTTAGTGAAACATTTAAAAAAAGTTTTAATCAGATATAATTTATACTGGCGACGGAATTAAAAAAAACATATATTTTCTAATTCCTCAGCCAATTTAAAAGATATCGAAGAAAAACTTATGTCCTGGATGGGGATTGAACCCGGCAGGCAGACATACTACCAACTGAGCTGCAAGGCTATTAATTTATTAATATTATATTAATATAATTGTATTTCTGATTATGTCACAGTGTTATGCCGCGACGCATAACACTATGACATAATCAAAAAACAAGGTCGCAAATACCATTTTTTATATCACGTTTTGAGACTGCTAATGGAATTCTGATCGTATCTGTACATACTTAATAGTGTTTATGTGTATACCCGACAGAGCAATTAGATATGAATATACGTACATCAAACATATGCAAATATGGCTTCAACACGTCTAAAGATTACGCGCAATCTAGATTTGCAATATTTACTGGATATCTTTAGTTAGCTTTTAACCTTTACCTAAATAGTTTTTTTTTACACAAGATAGATCTACGATTGTCCACTAATTCGGTATTAAGCGACGGTGTGGCCGAGGATGGAGCTCGTCGATCTAAAAGGTATTTATTCACTCTAGCCTTGAAAATTCCACGATTTTAATTCTCAGTAAACAGACAAAGAACAGTTTTACATAACGCCGCTATTAATGGATGCATGGATGTTAAAGTCTACCTGAAGTCTATGCGAATGATACCAAAAAGCACTATTATTTTCAACTATTTGTTAGGTTTTTCAATTTTTCTTATTTTTACAATTATTTTTTACATATTATTATTTGTTTGTGATTATTATTTTATTCAGATATTTATTTATTAATCTTAAGCCTAAGTTTTTACAATATTTTTATAAAAAACAATAAAACATTATAAAAACTTAAACCTAGAATGCCGCCGACAGCGGGGCAGGGCCTAAGCTGCTGGCGGTAGGGGCTACAGACTCAGAAACCTCCTGACAATTCGTGCCGTATCTAGGACGACCGCCTTCTGAATCCGACCCTTGATCCAACCATCAAGCGAGAGCCTCTTAAGATGTTGGTCAAGGTTCTTCGCTATTAAACCGTTTGCCGATACGACTATCGGAACAATGGTCGTCGAGTCAACATCCCACATGGCGGTTATCTCGTGAGCCAAGTCAAGGTACTTGCTGAGCTTGTCCTTCTCAGCCTTCACGAGATTCTCATCATGTGGGATGGTGACGTCAACGAGCACCGCCCGGCGTTGGGAACAATCTACAATCACAATATCAGGCTTATTGGCAACAATAGTCCTGTCCTTATTTTATTATTATTATTTTTGTAATATTTTGTAATCAAACTTGACATTGCCCCTATACAGCGGAGTTATTGAAGTGTATTGTTTGCTGTTACGTGATACTTGCAGAAACAAATTTTTCATGTACTTAATTTTCTTGAAGTGACAAAAGTCAATTATGTTATTTAAATGTTTAATTTGTACAGTATTTATTTAAAGACAAACAAAATGTATTTGACGGGTCCATTCAGAAACAATCATATTATTTTACCTATTTATAAAATTTTGTGAGTGTTACTTTTTCACAATAAATATCATTCATTCATTCATATTTTTTCACCATAAAATTAATTGCACTCACGATAAAAAGCTAAATAATAATAAGGCCAAGATGGACAAGCTCAGCAAGTACTTGGCTCACTAGACTACCACCATGTGATCCCACATGATGGTTGACTCAACGATCATTGTTCCGATAGTCGTATCGGTGAACGGTTTAATGGCGAAGAGGCTCGACCAACATCTCAAAAGATGGTTGGATCAAGGGTCGGATTCAGAAGGCAATCGTCCTAGACGCAGCAGGATTTATCAAGAGATTCCTAAAGTATGTAGCCCCTATGATCAGCAGCTTAGGCCCTGACCCGCGCTGGTGGCACTCCCAGGTTAAGGATTTTATAAAAAATGTTGTTTTTATTTTTACATAGAATTATCTATCTAAAACATACTTTGACATTTACACATGTATATAGTAGGTACTTCTTTTAAAATGACCATTTATATGGGTACTTCGGCGTTTCGCACCGCAAGTGGTTCGAACCGCGGTGCGAATCACCCAAGAGCTCTTTTTGAATAGGTCATTTCGCACCGCGGTGCGAATCGAACAATATCATTTTGGAATAGGTCGATTCGGACCGCAGTGAGGAATAAAACAGTTCTCTTTTTGGGTGATTGGGTTCGAGCAAAGAAGAATAAAGCTACTAAAACAAAACCTTTAAACCGAGCTTTCAAGCTTTGCCATATAACCTTCACAAAGCCAAAGCTAGATCTTACTAAACCTCATCTAGAGTGTATCTAGCCGCTGCCTAGGTACTCTAGATTCTCAGGAATGCACTACACGGAATGAGATTATTTAGGGATGCCGCACAAAGTGACTTGAACATAGGGTAGGCTAGGAAGACGATATTTGGTATAAAAAGTAAGCCAAGAGAATATATATCTTGAAAATAGAGTGATATACATACGAAATGTAATCTAATTCACAAGCATCCTTTAAGCCTAGCACTCAAAATACCTTTTAGATCCATGTGCTCTATCCTTGGCAACACTGTCACTTCCCATCAGGCGAGTTGGTGGTCAAACGTTATTTACCTAGTGTTAGAAAGATGCTCTTCAATAATTTTGAGATATGTCCAAGTTGTACATAAAAATGATAAGTGCAATGCACTTTTTTTGGGTTTGTTATAGGCACGAATTTTAAACAAATTAACGCTTTTTGAAATCGGTTGTTTTAGTTTTTTAAACTATAAAAAAAATTTAATATCAAATTTAAATACATTAAAGAATTCAAATATATGAATATCGAGTTACGTTCAAAATGGCTGAACAAACAAAATTTTCTTGTCCTATTGTTTTGTTACTTTCTTGTTTACCGATTCAACGGAATGACAATGGCCAAACAAAAGACCTCTTTCACTAAAAACATAATCAAAGAGCTCAACAAAGTTTGCACAAAATATAAAATAGCAGGCAGCGCTTACGTGAAATATTGGGTTCTGATGTAAAATTAATAGCGCAGACACTTCGATAGCAGAGTTAAGCCGATTTGGGGGGCTTTGCCCCGATGTTCATTTATTTTTGTATAACAACGTTAATCCAAGCATTGTGTTAGGGAATGAGCGAGTGATTTTCGACGAGGTAATTTCAGGGTAGATTAATGTTGTGTCAAAATTCATCATCATCATCATCATCTTTAGTCCATTACTGGACGTAGATCTCTCAAATTGTACGCCACTTAGCATTTTCTGCTTTCATAAAAGTTAGCCGTTCAGGCTGCAGAAAAAAATAAAATCTTTTAAATCTGTAGAGAAAAGTTTTGCCTTTATTGTATGGAAGAGCACGCGACAAGATTTATCTCAACTCTAAATGATTGGACCTTTACCTCGATGGATCTATAATATGCTAATATGATCATTTAAATGACCATCATCATATATAGGTACCAGTTGTCCTAATATAATTTTAAGATTTATAATTTTTACGTCCATCTGTAAAAGCACAGCTTTCACCTAAATAAAGGTTGTAATAAAAAAATACATACGTTTTCCACTTATTACAAAAGTAATAAAGCCCTTTTGTTGTTAAATAGCAAGTTTTTGAGCGACGTAGCGTGATTGTTGTATGCGTAATTTGCTACGATAGAGATGCTTAACGTATATTTTGCATGCGATAAGTTTTATAATATATGTATTACAGAGATATTAAGGTATATTCATATTCATTTATTGCGTAAAACTAATTTACATGTCAAATCATGTCAAATTTCTTTCTCTTTAACATATGTGGTGCATTAAATAACATAAAAATGTAATTTATTATGAGAGAGGCCATTGGTTCTGAAACACAGTAATAACTAGTTCGGAGCCAATGGGTTCACACTTACTACCCTGTACTTTTTATTGTTGTCAAATTGTTGTCAAATAAATAAAATGGTACAAACATTTATAAATAAGTATAGATATATAAGCGATAGTCACGGTAGGGTGAGCTCAAATAATATTTTATGTCAAAAATAATAACTACAAATAATAAATAATTAGAAAATTCAAAATACAAATTTGTAAAATTCGTCAATGTTATAGAATGCTTGCTTGTTAATGAACTTTAAGCAATGCTTAACATATTTTGTCAAATTCTGGCTGACACGTTATGACACTTGCGCAAAGAAGACAGAGAATTTAAGACGTTGGTTAAAGTCAAGTAATGTTTTTCGGTAAGGCCCTTTGTATTCTGTTGCCGTAAAATTTTACAAACAACAAAACGCAACACTTACCTATAACTGTCAGGTTGACACGGGAATTTCTAGTCTGCGCCTGCTTGAAGTCCACCCGGCAGCGGTACACGCCCTGGTCCGAATCCCTGACCCGGTCGACGCCAAGCTCGGCGGGCTTCCTCTCCGGCAGGAAGTACGCGCGTGAAGCGAACACGCTCTCGTCTGACCATCGCTCCGCGACGCCGAAGTCTCGCTCTCTTGCGTCCACGCTGTTGACAGATAAGTTTTTAATAATTATTCACTAAACACAACAGTCACAGTAAAGGCTTATTTTCTCTTTCGTTGCGATAATCATTATGAAATGCCTAAATTAATATTTCGTGGCAGACAACTGCGAGTCTGACGTTTACTCGGAAGGTGTCATATGTGAAATATCGTCAAACCTCGATTATTTTTTGACGATGTTTACTCGATTTTTTTACTTATAATATAAACGTAAATTACAATTGTACGTATACGGCGCATGTAAAAACTTATTCCTTCTCTTTTTTGTGAATGATCATTAAACCAACTCATGAGATCATGTCTGGCTGTCAAATTCTGTTTGCAAAATTGCATGATAAAACTGTCGGCCGTTGGAGAGAACGTTCCGTCAAGAGGAGAAAATCCTGGCTGCAGGATCAGGCTTAATCTATTATTTTATTTTATTGTCATCAGAACATCAAAAAATGTAAAATTTCAAAGGCGTAAATTTATAGGAAGTGGTTCAAATTTAATCTTGCAAGATTTGTACTAAAGTGAGTGTACAATGTGAAGAAAGCTTTTAAAAATAAAATGGAGCTGGGCACAGTGAGTGCAATTAACTAAAATGATAACGAATAGGTCTCGTGATAACGAATTGGTCTCGTAAGAACCACTGGGCGCCCACCAGCTCGTTGGGTCGACCTACAATTATTTTATAGTTTGTAATTTTTATTTTTGACATTTTGACATTTATTTCCTTTTATTGTCATTTATTTCACATGTAATACGAATGTTATTATTGTTTTTAATTTTACAATTGTATAATAGGAATTGTATATTTTTTTTAAATATTTATTTATATTGAAAATTTAGTTATTAAGTATTGACGAGTAAATTGCAAATTATGAATAAAATGAATATGAATACGAATATTGTAAAGATCGCGGGTCGAACCTAGACAAGATTGGCACTGGACCGACATGAGTGGAATACAAGAGTAGACGCCTATGCTCAACAGGCTGAAAATGATGATGAAAACAAGTATATTAAAAGAAAAACAAAATACACAACTGCAGAAAAGTGGTTTTTGCAGTATAACTTACGATTTCGTCACGCTTGATACGCTGTTGAGTGTACTTTTTTTGTGAGAAAGTATGAGTAAAAACGCTGTAAAATATAAATGCTCATTCTTTAGAACATTTTTTTATTAAATTCACTTGTTTATTACGAATAAGTTCGTTGGAGGTTATGAAAAACCACATTTATTTATATTTGCGTGAGATGTATTTTTATTAAATTTAAAAAATTTAGTCTATGACACTCAAGAAGTAAAGACAAATCTCATATCGACAAATCGCACATTAAAATCGGTCAAGCCGCTTAGGCCGTAGGTGATCATATAGAAACATACATAGTTTCAACCGCATTCGGCGGTCTTTTTCATAGGAGCAGCACACACGTCACTCTCGGTCGGTGGTCGGTGAAAATAGACGTGAGTGAGTAGTTTTTATTTAAAAATGTGTGAAAACCACGTTAATTTCCATAGTAAAACATTCATATATTCGAAAAACATAACCCTCATTCTTACGCAGTCAGGTAAAACGAAAAAAAAATTTAATATCGCAAGTACAATTTTATTCACAAGATTTCCAGAAGTCGTTTCTTTCCCAAAATTATCCCTTGTTTTCTAAAATTTTAATGCTTATTTAATTTTTGATAATTATTTATTATAAGTTATTAATAAAATCTGCATATTTAACTCACGTATAAATTATCTATCAAGTTTTATAGTTACTTTTCACTTCGTGAAGTAGACACCCTGTTAACTAACTTGAAAGCTTATTAGTAAACAAGTAAAATTACCTGATTAAACTTGAGTCTTGTAAAGTTTCGAGTTTGTTGTTTGCAACGCTTAAGACTTGCTCTGAAGAGCAAGTGTAGTGCAAGTGGTAAGAACCAAGAGATACTCGTACTTGTATGTATACATGCATATACCTATATTTACCGTGTGTAGCATTAAAGAGTTTTATCTATATCTATATACCTATAGTATTTACGGGTTACGTGCAATGAAAGTCGAAACTTCCGCTACCCACTTACTTCAGAAAAATTAGCTCAATATTTGGCTAAGAAACAAAAATAATACCAATCTAATAATTACTTTCGGCGAGTGTGCTTCTGATCATCATGATTTTATTCCTCCCTTTTTTCTGCCGTGGAAACGTAGCGTGGTAGCGTGGAAACGTGTGCATGAATGAATGAATCGTTATAGCTCAGAAACGGTGGCTCGTAGGAAAAAAAGTATGAATACATTTTTTTTAGATAATTTTATTATCTACATTTTTTGTCTGGAATACTTTTATGATGAAACTTACCGTTTTGCTGAAAATCGCGAAAAACTATTTTTTTTACTTTTGACCTTGAATTAAAAAAAAACATACACGGGAATGATGGAACTTTTTTATTTATATTATTCATGTTTTGAATACTTTTACTGATTTTCAGCTTGTTGGGAATTTATGTAACTTCACTCTCCTGTTTTTGGTCTAAATTGACCGGACTATAAGATTTTGAGTAGGAGTGTCATAGCTAAGTATATTTCAAGAAAATCTATTTACCGTGTTTTGTGTGACGGATTTTAAAATTGTATGCTTTGCAACAGTGCGAAACATATTCCATTTTAACTGTTTTCAAAATTAAAATATAATTTTCGAAAAGTAGATAAAAAATTTAAAGTATCTATAATTGAAATTTAGGTATTATTAAGTTAGTGAATAGGGTTTGCGTTTTGAATATAATATTAATAAATGGCTTTATATTCCAACTTGGACCCAAACTTTTACAGCATACAGTGCATAAATTAAACAGTTGGATTGTATAATTTCAAAGAATAGCAATTTGGAAAACTGAAAAAAATAAATAAAAAATTAATTGAGCTTAGACCTTCGTATCGGAAGCCAAAATGTCTTCCGCTTGGTAGTGATTAAAAACTGGAATTAATTTTGTAAAATAAATTAGAAAAGCAAACTTTGGTACCTAATGGTTCACCGTTCAATAACGTCTGCTACATAAAAAGTTCAATATAACATAAAATTGACAGAAGTTTTAATAAAGCCCTAGACAAATATCTTGAAGTCGCCTTAATTTTAAAAAACTAGATAGCTTTCATATTTTCATAGAAAGAAAATAACGGTTTATTGCTGGTTTATTAACGTTTGTACCAGAGCTTATTGCTCTGTTACGTATTTGTTACGCCTTTTCATTTAGAATTCAATGAGAAAGTTTATACATATGATACATAGAAACACCCAGACACAGAACAGACATCCATGCTCATCACACAAATGTTTGCCTTGGGTGGGGATTGAACCCACAACCTACAAGCTCAGCAGGCAGACATACTACCAACTGAGCCACATTAAGGCCAGTCATGTATTGTAAGTAATCATAATGTTTTGCGACAATCTAAGATTATTTTTCATATTATCACGCCAATTTAACAATTTATAATGCGCCTCGTTGCTTACGATCTCGAGAAGAACTGAATTTTTTTAGACAACCCATTTGCAATATATTTATTGACATATTTAATTGAATATAAAATACTTTTCATCCATTAACCAGCTCGGTAAAGGTCGTCCTATAGCGGGATCTTAGACCATAACCACTAAAAATGCTTGCGAGGAGATCCGCCCGCATCATAAACGCCATATTTTTGTCCGCTTCGCTAAATGTGACCGTATTAGAAACAATATAAGCTTCATGATCAATTGCGGTGATAAACGGTTTTATTGGCAAGGCGCACCAATAGATATTTCACTTAAAAAAATAGCAAGTTACTCAGAAAATGCAAATTCAAAGCTTAACGCGTAAAAAAGTACAAATTAGATGTACTTATTTAGCTCCGTACGCATGCAGAATGTATGTCTATGTATCTTATCTTTGACGTCTCAAAACATCAATACATGCCAACTTTATAAAATATGCAAGCTAGAAAACTTCGAAATTGAATTGTCTCCTCTAACTCTAGTTTTCAACCTTAGAAAGGATTCTTTGATCGATCAACTGTACCTTTTGCAGTCAATACATACGACAAACTTTTGAGTGCCTTCTGTATCGATGTAATAGATGTATGCATGTGTGCACAAGTATGTATGAATGTCTGCCTTTGACGTTCAACTTGATAAAAGCAACGGAACTTTAGGAACTTCGATATGAAATCGTACGTATGCGTTTTATTTGCGAAGTAAGAGCCAGTCCACACGCTGTCTCTGCGTCGTTTTTATAATCATAGTGTACACAGGGTGCACTGCGTCGACGCAACGCACACACCACTGAACTGCAGGCCCCGAGACGAAGCGGGCGGGGGTGTACTCATTGCGACGCCGGAACGGCAGCGCTCTCAATTGTTGGTGCGTTGATACAGGGAGGACACACGCAAGCTCATTTAATTTTGTGATGTTTTTACAAAATGTTCGCTGCAACTGTGCGTCGCCGCTGCGACGACGGAACGTAACGATTGCATCGTAGTAACGCTGCGATGGCGCAGCGCCCGTGTGGCCGTCTATGCGTTAAAATATTAACGATGCGGCGACGCAACACGCCGTGTGGACCGGCTCTAAGGGGTATCTTCTAACTTTTCTTTTTCAACTTGAATTTTTAATATCGCATAAAGTATTTATTACTTTAGAATATCATTGTCACCAGTACTTAACGCATTTTTCCATAGAACAAGAGAAAACATGAGAAAGAAGTTGTCTGTCTCTCTCTGAACCCTACGCTTCAGTATCGATGTCGTATAACCTAATTTTGGCTTGTTTAGCTTATTTTGTTGTTTGGCGAGTTTTCCAAAAAAAAATATATTCATGATGACTGAAAAACATCAATGAAACTAATTCTGATAATTAAAAATGTTCTATCACCCCAAATTCACCAAAAAGAAACAAACACAGACAATATTATAATTTCGATAAAAAAATATTTGAATATTATTGGCTATTAAATTGTTTTCTTCTACAAAATAATATGATTTACCACCAAATAAAGACCGATATTAAATCTAACCGTAATTAACTGATTGTAAATCTATACTCTTTTCGACAATAAAATTCCTTAAATTCAATAAAATATATTTTTAAGGAAATAGTAATTTCCACTATAATGCCTTTTGCTTGGCTAATCACTAACTGGGTCTATAATGCCTATATAGCACCTGCATGTACGTGTGCCAAGATCTGGCCGCCAAAACTAATTTAATTTTTAAAATAGTTGGCTGTATACTAAAGAGATTCGATGCCTTTTAATTGCCTAGTCTGCTCTCTCTCTTACTTTCTTTCTGTCTCTCTCACACTCATCTGATGAGTATAATAATATGGTACCTGTATATGGGCGTGCCGAGATCCTCCCGGTACCAGAGCACCAGAAGCACGGCGTCTTCCTCTCCAGCCGTCTCGATGTCACACGGCAGGTAGACGGGCTCGCCCGCCACAGCGACCACATGTGTTATTGGCACTGTAACAAACATAATAATATACAATTAATATTAGACAGAGGGCTAATGTCTTATCTATTTATAATCCGAATTATGAAATATCGAACATTGTTTTCCCTAAAATGTTTTTTTTTTCATAAGACACTTTATCAATATCTCGAAAACTGATTTGACAACTCGTCTGATAATCTAGTCTTTACAATAAGGTAGTTTATGTTTATAATAAAAAGAAACAGAAACTAAATTAATAATTACTGGTACAAAAACGTGAAAATAAATGTGAGTAATTTTATTATCTAAACTAACGTGGTTTTCACACATATTTAAATAAAAACTACGGGTCACTCACGTCTGTTTTTGTGCGCTGCTCCTTTGAAAAAGACCGCCGAATGCGGTTGATACTATAGTCGGATATTTCGGCTCAAAACAGACGTGAGTGACCCGTAGTTTTTATTTAAAAAATGTGAGTAACCCGTTATATGTTTCAAAAATGTGTGACAAGATATTTTCCATAAGTACCTTATAACATATCTAATACCCAACCTTGATGAACCTTGGTAAATAAGAAGGTTTATGAATATAATAAAATAGAAACTTTCAATACTGATCAATTAATTGTTTGGGCACGTGGTGAAGGAAAACATCGTGAGGAAACCTACATGTCTGAGAGTTCTCAATGATCTTGAAGATGTGTGAAGTCTGCCAACCCGCACTTGGCCAGCGTGGCAGACTATGACCTAACCCTTCTCAAAATGAGAAGATGGCCCGTTTCCAGCAGTGGGATAGTTTGTACAAACAGGGCTGATAAAAAAAATAATTGGGCAAACGTAGAGCAAGAAATTATCGCAAATTGCGCATTTTTCCCCATATAATAAAAGGCAAAAACTGTTTTCTGTTCCTACGAGATATGCGATTTCAATGATTTCATTTTTGTGATTGGAACTATGAATAAACATATTAATTTTAAAATTTGAAATTATGATTTAATTTAAAAACAAAAATAAATATAAGGGAAGATACAAAAAAAAACATACACAGATACACACTAGCGGAACAGTTTTATTATCCGAGCCTTGTTCTAGTCTTAATATAAAACAAAAAATATAAATATAACTGACAATGTTTTGGAGAAGATTTATCATATTATTTATTTTCACTTTTTGTGTGGGCCAATTTTCTTTATACAATATGTGTTGCTTGATTAAAGAACCTGATCTAATGGTACAAAATTTTGTATATTTAGTGGCGGGAAAATATCTTTGGAATATTTTTTGTTTGATTTCAGCTCAACTTTTTAAGATTGCATTCAGTATAATCCTGTGCAGTACTTAAGCGTTAGGAATTTCTAGCCTTTACGTTACGTTTAGGTGTTTAAATTAACAGATAATATACAGTAAGGTTGAACGAGTGAAATATGCAACCTATATTTAATATACATTGATGAATCATAAATGCATAAAAACTAAAACAAACTAAGCCATAAGCCATGTCAAAATACTTTCACACATAATTTTTTTAAATAGGTCATACCTAAACACGAGTATAAACTTATGTCTGCCAGTACGTTTACAGACACAAAGTATTATAGACTTTTAATATAGCAAGAACTTACTTATCTCGAAGGACCTCCCAAAGTTTTGCGCTATCGCAGAATTGTCACCAGCTCTATCTGAACAATCGGCCCTCCGGCGTTCGGGCGCTGAGAGATCGAATCGATACCAACTTTCAACTCACTCGCTTCGATAAAATATTAAATACGATCGGGGAAAATACTGGATATTCTTTTATTTCATATCATGATTATTCTACCTTCAATTTTTAGGGTTCCGTACCTCAATAGGAAAAAACGGAACCCTTATAGGATCACTTTGTTGTCCGTCTGTCCGTCTGTCCGTCTGTCCGGGTGTCAAAACCTTTATCTCGGGAACGCGCGAAGGTATCTAGTTGAAATTAAAACCATATACGCAGATCCATAGTATCTTGCTGCAGAAAGAAAAATAAATTTCTCAGTTTTCGTAAAAAAAAGTTACAGCAGAATAAGTCGTAAAAAACGCACATTTCGACACTCGCAGATGAATCAAAACCTATGGGGTACTTCCCGTTGACCTATAACTCTGAAATTTAGCTAGAAGCATTTTGTTAGAGTACACATAAGTATAGGAAAAAATCCGAAAACTGGACACTCAATCACAAAAAAATTGTGTCTATAAGCAAGGAATGAGGGCCCAAATTTTTAAGTGAATTAACCGTATCATGTGGGCTATCATATGAAAGAGCCTCATTAGCATAAGCTAAAACAGGTTTTTAACACATTCTTCGCCCCCTGCAGTCATCTTCACTTCAGCTGGGAACCAAAACTTTTTAGGCGAATTTTGACTAAGTACAGAGTGGCCGTGCAAAGGAACGTTGACTGCCTCAAACGCCGGCGGTTTACTGACTACTACAAAATGAACTAGACGTTCGCTCGATCCGAGTAGGAGGCGCCGCTACTACAGTCCTGCCCCACTCGGATCCGAGTGGTGAGCAAGGAATGTGTTAAATATTTTTACGATGTATATTTTTCGGTTTATGAAGGAAAATATAAAAAAAATATATGATTTCTCCCTTTTATTTGGTTTGTACGGAACCCTCGGTGGGCGAGTCTGACTCGCACTTGTCCGGTTTTTTCTAACTACCCACCACTATTCGGACAAAATATAAATGGTCAACAAATGATCGAAATGTTCCAATCTGATAACAAGATTTTTCAAATCTTTAGCATGGTTACTGTGTGAAAACCTGTGTTGCCATTAAATGTACTGTGATATCGCTGGTTCATTTTGTAAGAATGACGTCGAATACAGTTAAATGCGCTAGCTTTAATGTTGTAATTGACGAAATGCAATAGACCGTTTACAAAAATCAAAGTATGAGCTGAGCAGTGCCGGTAGAGCGGCACTGCTCAGCTCATACTTTCTTGTGTACCTACATTACTTACACTTACCAACATATTACAAATAACAAAATGCAAAATTCTTTATTGTTATATTGTTATAATTATTAACGGAATATTTATTACCGTGATTTGTATTTTTAATGAGTTTCTGATATTTCGGCGTAGTTCCATGTGCTATTTTGAAAAAGTTAAATCCGTGAAAAGGTATAAAGTGTTTTTTCTTTTATACATAGTACAGAAATTAGCAGTAACTCTGCCTATTTCTTTAGCTATAAGTAACTGTATTGCGGCATGGAATGTGTAAAAGTTGCAGTAAGATATATCACGATATTTCGTAAAGAATGAAAGAGTTCTCAAAATATGCGTAAATTATCCACCATCATCATCTCCGCCGCCACAATAAGTCATCTACATCTGTTTCCTGAGACCTACAATCTTGGAATTTTCAAGGCTAGAGTGAATAGATATCTTCTAGATCGACGAGCTCCATCCTCGGCCACGCCGTCGCTTAACATCAGGCGAGTTGGTGGTCAATCGTAGATCTATAATGTATAAAAAAAAACATTACTGGACTTATGCTTCCCCCATAGTCATATTTTTGTTCATAAGCTTTAGGTTCAACAGGTTTTAGGTGCAATAACTGGTAAGTGCTTATTTCCAGAACTTGCCATTACTGGCATATGAATTTCAAAATATCCCATGAATTTACAAACAGATCTGATGGACGCGGCTTGCATCCAGCGTCTTCCTGCCATCTGTAATATATGAAATTATCTGTGAATGTTGTAGCTTTCCTGCGCTCCACTCGAGAACTTTTCGGCTTTTTGGAAGTCCTATCTTTGACATCAATGTATATTCTAGAAATCTGTAAATTTGTTATAAAATATCCAGAATTATTTTAAAAAGTAGCTGATAAACCACGAAATTCTAGACCTCAACATAAGCATATGCTCCTTATACCTAAGTCTAACCTAGTAATCCATAGTACTAGCCCTATCTCAATGGCAGTAAAAAAATTATAATGCGTTGCCAAATAAATTGAAAGATCTGGAAACAGAAGACAGTTTTATATTAAATCTCAAAGCCGTTTTAGAAGTCAATTGCTACTACAATTTAAATGATTTTTTAAAGATAAGTTTAACGATATGAAAATAGAATGTTCCGAGTCAAATGTTGGCATGCCCTTTATTGCCCTTACAGGGTCATATGTACTTCTGAACCAATTACAATGTATTATTTATAAGACCAGCATGTATCTACATATAATGCAATTAAAACTATTGACTATTGGCCTCATTGGTCATCTATTCTACGTGTTATGTGCCTTCCTAGTGCCACTTCAACTTGCTAATCCACTGAGCTATGTCGGTGATTTTCGTACGTTCGTACGGATCTCTTCAAATCCTTTTATTTCTGATTGGATCTCGCAGACATACTCCCAGAATATCTCTGTCCATAGCGTAAACTATCAAAACAATGTAATCTGTGTTTTGTTGTTTTTAAGTACCTATAGCAAGTTAAAGTTTTTTTAAATAGTAAACCAGTGAGGGCCCTCTCCGAATTAGTAGATTATAGCTATGGAAAAAGATGTGATTAGTGTTTCTCTGACTTTAGAATTTGATACGAAACAATTCATCACAAACTTATAGACACAACATAGCTTAGTATAAGCTGAAACAGCAGTAGTTATATCTAATACAGACCCGATAAAAGTAGGTGTAGATGTGATATGGACTGGAAACCATGAGTCTGTAAGCGCAGCATAGCAGACCTTGAAAATCAATGGACTGGCGATAAAATTGAATTGAGTATTCTCTTGCAAGAAAATGTTGCCAGTAACCATAATTACGTACACGAAAACCTACTGCTAAACTGTAGATACTCATACTGAGTGGATATTTTATATAAATAATATAATCTGGGTGTCTTTGTATCACTTTTCATTGGTCTTTTCCAGGTAAATGCGTTTCATTGTAAATCGCAACATCGCTTAACATCAGGTGAGTGAGCAGTTAAGCACAAACCTATATCTATATAAAAATATCCTATGAATACTTTTTTTACTTTTTATTATAGATAGTTTATTTTTATAAATGATGCCGTTTGTTCTAAAAATATATAGGTAGGTTCGTATGTTTCACAGATTCAAATAGGAATCATATTTTTCTTAGCTTTTTCCATCGTTAGCACACATTTCTTTCCTGTTTCTTCCCAAATAGTGATCTCGAATTTCGCAGGTGTATTTTTAGACGAGAGGGTGTTATTTTTAAAGAGGAGACCACTTATCCTTTTTTGTTCGGAGTATGACTGTTTGGGTTTCTCTCACTGACATTTTTGTGGGTTTTGTCGCGGGAATTCGATGGGAATGGTTGAAATGGAATTTTCTATCGAAATAAAACGGCATCAGCTACAGCTTTGGATCATGTGATATTCCAGTATATGAATTACTCTGTCTGTCTGACTTATACTTATGTATGTATGTAACATACATACATAAAATCACGCCTATTTTCCCTTACGGGTTAAGCAGATCATCACAGACCATGAGGCCATTTGACACCACTGGTTAGAGTATTAGTTCGAAAAAAAAAATACATTAGAGGGTTAGAGGCTATTAGAGGGTAAGTAATTTAATGACGACTTGCAGTGACAGGGTTTAACCAGTCAAATACCAGTCTCTCTCAAGTCCTTTAACCGACTTTTAAGTATACCCGAGAAGAAAAGCAGCTGGCACATTCTATGTTCTTCTTTTTATCCTAGTCCTCTAGTCTAGTTTTTTTAATGGTGTATCCACACACGTCGGCCAAACCCAGCGGTAGCCGCAATTCAACTGGCCTCCGGAATACCCGCCTGAGGCTGGGCGTGACACGAATGCCACAAACAAATCTGGCGGCACGGACACGGGCAAGAAGTATCGTTGCAAAAAGTTTTTGCTTGCTAGGTCTACGGTTCGTATAGCTACTAGTTTTAAACGGACTACTATACTTTAATTAGCACGCAGTACTGATGGCCGATGGAGCCCATAAGTTCACGAGAGGAAACCACGTACCGGCAAGTGTAGAGACTACCAGCATCAAGGCGGATAGATGACCTCAAACAACTGGCAGGAAAACGCAAGTTGACAACTGCTCTTTTATGAAATCCATAGGAGGTATATGTCCAGCAGTGGATTTCTGATTGTGATGCGATTAAACTATTAAAATAAAATAAGTGGCATTATTATTTTATTTATACCTGTGTTATATAACTAGAAAGTTTATCCAAGTAATTGAATCAAAAGCAAACTTGTGCACTTTTCCAGTGCATTGTGTCAATGCTTCCGGAAACCGGCCGGAGAGAGAGCGGCCTGACGTCCGGACACGTCAGATATCCGGCTACCTGCAACTTGCTACCGATATTTACTGAAGATGCTGCAATGTTAACCGTTTCTTAGATTTATTGACTGGACTTTTATTGTCTGTGTGTTCGGAAAAAAGATAAATTTGAAAAAGTGTTAAATACGGGAAGAGCCATGTCTACGGATAAATAGGTACACAAAATGATTTATTACGATGTAATATATTTATGAAAACTATAACGTAGTTATTACACATTTTATTTAAATATAACAGATTACTCAGTTACTCACGTCTATCAGACAAACGAGAAGGAACACCAGACGAGACATCCTTCGGGAGTGACGTCTGCGTTGCTCCTTTTGAAAAGTACCGCTAAATACGGTTGAAACTGTAGTCAGAGATTTCAACTCAAAAATAGACGAGTGTATTCCGTAATTTATACTTTAAAAAGTGTAATAACTACCATTAAATTCATAATAAAACCAGTTTCACATGTGAAACTTGATTTCACACTTGATTTATGAGACATTCACGATTTCAGAGGGGAGGATAAAAAACACTATATTAAGATAAGTCCGTTAACAGTTGATTGATTTTCCAAGACCCTTACTGCGCTGTTAAAAAGTCCTTCAAAATAATTAAATTTCCAATTCCGTTGTTATAAACTTAACAGTACAGTTGTCGACTCACCGATTGTCCTCAAAGACACTTCAGTTTCGTAGCAAAAATCCAGTACTGCAGTGAAGGGCTCTCACAGACTTGGCCACGGAATCGGGCACAATTGCAACTCAAGCTCAGGCCTGAGTAAATAGATAAAGTCGCCTTTTAATTATTCAAATGATGTCCCACTACCGTTTCAGAATGGCGCTCGAAATCCCAAACACGAACCTCCAAAAATCACCCCTAAAAGAACAAACTAAAGTTCAAACTCGGGTGTAAAGTTGTTTGAATAGAAGCGACGCCATTTCCTTTCGCTATATCGGTACTTTATTAAGCTTTTTGCCAGTTTTGTGCTTGCAGTTTGGGAGTAATAACGTTTTGAGCAATTTGGTTGGACGACAAAAAAAATGGATTATACGCGACGATAGCCTGATTTCCATAGTGCTTGTGCCAGCGTTTCAAGGTAGATTGGGTATCATTAGATATTTGTTGAACAACCGTGAAATTAGACCTAATGGGACTAGTTACATGTAAATTGTGCTAATTAAGGATCTAAATCACTTGGACTTCAGTTATAAATGCATAACGTCAATACGTTAGCACTATCTAAATAAATATAAATATATTTTCTATAAACATGAGCTTAATTATGCCTCAAATTGTTTCAAGTTTATTTAATTTAATAGCTAATGCATCATACGCAATATACCTGTTTCAATCGAATAACGTAGAAATAAATCAAGCAAAAAATACTACATAGACAGCGAAGATTGTTTTTTTTTCTATAAATATAAATATAAAATATTGGTGGACATTTCACACAACACCATCTAGCCCAAACTAAACAAAGCTCGTACTATAGAAACTAGATGGTTGATATAATACATATATACATTTTTTTGTAAATGCATACTTATGATACATAGAAACACCCAGACAAAGAATAAGCATCCATGCTCATCACACAAATGTTTGCCCTGGGTGGAGATCGAACCCATGACCTACAGCTCAGGAGGCAGTCGTACTACCACTCAGCCATTAGGTCTGTCTATCTATATCTAACAACCTTCTACCAACAATTAATTGTTCTTTTATCAGTTTTTAATTACATTAAAATCTGTTTAATCATTTCTGTGATCAGTATATTGGATTATTCTACAGCTTAATATTGCCATGCCTAGTATACAAATAATAATCTAACTCTGTCTGACGTATTATTTGTTTAACTTTAACAAATAACAAATCTTAGTGCAAAATACATCATGACATAAATAAACCCAAATCACTAAAAGCTCTTTTTGAACAGTGGACAATGTAAAATAAATCAGATGAAAATTATAAGCGCAAAAACAAAGGTTAAAATAACAAATCCGAGACCTTTACCCAGCACAAATATCCTGATTTACCTACTAAACTAAACAACCAAACACCTACAAAGTGAAATTCAAAAGCCGCGAAGTCTGCAAATCAGCTTTTTGAGTCAAACTCACTAATTCGAAATAACATCAACGGCGGCGTGTTTAGAGATCAAAGCTGGCGTAACTCGATTTCCAACTCGCACTGGTGAATAGTCAAATTTCACTATTTTGGTTTCGTAGAAGTTTGCTGTTCAGTTGGTTGAAAATAGGCGACTTAAGTGACGGATGGATTCAGCGAATTGGTAAAAGGGATAAATGAGACTTGATGATTCTCATTAGGGGCCGCTCGGGACACACGGCTCCCTTGTTGTAATATCTACTTTGTTATATCAGTAACAATAGTGATTAATCATACAGTACAAAAACAAACAAAATATCGTACACAAAAAAATACAAATATTTTGTTTGTTTTTTGTTTTAAGAGATACGTAGTATCGTCGATAAAACTGTTTTCCACATTTAAACATTTTCAATTTCGATAATTATTTTTTTATCTAATTGAAATCATAAGCGGCCATTCTTCTGTTTTTTTTTGTTAGTAATTCTGAATTAAAAAAAGTAAAACTAAATTTTAAAAAGTCAGTATACTAACATAATAAATAAATAAATATTGGTGAACATTTCACACAACACCATCTAACCCAAACTAAGCAAAGCTTGTACTATGGAAACTAGATGGTTGATAGAATACATATACTTATACTTTTTTTTGTAAATATATACATATAATAATACATATATAGAAACATCCAGACACAGAACAAACACCCATGCTCATTACACAAATTTTTCCCCTGGGTGGGGATCGAACCCACGACCTTACAGCTCAGGAGGAAGTCGTACTACCACTGAGCCATGAGGCCTGTCGAGGCATAGGCCATTAACGGTTCTAACTATATAAAAAATAATTAGGTATAGAAATATGTCATCAATATTTAGGGACAGAAAGCAGGTTTCTCTTGTTATACGAAAAATACAGATCTTGACAAACGGATAGATGGACAACAAAGTGACCCTATAAGGGTTCCCTTTTTTCCTTTTGAGGTACGGACCCTAAAAACGAGTAATGTACATGAAACTTGTCACGATAACTACTTTTAACATTTTATGCCACAAGAAGTTTCGATAAAACCACCAAAAATGTTAGTTGTGTTTCATGAAATAACCAAACAAAGTTTGATCGTCTGTTTGTTTCACGAAATGTTCGACTATTTCATGATTCAGAATTAGAATTAGAAAATATTTATTGTATAAACTGTGTACAATAAGATATTAGAGTATCATTGATAAATGTCGGTATCAACATCAAAATATTCTTTAAGATTATATTTAATTCATCAATTTAAGCATGATGTATCACTAAGTGGACGTCAGATAGGCCTTCAAGCTACAAAATGGCTCTCAACCTCTTCCATATCCATAAACTACAATACATTAAGCCCCTCGCTCTTGCTAGATATTAAAACCGCAAAACCTAACCGATATATCGTTTTCGACGCGTAGACACGACGTTCGGAAATTAATAGCATTTCCCGACGTTTGAGAACCGGTTTCAAATCCGAATAGGAATATGCATAGCATAGCCTGGGCGCTCTGACTCTGTATAAACCAACCTACTGTGTACTGGTACTCAGTATTGAATAATACATTTGGCTGCAGTGTCGCAGGATATCTACGGTTGAAAGGAACTAACTGTGTTTTTAGAAATGTTACTTTAAAGTTTGGTTGGGCACTTTTTGTATTTGGAATGAAACGATGCGTTTTACTTTGTTACATTAATGAAATGAATTTTTTTCTAGAATTACCTAACAAGATACAAGCTCATTATAGTTTATTAATATGTTTCTTTATTTTCTTTATTTATCTTCATGTAAGTAACCTTTAAATCAGGTTCCTAAAGGTAAATTAAGTTTCTTCTAGACAATTGTAGACCGTGACTGTCACCAGGTGAGATGAAAGTCAAACGCAAGTCTATTTTCAAATAAAAAAAAACACACTATTTTTAAACCTCGACCCGAAAATAAGGGCGTATTATAAGTCTGACGTTTGCATCTGTTTATTTGTGTCTCTGTGTAGTTGTCTGTAGCATCGTAGCTCTTAAACGGATGAACCGCTTTTGTTCTAGTTTATTTTATTCGAAAGGATATTTTATTGAGAATATTCTTAGCTATAAGTTTCCGGCAGCCTAGTGGTGAGACCGTCTGACTTGCGATCCGCAGGTCCTGAGTTCGAATCCCACGGCACGCACCTCTGTCTTTTCGAAGTTATGTGCGTATTGTTGATTGCCGCCAACTTCAAACGGTGAAGGAAAACATCGTGAGGAAACCTACATGTCTGAGAGTTCTCAATGATCTTGAAGATCTGTGAAGTCTACCAACCCGCACTTGGCCAGCGTGGCAGACTATGGCCTAACCCTTCTCACAATGAAAAGATGGCCCGTTCCCAGCAGTGGGACAGTTTGTACAAACAGGGCTGATTAAAAAAAAAATATTCTTAGCTATATTTTATCTAATTCGGTTCAAGCATTTTTTTAATAGCTGAGTTTTCTTGCTTTTTTATTATTATAAGGCAAGGCATTGTGATCTATCGTAGACCGCATTATCATCCATCAGGAGATACTATCTATTCCCATAAGATCACCATCAGATTATTTTGATATATGTGTGAAGTTTTATTTTATAGTTGACTGACTGCACCCTACAGTTTCACCCACTGTCTCACAGGAACAAGTTTTAAAAAAAAAAAATATTACAGCCTATATCTAAGGTGTAAGCTATCTCTATTCTAAATTGAATTCATATTAAATTTGTTCATCCGTTTAAGTGCAATGAAGTCACAAATTTTCGGATTTATTATATGATATGTTATGTTATGTTAGGATATAGGCATTGAATCACCTAATGTTGACCGACTGATTTAAAATAGTAAGCACACCTAGCATGGCATAGGAACTGGCACTCAAGTAAGGTTAACCAAATATACTATCAGTCACTAGAAAATATCTTAACACTAAGTTTGGTTCTCAATGATCTTGAAGATGTGTGAAGTCTGCCAACCCGCACTTGGCCAGCGTGGCAGACTATGGCCTGACCCTTCTCACAATGAGAAGATGGCCCGTTCCCAGCAGTGGGACAGTTTGTACAAACAGGGCTGATAAAAAAAAAAGTTTGGTTTATTCGTTCAAAGATTTGAAAGAAGCGAACAGAAACCTGAATTGAAACTGAAATTTCAACCATCAAACTTGAGAGAAAGTTAGATTTTCGAAGCTAAGTGCAAAAAATAAGTCAGTAATGACACTGTCGACCCAAAAATTGAGATCACAGTCTTGACACTGAATATTTTAATTATCAGGGCTTAGAATTTTTTAATTAAAAATATAAAGTTTGCACACGACGCTGACGGAATTACACCGAGGGACTTTTATGGAGAGACATTTTGTGTGATTAAAAAAGTTTCCCTTTGGGACATAATTATTTTTGGAAATTCACCGTGAAATAAGATAATGCTTTGTCACTTTATGAGGAAGTGCGCCTTTTGGTTTTCCACGAGGAAATTTGTTAACTTTGGTGTTTTGTTTTTGATGCAATCGTTTTAATAAGAATGGCATTTAGGGTATTTTGAATTATAAGACATATTTTTTTTACATATTTTGTTTATGAAAATTCTATTTAAAAAATAAAAGCAGCAAAGTACCAGTATGAGTACTACACACCGGAACTTCCGTACTCTCACATAAAGTAACTATTGACACTAGCATTACATAGTTACTCGTCAAACCCTCCATACAACGGCGCGTTAATCGGTGACACATGCAAGTTGAGGTCTATATACAGACTTCAACTTACGTATGTATCACTAGCGCATCGCACCTAAACATGTATGAAGTTATGATTATCGTCTGATTGCCGCTCGCTCGTTACATCAATTTTAATTTGAACGCTTGAAGCCTGCATCGCTTGTCTCGGCTGACAACCGCACTACGAAATCCAGCAACCAATTAATAACAGGGCCAGCGCGGGGAGCGGGTGAGGAACCCGAGATTGGCGGGAGGCGGAGAATGTCCGTTTTGTATGTAAAGGTGCTCCCCTCACCGGGAGCATTCACGTGTAATGTAACGTTACAGATTCGAGCATTACATCAGTGAGGGAGGAAAACCGAGTTTTACAGCGCGCACCTTGTAATGATACAAAACGAGTATGTGAAATCAAACCAAATCTAAAATGTTACATTACACGCGAATGCTCGTAAGTCAGGGAGGTAGTATTGTAATGTAATGCTCAAAGTTGTTCTACCTTTACCTATTCTATTTCATGTTATTTCAAAAATCTGTTCAATTGTTCTATCTATACACCCCCGAGTATCCAAAAAAGTAATACATCAATCACTCTGACAAGAACAAACGATCCCACACGTGAAGTAAAAAATTAATTGTCCCAGTGCCCTGAGGGTAATATTAGACTTGCGGCCAAAACCGTTCGTATAATGTTATTACAATTTTATGCAGCCCGCATTCGGGTCGCTAAAGGCGGGGCCACACTAGATGTGATACGATCACAGACATAGTAGACAGAGCATGCGACTTCATTTATGTGAAAACCTTGCGTGCCACATTTTTGGTACCGACCGCGACGTCACACAAACGATTTTGTGATGGAATGTTCCATCCGCGCGAAATCTATTCGACCCAATGCATCCGCGCGCTTGTACGCTAGTAACTAGTTGACAAAATATCGAATCGGAAGTACCTATATATCAGCTGAAATTAAATAAATCTTGGTCGTCAACTGCGATTTTTTATCGTACTTGACACGCTCATTATGACACGCTAGATACACACACTTGGGGTTTCTATAGAAGTCTATGGATACGATGCAAAATTGCTTTGGCGATGAAACGATACTTCAAGTGTACAGCATGGAGCTGACGCTTGCCGTGAGAAGGAAAGATATATGTATCTCTTTCTTTGATAATAAATTCGGTAAGTTGATAGTTAATTAGCTTATTCAACAGTATCACGGTTAAGAAAAAACACAACGAATCCAACCCATCATAAATTATACTTATACACATTTTGCTAAAACATCACACAAGTCATCATCATCATCTCAGCCATAAGAAGTCCACTGCTGGACATAGGCTTCCCCCATAGATTTCCAAAAAGACCGATTGGAAGCAGCTTGCATCCAGCGTCTTCCCGCCACTTGTATGAGGTCATCTGACCATCTCGTGGCTGGTCTTCCTACACTGCGCTTGCCGGTACGTGGTCTCCACTCGAGAACCTTTCGGCCCCATCGGTACAAAAGTCACCGATATAGCACAGCGGATTAGCAAGTTGAAGTGGCAGTGGGCAGGGCACATAGCACGTAGAACTGATGGCCGAACAAAGAGAATGAAAGAGAAAAAATATATTTATATATACAAATAAATCGATAGGGTAAAGAACGCGACGCAAGATGAGTTGCAACATAAATGCCACGTCATGTCGTGTCGTGGCTCAAAACATTCTAGTATGGTCGTACCCTAACAAGACTACGACGCAGAAAGCGCCTACCTTTATTGATATTGAGATGAGGCACGGCCAATTTATGTGTCTCATTTTGGTATGTCACGTCTGGTGTTATTGCCGTGTTTCAGCTTAATTGGATGCAACTGTAAAGATAAAGTAATCAAAACCATGTTCTGATATTATTACAACTATTATGAGGTTTTGGAATAAAAAAATAGAAAGAAAGTAGAAGCGTAAGCATTAACGTGTAGCTATGCAGCGAGCGTAATAACTTTGAATTAAAATAAGTGTATTTAATTTTCGTGGTCATGTGTTAATTCTGGGACTAAAACACCTTTCGGGCATCATTTTTTGTAGTTAGGTAAGTAAACCCCGCTACACCTATTTAAGTTGGTGTGGTGTTCTTTTTTTCCATTTTTGAACATAAACTACAATATGATATGACTCTATTTACCAATATTCGCAATACAGTTCAAAATTGTAGATACTCAAAATGTTTTAAAGATAAGGATTAGTTTGCGTTTACCACTTGAGGAACCCATCGCGGTTTTCGAACAGGTGGAGGCAAAAAATAACTCCAAACACTACTAATTTTTACAAAAACAATGGACAGGTCAGAGAATTACATAGAGTGGAACAAAAAGCCATAAACCCCGACACCATCTGAACATGGGTACACTTTAGCATAAAACAGCCATAAAATTATGCCCTGGCCCCATTGCAATGCCTCCTTGGCCTCAACCGCAATCCAACTGAAATTAAATTGTTGGGCGTTTGCCTTTAAAGTGGGACTTTGTGAATCAAATTGTTCGAATTCTTGATGTATAGAAGCGTTTCGAATGTGGTGGTGGAATTGGGCCTTGCCTTGTAAGCATTTGACTGGAGCACTTTAGTAGTGTATTATTTATTTTTTCTTACTGCAAATGAGGCCGTGCATTTTTTTCTATTAATTTGTACTGGTTCTTAAATTCTTCATATTTTAGTTACTTAATATTTTTCTTTTAATAATCAAGTTTGGTAATGGCTAATATATATGCTAATATTGACATTACAATATTTGCGCCGCCAGTAGATAGTCGGTAGCGCCCGCCTACTGCTCTGCCAAATCATCATCATCATCATCTTTTCCGGTCTATAGCACAGGCCTCTTTTGTTTCTCTCCACTTTTCTCGGCCCTGTAACAATCTGTTCCAGGTTCGACCCGCGATCTTTACAATATTGTCGACACAATTAATTGATGGCCACTAATTGTCCATCTGCCATCACTGAGCCTAGCAACATGTCCTGCCCAATTCCGTTTGATTTTCGAAATTATCGCAATATCACGGAATGTAGTACGATACCAGATCTTTACATTTCTCACTCGAATTAGATTCCAAGCATGGTGCTGTCCATAGCTCTCTGTACTACCTGAACTTTATGGTCAGTCTCATCAGTAAGCGTTCAGATCTCGGGAACATATTATGTCATGGTTGCAGGACAAACTCATAAAGGCAAGTATTCAAGCATTGTGGACAAAATATTACTGGCCATCATTTTTATACGCGAAAGAAACAATAACGCCTTAAAACCTCCCGGCACATACAGCTAAACCGTAACAATTATTCTTAAAAGATCCCCCCGACGTATCCAAAGTACGCTCGAAGGGCGCTCGAGACAAAAAGAGACCGTTCACACGGATAATGGGAGTGTTCTTTGAGGAAAGTCAGGAAAGCTGCCGTTTTCAGCTGAAACAATGAGTTAATGTGCCTTTTAAGTATCGACGAAATTCGGCCATTTCGTTCAAGGTCGATTGACTTGGCCGCTCGGGTTTCTCGTTTCGCTTTTCCTTGTTTTGTGATGGTTTGATCTGATAGCTCTAATGGATTTGACTTAGTTTGAAGTTTAACTTTGGAACTCTATTCTAAATATGTACTTTAACTTTTACTACTACTCTGCATCATACATGTGTGACATATTGTAATGATTCACCAACAATATATATATATGTGTATCATATATACCTTCAGTTGCATCATCAGATCAGATCCCCGGAGGAATAGCACATAGCATGATAACACATTGAACTAATGGTCGTTAGGGTCGAAAAGTTTTTAAGTGGAGACCACGTACCGGCAAGCGGTGCGTAGGAAGACCAGCCACAAGAAGGACAGACGACATCAATTTGAAAAAAATAATGTATTCACCCTAGTCTTGAAAATTTCAAAATTGTTGTTCTCAATATACAAGAAAAATGGCGGCTACTGCCATTTTACAGCACTACTAACTTTAACTTTACTATTAAGTGAAGCGTAGTCGTGCGATCTTCTCTACAAATAGGAGAAAGAAGTTTTATACACTTAAAATTATCCAATTTCAATGATTATTTTTTTATCGGTTAGAATCACAAAACCATTTTTATATTTTTTTAAAATTTAAAACTAAAAAACGAAAAACCAAACTACAGACACATGACCACTGATAGTTTCAACCATATGAAAAAATAATTAGGTAAGTAAGTATCGAAACGGGAAAATATTTTTTTCCTGTTCTACGAAATTGGGGGCGGGATAGGGTGGCTTTTGCCCAGCAGTGGGACGAAACAGGCTCCAAATAATAATAAAAAACGAGTAATTTGCTGACGAATGTTGCTGCGACAACTATGCTTTTGAAAACTATATACATAGCTAAAATATGCTAGATTACATATCAAGACTAAACAACCAACAAAAAACCCAAAAACCCGAACGAAACGGTTTAGTTCTACTTTCATCGTGCGGACTGCTAGAATATGGAATACGCTTCCTGAGTGGGTCTTTCCCGATAGATATAATCTGGGTGTCTTTAAATCGCAAGTGAATTGGTTTCTTCTATGTTAGCGCGCTCCATCGTAGACCGCAACGTCGCTTAACATCAGGCGAGTTGGCGGTCAAGCGCAAACCTATTTCTACATTAAAAAAAAACATTTAGAATTATGCTATCGTATCTAGGTTGGTATTAATTGTTAGAGATCTAACACGGTCCGTGTAGGAACAAAACAGGCACTGATGTTCGAGATGGCCTCGCGCAATAACCGCTGACTCCTATCGGGTAATTTATTGGACAGGCCAGGTCCCAAGTCTTTATTTATTGTAGCTCTATTAAATTGAAACCGGTCGGCCTATTCAGGGTGGTAAGAGATTACGTGAGTCTTAGTAACAATATACGAAATAATAAAAACAAAACAAAAATTAACTTTTTTTTTATTTTAAATATTTTGACGGGTTCTCAAACATGTTTACTTATACATATGTCAAGAAAAAAACTTTTGTAAAAAAAGTGTTTGTTTTAATCACAGGTTTTAACTAAGAGTTGGTAGTCAATCGTAGAAAAAAAAAAAAAACTAATCTAATTTTTTTATCTTGCGTAAAAAAATTATACATATATATATATATACTTTTATACATTATTCAGGATTGCTATTATTAAGCTAGACTATTTCTGTAAAGGGTATGGAATATTTTTTGGTCTACAACTTATGAAAATAAGTAAAACCAAATCAAATTTATTGCCAAAGTTGATTGATGTTTTCGAGTCATGATACCATTAGCATAATTAGTGTTTACGGTGCTAATTTGAATAAAATATATAATAATAGACAAAATTAGTTGTGTTAACGATCGTTTTATTTTAATTTTATTTGCTTATAATATATTTACATAAACAAATATTCCGATATGAAACACGGCAAAGTTAACCCGAGTTAGCAGTAATTAGTAATCTAATTGATTACGAAACTCGTCACATTAGAGTATTCTGAGTTCCGGTCTTAAATTAAAAAATTAGCCACTGCTACGTTTTACTGGAAGTAATATTACCTACATACATACATACTACGTACGTCAAAGACCATGAGGCTTTTGACGCCATATTTGACCTTGGAAAGAGGAGAGCTAGAGGGGATATAAGGGTAGATATAATATTGACGTGCAGTGATAGAGGTTCAGCCCATCACCTACGTAAATACCAACTAAGTAATTTGATAGATTAGAAGGAACACGGAATCACGATCCTCCTTTTTGCAGCATAGCCGGGTAACCTAAGCCATAGGAGATGGAGCTATGGAAATATCAATAAAAAACTGTACCGAGGCAGGAAAACTAGTAAATAAGAGAAATAAAACTAGATAAATAAGATTTTGGTCGGCTATATAATGAATTTTAATATACCGAAGCGAAAATGTAAAGTATAGATGTTTAAATATGTAATGATATTAGGTCAGTACATATAATAGATGTAAAGAAAAGCAAAATAAATTATAAGGTATATAAGTATGTAAACTTAAGTAGAGAATATAGTAAAAAATTAAGAGATATAGGTACAAGTTGGAATACAACAACTAGAATGAATACCATATATTAGAATACAACAATAGATACAGATTAACAGATATAAACAGGTGTAAGAAAACCATAGAATCATAATAATAGAATTATATAAAATCTGTAAACAAAAAGTTAGGTAAATAAGGTATTCCCCATGTATTACAATCCTTAAATTTCAGTTATTTTTATTTCTCTTTACAAAATACAAATACAAATACAAAATACTTTATTTGGTCTTAGAAAGTAGATATACAACTTATTATAATACTTATATAATTAATATTAGGGTCCCTTTTACTAAATGAAGTAAAAATAACTGAAATAAAACTGGCCAAGTGCGAGTCGGACTCGCGCACGAAGGATTCCGTACATCTATAAATACGATCTATAAAAACGGCAAAAAATCACGTTTGTTGTATGGAAGCCCCCTTAAATATTTATTTTATTCTATTTTTTTGTATTTGTTGTTATAGCAGCAACAGAAATACATCATCTGTGTAAATTTCAACTGTCTAACTATCGAGGTTCATGAGATACAGCCTGGTGACAGACGGACAGACAGTCAGACAGCGGAGTCCTAGTAAAAGGGTCCCGATTTACCCTTTGGGTACGGAACCCTAAAAACCCAAGTCATTGAACCATTTTACACTCAACCTAATGGTGTTAACACGATTCTTATTCCGGCTGAAGTACCTTTATTTCCATCATTACAAAGTAAATGTAACAGGCCGAATGGCGAACGTGCACTATTTTTTACGACCCAACCCCTAAATGGCGCGGAAGGATAAAACCGTAGGCTCGTAAAATAGTGTTTTTGGATTGCGTTTTATTGTATTTTATTTTGCTTGTGCCGCATTAGATATACAATGTGCGCCGGAAGTTGTTTCTAGTTTTATTGTTTTTGGATAAAAGCTGGGGTAGCGGGATACTCCGTATTGCGGATCAGCTTCCCTCCAAAGTTCTGAATATAATTATTGGTAACCATACAATACAAAAGTTTCCGACAGCCTAGTCGGGAGACCGTCCGACTTGCGATCCGCAGTTCCTGGGTTCGAATCCCGCGGCACGCACCTCTGTCTTTTCGAAGTTATGTGCGTATTGTTTATTGCCGCCAACTTCAGACGGTGAAGGAAAAGGCTACGTGAGATATTATGCACCATTAAAATTTTGCTAAGCGTTATTCTTTATCTAGGTACTTTCTTGTATAATAAGATTAATATAGACTTTTCTATTTGCAATCTAAATTATGTTCAGTGTAATAAAAATATATTGTACAAATATTGAAATGTATGGACTATAAGACTACTGAATCAATATATAGCTAAACGTAATACGTCATCATCATCATCATCTCAGCCATAAGAAGTCCACTGCTGGACATAGACCTCCCCCATGGATTTCCAAAAAGACCGATTGGAAGCGGCTTGCATCCAGCGTCTTCCCGCCACTTGTATGAGGTCATCTGTCCATCTCGTGGCTGGTCTTCCTACGCTGCGCTTGCCGGTACGTGGTCTCCACTCGAGAACCTTTCGGCCCCATCGGCCATCAGTTCTACGTGCTATGTGCCCTGCCCACTGCCACTTCAACTTGCTAATCCGCTGTGCTATATCAGTTACTTATGTACGTCTACGTATCTCTTCATTTCTGATTCGATCTCGTAGAGAGACTCCGAGTATAGTCCGAGCATAGAACGTAATACGTAATTAAACTGAATTAACAGTTATAACTTTTATACATTTTAGCTATCAATATTCAAAATTCATAATAATTTTAAGGTATAATTAGAATACTATTATAGACATAGACATAGACAGAAAAATATTGTGACAAAAAACATACAACACAAAATAAATATCATTAAAAAAAATATAAATCATACACAAAATACTTATATAACATGTTTTTGTCACAATCCGGTCCCAGCTCAGCATAATGCTAGTTGTAAACAACTAGCGCTGGTCTTCCGCTGAGACCGGTAGGTGACGTCACGCACGTCACGCACGAGCGTACACAATAAAATTATATTTGTAATAATTACTTACACAGAAGCTTATATAAAGATAAATATAAAACATTCTACATAACTAATAAATAATTTGACAAACAATGTCTGTACTGCTTAGGTACGTACAAAGTGAAAAAAAAAAAAAAATTATAACTATCAACGTCAGCGCAGCTGTCACACCGTCCAACTGACAGTGACGTCTTTACGCAATTGTGACATTTGCAACTAAACTACGCATGGTAATGATTATGGTAAACATCTATTATATAATAGATATTTTTGAATATGAACATTTAGAGAAGCCAATGGCATCCGATACACAGTTTTCTAACTAGTTCGGGACCAATGGAGTCAACAAATTTTGTATATTCTTTTGAATAAAGTATTTTGTTTGTATTTGTAAAATATTTTATTCGAATTTATTATTCCATAATATCTAATAAAATTACCAGATCCCTGAGCAGTTCCTCTCCACGGTAACATGCCTCTCGGCCAAAGTCACGAGTCCCCTGTGAACAACTATTATATCCATATCGTAGTTTCTGCCGTAGGGTACATCAACAATGATAAGGGTATCTTGGCGAAGCCCTCAGTGGCAAGGGATGAAGGTCAATGTACTTTACTATACTTATAAGAGTTTAGGTGCACGCATAGATTTTCAAACGTAATTTGATGTAGGGTGTACAAAGTTTACGAAAAGAAGTAAAGAAAATTTGTGCTTCTTATGTTTGTTGTGAACTGTTTTGTTATTTATTAAATACTTTTTAACCGACTTCCAAAAATAAGTAGGTTATCAATTCGATTGTATATTTTTTATATGTTTATTCAATTTGTACTCCGTCAATTGTGAATTGTTTTTGATGATCCATTTTTTTGGTAAATACCTTAAAGGTGGTCTCATATAAATTTTATGAAAATTTAGTTAGTAATTTGGTTTCATAACAAAATAACTGGAAAAATGTCATCCAAGGAAACGAATTGCGTATTGAAGTCGTTTTTTTCAGTTTTCTAAACTATAATTATTTTTTAGTAGATAGTCTCGCGCTTGACCAGTAACTCTACTGATGTTAGCGACAGGAACACATATGTGTAAGAAGAAGTGCTGGATAAATTAAATATAAATATTTACCTTTATTCACAGAGTACCTAAATATAACAACACCACTTACATCAAAATTGGCTTAACCGTTTTGACTGTAAGAGATAGGTAATAGAAACATACCCTATACACATATACCCAAAAAACATATTCTTCCATCTTAACAGTCAGGTAAAAAGGCCTAAATGGATCTGAAACTCCATTATAAATAAGTATAATTTAACATGAAAAACTTCTAAGCCTCTCGATTGTAACGTTCGTACCCCATTAACCCGCCTCACTCGACCATTTTCTAATTCCATCAAAATCTAATTACAAACAACGAGATTAATAACCCCCGACACCTGTCCTCTCACACACACCAACATATATATGTAACACAAGTACACATGAGGAAATACATTCGTACACGAGGCGACTAAAGCATCGACTTTTCACATTTTTAACCCCCAAGTCCCGACCCAAAAACTAGTTACAAGTCTGACGTATGTATCTGTATATCTTGTCTGTCTGTAACATCGTAGCTTTTAAATGGCAGGACTGATTTAAATCTACTTTTTTAAAGAGGACTTGATCTAGAGTGTTCTTAGCCATGTTTCATTAAAATCAATACAGCCGTTTTTAAGTTTTCTAAGCTCGTTTCAAATTATTTCTTTTTGTACGAAATAGATCTACAGTTAAATTTGATTCACTTATGCTAAAATACAGTGTGGCTGAGAATCGAGCATGTAATTCTAAAAAGAAAACAGAGAAGTCTGCAGGGAGTTCCAATCCATTAAGAATGTGAATCAAAATTATTGTGTATAGATTTTGGCATTTTTGACATAAATATCGGGTAAATTACCACATCTTCGTAGTAGGTATAATGTCGCAAATCGGCTCGAAAACGAAATGTCTTACTACCGTCCTTGTTTCTCGAAAACTGGTTATTCTAACATTTAAAATCAGATATGAAGAGATTCTTAGACACGAAAGCCACCGACATAACAGCGGATTAGCAAGATGAAGTGGCAGTGGGCAAGGCACATAGCACGTAGAACAGATACTTATGGAAGGAAGACCAGCCACAAAGCGGGCAGAAAACCTGAAACAAAACGCAAGAAGACGCCGGATGCAGGCTACTTCCAACCGGTCTTCTTGGAAATCCAAGGGGGAGGCCTATGATGATGATGATGATAATAATTAATTAATGATGACGTGAATTGCCAAGGAGTGTCTTGCATACATTTGTATGGTGAGTCGCACACTTCGATACCGGTATGCAAATAGTCTCGTGATACTCGCCAGTCAGTTGCTAGCGTGTCGCGTCATCTACGTCTCGTTCAATACTAATATCACCCAGTGCACGAATAACTAAGGCAGCTCACACACTCCTAATTATGAGCGTGTTTATTCCGGATCGTTTGTCACCCGCCTAATCCAGAGCTGGTCACACCTGCGCTCCGTATGGATAAGTCAAAAATAATATCTACGTCGCGTGTTCAGGATGCAAGGAGAATTACTATAAATGTCATGCTGCTTCTTGAAGACTAGCGCAGCCCGCGGATTTATTCGCGATCCAAAGATCCATTCCTAAGTTTATTTAATTAATTCCTCATCTATGTAATTGTGTAAATTATGAACAGCGTTTTTTTTTTTAAATTTAATACATGAGTTACATTTTATGATGTCATTAAACTTATCAGTTTGGATTAAAATCACTTTAGTAAATTTTAACTTTATTACTTAAAAATGTGTAGGTATATAACATCCGTCTAATTTAAAAAAATAAAAATATCCCAATAAAAATACTACACGGGAGTTAAGAGTTTTGGACAGAATATTTTGAGTCTGACTGAATCTTTGGTGGCAAAAATGGGAACTAACGTTTCCATAGAACAAAATAATGAAATAAGGACAGCAGCGATTTCAATGCCACATTAGCTCTCCAGATATACCTATGGCAATGAAATTGCTGACATGCGGACGTACGAGTACGAGTACATATAAACTGACAGAAATTACTTTTTTAAAGGTGTCCTTCTATTATCAGTACCTGGGCGACCGAGCTCCACTCGGATTTTTTATGACTGAAAATACGAGCAAACCAGGGTTTACTAAAAATGAAACCTAGCAAGATCGATTTATCGTCCCCTAATCTACCTATATACAAACCAAATTTCATTAAAATCGTTTTATTATTTTAGATTACATTTTATTTAGCATAATCTTAAAAAATTTGGAGATTCCGTGTTCGACTGTATTTAAGTTTTTTTAAGCTTGCAAATGCATATCCATCGATGTCTCCGTCATGTGTACCAATTTAATTATTTTTTTACTTTTAAATAACTGGTTCGCAGTAATCTCAAAAAGTATCAATTTTGCTTTACTACTTGAGTAACTATTTCCGCTTATATAATTATTTTATTTGAGAGTATGCTGAAAATCGACTGTTTTAGATTTTTATACTAAAATACTAGTTCTTTTATTATTTATTTCAACAATATATTAACGTTCAAATAGAATATACCAAATAAATTCGTAATTAAGCCGATATTCCGGCTACAGCATTAAAAACACTGCACTGGCGTATAAATAAATGCAAACAGTTTTAAATGGGATGCGTAAATAAAATCAAGCTACCGGATATTTTAATCACCACACTCCATTTAACGATATGGTTCAAATCTCGTTTGTTCCGACAAACAGTTCTATGTGGCAACAGTTCTATGGAACTAACGAATTTACCATGTATTATTAGTTCTATAGAACAAAGGAGAGAGATTTCGTTTTAATAGTTCTACTATAGAACTAAAGGGATAAAAAAATCAACAGTTCTATGACGTCACAGTTCTATAGAACTAATGGGAGTTACCGAAAAAAGGGGATAGGTCCAAATTCAGGATAAAGGATAAACAAAAAGTTTCATTACGTTTTTGTAAAGTAAGGTACTTGAGCAAATAAACACAAAAACAGAAATATCGATTGGTTTCTTGGAAATACTTAAATGTCGCCATTTGTATGTAGTTTACTTGTAGAGAATGATTTGTTCTCATTAGATAATTCAACTACTACATTATAAAGATGGCACTACATTAATTGACTGGCCTTGTGGCTCAGTTGGTAGTGTGTTTACGTCTACCTGCTGAACTGAAAGGTCGTGGGTTCAATCCCCACCCAGGGCAAACATTTGTGTAATGAGCATGGATGTTTGTTCTGTGTCTGGGTGTTTCTATGTATCATATGTACTTATATATATTTACAAAAAAAAGTATATACATATGTATTCTATCAGCCATCTAGTTCCATAGTACAAGCTTTGCTTAGTTTGGGCTAGATGGTGTTGTGTGAAATGTCCACAAATATTTATTTATTATTTATTTATATATGAAAAAAAAAATGTAAGCAAAATCAGCAATAACGGACCAGCGAATTTTCTCTAGTTCTTAAGTCATGGCTATTATATCTATACTAGCTACTATGTTTATACTAGCTCAATATTTCGCAAACGTATCCCTAAATTGAAAAATGGTTTTGGCATACCTACCCCCAATATTTTTTAATTACCTGTAAATGAAAATGAACGGAAACATAAAAAGAAAGAAATTAAATATACTTATTCAAATTATGTGTAATACTATTTGCAAATCACGAGGTCGCTTGAGCCTTTGCATCTAATATTTGTGTTATACTATTGTACATACATACAAATGTATATGTACAATAGTATATATAAAACAACTCCCTTGCTCTGCTTTCCTTTAGCGCATTAGTGCTAAAGGAAAGCAGAGCAAGGGAGTTGTTTTTCCAAAACTGTGTTGTTTAGGTTGTAAAATACAACAAACAGACGAAGTTAATATTTAGAGTTGATTTAAAACTAAATGAATGAAAAGATGAAATTGTTTTTAACTGACTGGATTAAATATGACTATGGTTTGCTTTTCACAAATTTCGCTACCTATAATTCCGAAATAAAAAAACACGTAAGTTCAAATTTTGAAATAATCGACTTCATAAGCTGTACAAACATAGCCATTTTATTAATCATATAAAAAATAATTTTTGAAATCGAAAATATTTTGTCAATATTATTAGTAAAACGTGAGAGGAGCTTAATATTAGCATAATTGGTGGTCAAATGCAAACCTATTTCTACATTAAAACAAATTTGGACCTGCTTGATCCAATGATTAGGTACATCGATTTAGCTTCTAAATGTCGTACAAAAAGATATGGCTCCATCCAAATAACTCTAAAATACCATCACAGATTCCGAAACACGACACCGACAAAATGAAATCAGCGGACGCGTTTTAACTTAATTTTTCTACTAATTAAATAGCCGCACCAGTTTACACGCAAAATGAAATTTGGCGAAACGCCGCCCCGTCGAAATGAGATCGACCCACCGTGTAAATTTATGAGATAAGTTTGGATTTTGTGACCCCTTTCGCCCGGGCGTAGTCTTGCCAGGTGGTGGCAAAAAGTACGGGATTTCGGGACGCGGATTAGGACCGAGACTAGCCATTAAGGAACAAAAAATGTAGGCAGGTGGCTTGTGTACAAGGAGTTTCTTGTTGGAATAATATTGAGGTCTTGTTTTATTTAGAATGATTTAAAAAATAATAAGGTTAGGTTTTAATTCTGTACTTGTATAAATTTTATTCCAGCTTTAGTTTTCTTGCGTCTAGGATTAGCTTAACTTATTGTTTTTAGTGTAGTATCTTAAAATTGACAACTTTTGTATCTACTACCAAATTTATCTACCGAGTATAAGCATTGTTAGTGTGATCAGAGTGTGCCTATATGTAAAGTAAGTGTGTAACGACGAGTTAACGACGAGTCACCCTGTTACTCCCAACGAGTAACAGGGTGGCTCGTTGCAACTCTTCAGGATCCTACTCAACCACAATACATTTAAAATGAATGTATTATAAATTAACTGTATAGGAAAAAGTCTTACTCTTTCTAATAAGTATATCACTCAATCTTAAAACGTTCATTCACAGCTAAAAACCCGTAGGTTTTCAACGATTTCGGTCCACGTTTTTCAATTCCACGAATTCTTTGCCGCCTTCTCTGTTTTTTGAGAGCTACAATCTTGTACTTTTCAAAGCTAGAATAAATAATTATATCTTCAAGATCAACGAGTCGAGCAGGTCCAATTTTGCGAGAGAGGTCAATCGTTAAATCCAACTCGGTTGGGCAGCGTTCAGAAACTTAAAAACATCTTTTCGTGCCTCATATATACCTCAGTGTCTCAAGTCGAAAGTTTATGACCAGTGTGTGTTACTAGTGATGACATACGGCACTGAATCGTGGTCACTCACTATTGGCTTTATACAAAAGCTCAAGATCACGCTACGAACTATTGAGAGGGCTATGTTCGAAATTTTACTTTAAGATTGAATCAGAAACGAAGAGACTCATGGACGTAGGAAAGTCACCGACATAGCATAGCAAATAAGCAAGTTGATTGGCAGTGGGCAGGGCACATAGCACGTAAAATTTATGGCCGATGAGGCAGAAAAGTTCTCAAGAGGAGCACGCACCGGCAAGCATAGCGTAGGGAGACAGGCCACGAGATTGATGAACTCATCCAAGTGGCAGGAAGACGCTCGGTGCAAGTCGCTTCCAATCGGTCTTTTTGGAAACCCATTGGGGAAGTCTATGTCCAGCAGTGGACTTCTTATGGCTGAGATGATGATGATGATTCTATCAATTCGAATCAAACCTATCTACTTTGTAGGCTTATCGTCGGCCCATGAGAATTATTCACGCAATGAAATAAAAAACAACACAAAGTTCATTACGCGTCATGGGACAACTCGTAAATTAAATTACAGAAATCTCTTAGCACGCCCAAAAATCAATTTTCCAATATCGGGAAAATAATCCCGACTGGCAACACAGGCTGCGCGTCGCCATGGCAACGTCTCCAGGGAGCCGCGAGTTTTACGCCGATTGGATTGTTCTACCGCGAAATACGAAACCGAATCCCACTTTTTGGATGTTTTTTTCCCCATGCGTCAAAGTATCACGTGCCGATGTGGACTGATCGTTTAGCCTTTGCAAGTTTGTGAGGAGCGTGCGTGCGATTGGCTTGTTTGTTATACTTTGAGCGTTCATTTGTTTTTGATGCAAAATAAAAGGTCGGAGGTTCAGGGCGTTCCGCTTTGACCATTTAAAACGTAATACGTCAAAGTGTAACAAAATTCAAAGCCTGTTTTTAGTTACTACAGGCCTGAAAAGGAAGAAATAACACTGCTGTTACATGATACCGTAAAATAAGTCAAAACTGGGCCTCTATCTAAGTAGGTCTGTACGTACCCCAACTATTTTTTGAGGTCAGTGCCACATCACTGTCGCCAACTTTAGGTCTTAGGACATGCACCGACTTCAAAAAATAGTTGGAGTACCTACGTAAAAAATTTGGAATCTGACTTATACTTTTTGAAATATGCGTGGACTAACCTAAAGACATACAAATACTTAAATATCAAATTGATAATTTCCTCCTTTTGAAGTCGATTAAAAATCATTCCGATTTTCCTCATGTCATGAAATAAAAAAAATATATAACACATTTTCAAAGTATTACGATCATATAAACATATGAAAAATATAAATTTCGCAAATATTTGACAACCATTTTGTCTTTACGTAAACAGAGAAAAAAAGTCACAGAATGTTAGCGCAGATGTATCGTGCAACTTACCTCTATGATAAAAACCTATGGAAAAAAAAAATGGTCTTAGATATTAAATCAGTACTGTTATGACTAATTTAGAATACAATGTCATAAATCTAAGAAATAGGCAAAAGAGAAAAATGGAGATATTTTATTTTACCTGAAATATTTTAATCAGAATCCAAAATTTTTTCGTCGCTGTTCGCTCCAATTGACAACCTTTTCCCAACTCTTTATGAGATAGTCCGTAATGAAATGACAGATGTTTAAATTTCGAACTTCAAAGGAAATAAATTCCAACCACCTAGTCCTCTTTGTATTAGATTCGTTTAAAAAAAAAAAAACTAATAATTTTGAACGAGCGTCCCAAATCATTTGAATAAGGAATTCAAATAAAACCTTCATAATTTAAATATATTTCATGCTAAGGCCTAGTGTTCATCACTCAAGAACAGTGTAGCAGATATAAAATATTATTTTTTAACATACTAGCTGAATTCTACGACTTCACTCGATTCCCTACTCGAACTGCTTATTTTTCAGTAATAAAACGTGGCCGAAGAGATAATTTTTTTAAATATTTGTGGACATTTCACACAACACCATTTAGCCCAAACTAAGCGAAGCTTGGAAAGCTTGGCTGATAGAATACATATATACTTTTTTTTGTTGAGAATATATAAATATGATACATAGAAACACCCAGACACAGAACAAACATCCATGCTCATAACACAAATGTTTGCCCTGGGTGGGGATCGAACCCACGACTTAATTCAGGGCAAACTTCATATAAAACAGAATCTAAATTCACTTAATCGTTTCTATAAAACATTTTTCTATTAATAACGTTAGCATTGAATAGAAATAAACGGTTCTTGTTAAAGAGCGTTGCTTCTAAGCAAATTATTTGCTTTTCTTATTATACACGCAAGATTAAAAGTTTTGGAGGGAACGTGAATAAGGTCACAATTGAAGATCTATCTTGCATAAAACACAATTTACGTGTGCAGCTGAAAGCCCCGTCCACACTTTAGCAGCCCGTCCACACTTTAAGAGGCTGGGTATCCTTACATTGCCGTCTCTTGTAATTTTTCAAGTAGCGGTATATGTGATGACAAATTTAGCCTCATATAATATACGCAGCAGTAGTCGTCGCAAGGATTATCTTGAGAGTGTACCGCGCACTTTAAAAAAGTCAACTAAGATTAGTCACGTCATGGGACCAACAGTAGATAATAAACTTCCAGATAATGTCACGGTCGCGCCGGGTTTGCCATGTTTCAAATCTCGCCTAAAACGATGGCTTATTGAACAGACGTACTATGATTTTAGCGATTTCAAAGGCATGCAAGAATAAGTGTTTTTAATTTAAAAAAAATGACATTTATTTCTGACATTTAAATCCTATTAATTACTATTAGATATATTATTATTTGAAACTTAATGTAATCGACATGCATAGGTTGACATGACATAATATAAATCAGTCTATTATCTGTTTGTATATTGACATGACATTGACATTGTATTTTTAATTTTAGTATTTATATTACTGACTACACAATAAGACATTGTCATATTAATATTAAAATAATTACTCCTGAGGTTAGGTACTCTAGTAGTACCTAGTGTGGTCTAGAACCTATAATGTTATATTTGATATAGGTATATTAATTAAAAGATAGATATTATATTTATTAAGTTTTGACGTGTAAGTGTGAATTACGAAATAAATGAATATGAATATGAATATGAAATAAAACAGTAAAACGAATGTTTTTGGGTTTTCGGCAAAAATCCATATCAGCTATCAGTAAAAATATGTTTTGAGGTGTTACGGACACTAATTATAGTTTAAAAAACTGACTTCAAAATACGCAATTTTGTTTTAAAAATCAAACTAAACAATCAGTGTTTTAGTATGGTGTAAACAATAAAGTGTTTATCTACCTGTATAATTACTTAACCAATTTTGATAAAAAAATTCTAAAGGACCAATCTGAATGCACCTAAATCAAGCAAAAAAAATATTGAAATCAGTTTATAAATGACGGGAGTTTTGCGGTGATAAACATAAATAAGAAGAAAAAAAAAAAAAGTCTACATTTTCAATTTGGATACATAACATGTAAAGAAATCTAAAAACAATTTCTCAATCGGAGATAACAACGTGGGGATGCGTTAATAATAGCATGAGTCAATAATAGCTTTTCGTACATGTAGTTAGGTATTTAAAACTCAATTCTGTATCAATAATAAATCCCAGTATTTTTATTTCGCTCAGTACACATTACTTCCCGCCTACGTCTAATGCCGTGAATACCAGGCTTAAATAAAAAATCTCGTTCCTTCGAGGCTGGTTCATAAAATACAGGTATTTTTGTTATTGGATCGAACAAAGGAGACCAATTATGTTTTTGGGGATTGTGTATTTGGGAACCACCCCTTGTTGTCGAGGGGGAAGATTTAGACAAACTTCGGTTGTTGATGTTTACTTAAAAGTTATGTTGAAATTATACTAAAGCAATATTGTGCGTTGTGGCTGCATTTACTTCAGCCTATCATTCATTTACTTGCCTTACTAAGCAAACTTTTAATCCTATTTGTAAGGTTCCGTATTAAAGAAGAACTGAAAGTTGATATAAATAAATACCTAATTATGAATAAGAACCTTACAAAACACACCGAACACAAAAGTCACCGATATAGCACAGCGGATTAGCAAGTTGAAGTGGCAGTGGGCAGGGCACATAGCACGTAGAACTGATGGCCGATGGGGCCGAAAGGTTCTCGAGTGGAGACCACGTACCGGCAAGCGCAGCGTAGGAAGACCAGACACGAGATGGACATATGACCTCATACAAGTGGCGGGAAGACGCTGGATGCAAGCCGCTTCCAATCGGTGTTTTTGGAAATCCATGGGGGAGGCCTATGTCCAGCTGTGGACTTCTTATGGCTGAGATGATGATGATGATAAATATGAACCTTTATAGTTTCGCCATTTCCATCTGTTTGTCTGTCCGCGGCTTTGCTCAAAGGTTATTAATACCACAAAGATTAAATTTGCCGTGAATATGTCACGCAAAGAAATTGGTCGAATAAAATATTTAAAAAAAAATGTTTTAAAATACCTCCTATAAATACCAATACATATCCACTTTAAATGGGAATGAATTAATTTTTACTGTTTATTTAAGTAATTTGACATTATAGGCATTTAGAAGTTCTGAAAATATAGATTTTTACTCATCTAAACCTTTGTAATGTCGTTGGATAGGTAATCTAAAGATAATTGGGTCTATCTTATGATTTTGTTTGCGAAATATTAAGCTATAAAGAGATATTCTTTAAGGGTCAAGTGTCAAAAATTTGTGTCAAACTCAAAGTTGTTCTGTATCATTAATTAGCTGTTTTTCAATAAACCAAAAAATTTACTCAGGAAAATTCTACGGGTAACCAAGTTTCATTTTATAGATATTAAAAAGTAACGTTAATAATTTAAATCTACTGACCCTAAAACAAATAAGGTTTCGACAGAATGGTGGCCGAGGCAAGGTAAGTGGACTATGGGACGTCCAGCTGCAAGATGGGTCGACGATATAGTAACAATCACAGGTCGAACCTCGACTCGATCAGCACAAGACCTCGTCCTTGGACTTGATTGGCACAGGACCGTGAAAGATGGCAAGATAAGAGAAAGGCCTTTACCCAGCAGTGGGATGGAGAAGGCTGTGGATGATGATGATCAAAAGAAAACTGGTAATTTGTATTATGTAATAATTTGCTTTACATACTTTGCAGCACGAAATAAAATACTTTTTTAGACTTTTATACACATAATTATAGTTTAAACAACTGAAACAATTTTAACAACAACCTTATTCTGTCAACTCCAACTCACACTAGCTCCCTGTTTTATGGTTCATCTTTCTCCGTGCGTGCTGTTGCTCTCTGGAATGAACTTCCGGTAGCCATCAGGCGTGCGCAGAGCGTGGAATCATTCAAGGCTCAGGTCAGGGGCCATTATCTATCCAAGATTTAGTAAATGTGTGTGCATTCATTATAATTACTACTTTTATATATTGTATTTGTGTAAGTTTATTTATAAACTCTATAGTTATGTATGTATGTATCTGTGTATGTATTATTTCTAAGTAGTTTATACTAAAAATAGTTTTTTTTTTTATTAACTTAATTAGTCTACGAGTATTTACTCCTGAATTAGTACCACCGCCCACCTTTACATATATTTTTCTATCACATCCCAAGGTTGTCTGGAAGAGATCGCTTTTAGCGATAAGACCGCTTTTTGTGCCATTTTCTTATGTGTTTATTGTCTTATTACTTTATGTGGTGTCAATAAAGTGTTATTGATTGATTGATTGATTGAAACAACAGACTTAAAAGTATGTAATTTCGTTTACATGGATGACATTTTGTTTAAAAACCAAAGTACTGAACCAATTTTGATAAAATGTATATAGGACTACCTCTTAAGTATGACTTATCAAACAAAAAAGAATCATCAATATCAATCGATAATTGGCGAAACAATCGCGTAACAAACATCCAAAAATAATAATAAGTCGAAACGAGAATCTCCTCCTCTTTAAAATCGGTTAAAAAGAATCATAACTTTATTCTTAAAGCAATAACGATTGTGACATTCATGATGTGATTCTTTCGTTTCAATCTCATTAAATAAATTATGTAGTATGTACACAAACATACTGCGTCGTCTTCTAATTGAATTCAAGTATCATAACTTCCTACATATCTTCAAACAGATACCTGTTTTCAGAAGGATCCTTGTCCCTCTGGTCGTTAAGCCACTTATAGGTATCCTTGTATTGGACGAAAAAGGAAAAAAGGTTTTGAAAAGCTCTTCTAGGTTTTGCACTAACTCTTTAGAGCTCTTGAAGAATGTTGACGAATATTTTGTTCATTTTGTATTACTCGCTGAATAAACATTTTGTTTACATTGAACGTGAATTTATTTCTACGTGATGTGTGTATGTAAAGTTTGCCTACATAAAATCATAATCATAATCGTCATCATCATCTCAGCCATAAGAAGTCCACTGCTGGACATAGGCCTCCCCCATGGATTTCCAAAAAGACCGATTGGAAGCGGCTTGCATCCAACGTCTCCCCGCCACTTGTATAAGGTCATCTATCCATCTCGTAGCTGGTTTTTCTACGCTGCGCTTGTCGGTACGTGGCCTCCACTCGAGAACTTATACCTACATACTATACACTCAGAATAAATAAATAAATATTGGTGGACATTTCACACAACACCATCTAGCTTAACTTAGCAAAGTTTGTAATATGGAAACAAGATAGCTGTTGGAAAACATATAATGACAGAAAATGCTATGAGGACTATGAGGATATACTATGAGGATGACTGGCAGAAATTGCTACATTAGCATTAAGTCCTCCTATTGTACAGCTTGTTACTTGTATGTGTGTGAAATAAAGTGTTAAATAAAATAAATAAATAAATATATTTTCACATTTTACCCGACAACTGCGAAGCAAAAAGGAGGGTTATGTTTTTGACCGGTATATGAGTAGGATGTATGACGTATGTATGTATGTATGTTCATCTGTTCCCTCATAACTTACATGCAAGTTGTTTATTTAATACACGATACATATCGAATAGTGTGTACAATTGTATATAACAATTTCAGATGGGAATATTTTCTTGTTTCTTACTGTTTAGAGCGTGATTTTTCAGTAGTCGGGTTTTAAGTTTTTGAACTTATTTTTTATTTGTAAATAAAAACATGTATTTTAAAACAATAAAGTATAACTAACTTAAAAACTAATTAAATAAGCAAGAAAATAAAATAGTAAATAAATAATATTTGTAAATACATACTTATGATACATAGAAACACCCGGAAACAGAAAAAAAACATATATGTTCATCACACAAATGTTTGTCTTGGGTGGGGATCGAACCCATGGCTTACAGCTTGGCAGGCAGACATACTATTAACTGAACTGCGTGGCCACTCCAACATAATACAAATTCTGCATATTCTAACTTGATCAGTGATTATAGGAAATGAAAAAAAATTACTTAGTCTGGACAAATAAAAATTAAGAAGACAAAAACAAAAGAAAGGCGGGCAAAATAGCATCCACCAACATTAATTTACTATAATAACATGTTATCTTACAAAAACACATAGGTAACGAATATTTTTTCCCGCTTTAATATTATTCCGACCTCCTACACATACCTACAAATACACCCAGAGGGTCCATAATGGAAAGAAAACATTTCTGTACCGTCTAGTTCTCATCTGAAATTTGATTCCGCGACGACATTGGAATATAGAATTTCTTTAGAAAATACCTCTCTTTTGTATAAAAAAGAAAGACGAGTAAAATTGTGAGCGACGTCTCATTCAGGTTTTAAATAAGCCTCGAAGATGAAAAGTGGTTATAAAAGAGTTTAATGTAATACCTAGTAATGTAGTAACGATTTAAAACTAATTACGTATGTAGTTGGTTTCTTTGACTCTAAAACTGTAAAAGTCTCGAGTCTTGGAAATAACTTTTATGTTTTATTCTTGGAAGGAGAAACTATATTAATTTCTCCTCCAAGATTATATTGCACTGCACATACTTTCTCGCGAAAATGTACATTTAACAGCAAAACAGCTCTTGTGTCGAACTAGATAATAGCGCTTTCAAAAGTCATTAACATGATAAATAATTGAATTAGGTAGCAAACCGTGCAGTTGTGTTGGGGTCGATGTGAATTGGGACCAAATAGTAAAATGCATTATCGCTAGATGGCGCTACGTTTTTACTCGCAGACTAGGAGGTATTGAAATATATACTGTCTTATCTTTCTACACATGCAGAGTTATTTATATATAAGGATAACTTGTCTAGTTTTTATTCATCAATAAGCAGGTTAAGACCTCTTTAAACAATTTTTTGCTGGCTTTCACCAAACAGGTTTATTATGTTTTGTAAATAAATGATTTGTATGAGTTTTGTCGCATTTTTATTATTATTTTAAGATGAGGTAAATTGAATAAAACTAGGAAAAAATAATATGCAAATCATCACAAAATATATTGATCAAAAATTCAATTTACATATACTTATCTGGTTTTGCTATTCTCACCTTTGTGATTTATTTTTAATGCAAAGAACATGAATAAAAAAGAAATTATAGTCAAATAGTAATTATAGTCTTAAAAATCAAGCTTTACAAGAAATAACTACAGTCCTTCAGTTGGTCGTTCGGTCCATCGCGCTTTAGGGAAAAACTACCGGCTAATGTCTATACAATTTTTAAATTACAACTTTTTGGATAAATTTATCAATGAATACGAATTGGTTTTCTCTGGGTTGATTTTAAAAGCTGCTGCCACATTGGTATTATAAAAAAATAAATTATAATTTTTTTACGATAAAAAATTTAACGATTTTGATAACATTATGTGTGTTTTCATTATCGCTTTTCAAACAACAATACTGTTTACTCTGAAAAACACGTCATGTTCAAAGATGTTCTTGTGAATCTTTATGAACACTTCATGTAGACTTTGAGAGCGTTCTTAATAGAGTGGTTTCAAAGTAAAATTATTAAAACGTTTAAAACATTAGCAACGACTTAGTCGATTCTATGTTTTATAAAGAAAGCACATGCAATGATGCTTGACAATTTATTATGATATTTATTATGATATTCCTTCTCGGTTTAATGATTTTTGAATCCAATTCTTGAAGAATGGAAGGAGGATAGAGAGGCCTTTACCCAGCAGTGTGACGGAAGCCGGAACAGGCTCAAAATAAATAATAACATTCCTTAGGTATCCAAGTTTCCGGCAGCCTAGTCGGGAGACGTCTGACTTGCGATCCGCAGGTCCTGCGTTTGAATCCTGTGGCACGCACCTCTGTCTTTTCGAAGTTATGTGCGCATTGTTGATTGCCGCCAACTTCAAACGGTGAAGGAAAATATCGTGAGGAAACCTACATATCCGAGAGTTTTCAAAGATCTTGAAGATGTGTGAAGTCTGCCAACCCGCACTTGGCTAGCGTGGTAGACTATGGCCTTACCCTTCTCATAATGAAAAGACGGCCTGCAGTGGGACAGTTTGTACAAACAGGGCTGATTAAAAAAAAGGTATCCAATCAAGGTACTACGAAATCGATCACTCAACAGCCACATCTCTATAAATATTTATCCGTACGCATTTCCACATAAATATGTATGGAACCGTTAACCGCAGGCCTCGCATTATACAGGATGTGTTCCACGCAAATTAATACAGGGCGAGTCCAATGTCAGATGGGCTGTAACGGCGAACGACATGGTAGGGGCTGAAGTGAAAAAAAAACCGATGAAATTCATGGTTCTTAACTGGGGTGTGGCTATCTTGTTTTTGAGAAATAAAATACCTATAAATTTTTGTTTCTCTTTCTGTTTTTATATGTAGTGGTTCTAAGAGTGTTCGATTAAGGCAAACAGGTTTTTAGGTAAATCCCTTGTAATTATTACTCCTTCATTGGTATCTCGTGTTTTAATTATTTATTTATTTTATTTAAGGTAACTCTATCATAACAAAATTAAATTACATATCAAATTGATAATCTCCTTTTTGAAGTCCATTAAATAGGTAATTTATCATATGATTACTCTAAAGGCTTAAGTTTTTATTAAATAGTTTGTACGCTAGATATATGGCGTGCGAAACTTAAACGTTTAACAATTAAGTCACTTTATGATTTTGCATCATTGTAATAATAACAAATAAATTTTTAGTGATAGATGTTTTATGTTTTCAAAATATGTATCAATAATTCATAATAATTATAGTAAGCAATATAATTATTATGTATTTATGTTAATAATCATGATGTCCCATGATGAATTTTCTTAAGCGTATCCATGCTATAATAGCAAAAAAAACTCTATCCTATATGTGTGGAAATAAATTCAAGTCGACATTTCCTTCGAAACGTTATATCCAGTAAAACGGCAAAACGGGTAAGTGTAGTGTTCCATAAAGACATTATTATAAGAAGCGCACGCGATGTATCTTTAATATCGCCGCAATAAATCATGTAGCCTATAACGTAAGTGGGACGTGGAGCAGTGATTAAGCTTAAACCAGAATTACGTGATACTACAGTACAAAACTACTAACGTAGCGTCTACGAAAACATGTAGCAGCTACGTAACGTAGCTTTAGTGAAAGTTCGTAGCGACTACTGACTAAAGGCCTGCTTTCACTTTGATTAGTGATTAGTGCAGGCGTTAAGTGAATAGTAGCAAATACGTGTGGACACCGATTGATTAGTGCGAGTGTATAGTAATCAATGCATATAAATCAAAATGAAAACAGGCCTTGTAGCGCCTACGAAAGAGTGTAGCAAGGATTAAACTAACAAGAGTAGCGGTCAACGAATATACGTAGAAAATGTAATCGTAGCATTTACAAGTGATTACCAAAATTCGTAGCGTCTACAAAGATTGCGGTAACTACTACAATACGTAGCGTCTACGAAAGTTTATACCTTATATAAACTATGTTATTTTTATAGATTAGGCTCAGGCGGAGTACTGTGAATCATACTTTATTAGTTTTACGGAGCTTGATTTTTAAGAAAAAAAATTACAAAACAAACAAAGGACTTCATGCCGTGTAGTTTTTATGTTTACATGTTTTAGAAGAGTGTTGTGAATACTATACAACATAGAATACAGTAATATGTTCTTGTATCTCGGTGTTTTTTTCCGAAGCTAAAAATTAAAGTGTAAATTTAAAAAAGCAAACCGTATTGGCTAATTACCGGATTCAACTATATAAGAAAAATCAAATTCAGCTGATATTGATCTGTAGAAAACAGTTTTCCTGCTGTATGTAAAACGCGTAATTTACTGGAAAAAGTGACCGGTATAACTATACTCTTAAGAGTCTGAAGTTCGATCATCGTCCGTCTCGCTCACGTATATCAACAATTTTGAAGATATAAAATGACTGAAATATTTTTTAAAAGAATAGCCCTACAGAACAGAACACTAAAAAGCAAAATCACAAATTTTCGACAAATTATTTTGATACTACTTAATTTTCTTACATAAATATCATATTTACGATTTTTGTGCGCCAAAAATATGGTTATAAGATAATTATCATGCGTCATAATGATTTTTTAAGCCAGGTCAGTGGCCTTTCGGCGGCTTAGTAACTCTGACACTAGGGATGGCCACTCATTCTATACAAATTAGCTTACTTAATGTTTTTTTTTGTCGAAAACTTGTGATGTTGCTTTCTAGTGTGCTGTTGGACATTTTTTTATAAACTAATCCAATCATTTTATATCTTCAAAAATGTTGATATGCGTGATCGAGACGAACGATAGTCGAAATACAGACTCTTATTTTCATACAATAGGAAAACTGTTTTCTACAGGTCAATATCATTATGATTTATTTTTAAGTTTATCCAGCCATTTTTATCTACAAAAATGCCTGTTTGCTCGAGAGAGTCAGACGATGATCGAACAGACAGACTCTTAAATTAAAAATATACTAATAAAAAAACTATTTTCTTGAAGTAAAATAATCTACGTAAAACACCATTACAGTGCGAGTATTATTCTCTCGGCGACTATTACGTTTTGTAGAATGAACATGCGGAATGTTTCCGGTATGGTTTCGATACGATTCCAGTTATTACGTATGGGGTAACGTTGGAACGTAATGGTTATATCATTTACTTTGTCTACCTTGATATTATTATTACAACCTTTTATTTAAGTTTACGCATTAAACATTTAGAGTAAGTTTGCTTGTATTTAGACTGGCCTTGTGGCTCAGTTCGTAGCATGTCTACCTGCAAAGCTGTAGGTCGTGGGTTCCATCCCCACCCAGGGCAAACATTTGTGTGATGAGCATGGATGTTTGTTCTGTATCTGGGTGTTTCTATGTATCATATATATATATATATATATTTACAAAAAAGGTATATAGGTATTCTATCAGCCATCTAGTTCTATACCTAGTCTTGCCATAAATATTGTCACGAAGAAAAAAAATTTTTTTTTATTGCAAATAATATTTATTACTTTTACAGTGTGTTAGTTTAATACATAAATATAAAACAATTTAAAATATAAAAGCTTATTCGAAGTGGTCTCCATTGGCTGCAATACAGTCCTTTAAACGTTGAGGCCAGTTATCAATAGAAGCACGCACTCTTTCCATGGGAAAATTCTTCACTGCCAAAAGTACGGATTGTTTTAGGGACTCCAAATTATCATAGCGTTTAGAGCAAGCCATACTCTCTAAAACTGACCATAAATCATAATCCAGCGGATTAAGATCACGACTAGACGACGGCCAGTCTTCAGCTCTGATGAAGTCCGAAACGTTCACTTCCAACCAAGACTGTGTGGATCGAGCTTTATGACCTGGCGCCGAGTCTTGTTGGAAGGACCATACTTGGTTATTGAACATGGTGTTGTTAAGGGGCTTAACTACCTTCTCAAGAATGGTATTTTGATACACTTGTGCCGATGTTTTGATACCTTTTTCACAAAAATATGGCTCAGTCACTCCTTCATAGCTAACACCCCACCAAACCATCACTGAAGTCGGATAATGCCCACGTTGCACTCTGTCGACTAATTGGGAAGCTTCCTTAGAGCTTTGAGCATAAATACGGTCATTTTGTTTGTTAAAATGTTGCTCAATTGTAAAGATTTTCTCATCCGTAAACAAAATTTTTCTGTGACCACCCTTAGCGTACCGCTTCAGTAGTTGTTTCGATTTTACCACCCTATTCTTTTTTAAATTATCAGTAAAAAAATTACCAGTGCGTCTCTTATAGGCTGCAAGTCCTAAGTCATCTTTTAAAATACGCGACATGGTTCTGGGTGCTATCTTCATCTCCCGAGATAAAATCTTTTGCTTTCGGACAGGATTTCTTCGAATTCTTTCCCTTACTGCTTTGACCACCTTTTTCATACGAATACTACGTGGACGGCCAGATCTTTTTCTGTCACAAACAGAGGAGGTCTCATTGTACCTATTAATAGCCCGGTACACAAACATTTGACTAATACCAAGCGTATGGAGAGTTTTAAAAATTGCATTTGGCTCCATACCAACTTTGTGTAATGCAATCACAACGATTCGGTTCTCTTTATCACCCCACTCCATTTTAATATCGCAAAATATTGTACAATGTATTGGCGCCAAAATTAAAAAACTCAATGAACAATCGTATAAAAATGACAGATTCCAAATTCAAATGTAATATCTTTCTTATTTTTAGCTGTAACAGTATTTATGACCAGACTAAGTAGTACAAGCTTTGCTTAGTTTGGGCTAGATGGTGTTGTGTGCAATGGCCACAAATATTTATTTATTTTATTTTTGTAGCAGTACTTGCAAGGTACGTCTATAGAATAGTTGAACTACTCAGTAGCACTACGGATACGATGTAAAACAGGCGCAAGCCAACTTAACATGTATGTAACAATAATATTAGGAATACTGTCCTAATATTATTTTTGTGTGTGTAAATCCGTACTCAGCGATATCGATCCACATTCCTGTTGCGTACTGCACAAGAATGGAATTCGTTGCCGCCATCTCTGTTTCCTGAGACCTATAATCTTGGAATTTTCAAGGCTAGAGTGAATAGATATCTTCTAGATCGACGAGCTCCATCCTCTGCCACACCGTCGCTTAACATCAGGCGAGTTGGTGGTCAATCGTAGAAAAAACTTCTATAAAAAAAAAAAAAACTGTCACTGGTTTTATGTAATTTTAAAATAATTGCGTGAATGTGGTGAACTAGAATTAGTCTGACTATAAAGTCAAAGAGTCGACGGTAGGATTTCCCGATGGTAGTAAGTACCTCGAATTATCTTCTTCTTGACCTTTATTATTGAGTAGAATTATCTGATCAAAAATAAAGGCCTAATAATAAGGACTTTATACTTCCATTTGATCGCTGCGTTGCGGTCTACGATGAAGCGCAACCGATGCAGTTACAATGTAAAAACACTTAGTTTATCATTAACGCCTTATAATTTTGTTGTACTATAATTTTATAATTTGTAATTGACATTTATTTTTTTATTTTATTAATGTAAGTAATGTAATTTAATGTGACTATACAAATGACATGCTATGAATTTGAAATATTCGAAATAAATGAATTTGAAATTTGAAATTGACATTTTATTGACATCTTATTTTATACAATATAATGGATGTATTTGTAATCCATCGATGTGAATTATTTGAAATGTATGAGTGTATATTGTGAGATAAATGTGGTTTTCGCGTTTTTATATCTCTATAAACGAATTTGAGTTTGAATACCTACTTTGAAAGACCTATTGAAGAAACCTAGCGTCATTAAAGAAACACTTTAGCATTTGTGTTTCTAGAATAAACACGTCAATTATTGAGCACATGAAAACATACATGAAGCACGAGAAAATGGTATCGTGTAACCATTTTGTCATGCTTCCGTTACTCGTATTGTACTCATATCTGTGTGGCGAATGACACTGGTAGGTTATAGCATAGAGCATATTCCTTAATAGAAATAGCATCAGAACTCTACAATTCCTAGAATCCATCTGTCCATTCCAGTTCTCCAAGAAAATACTTGCAGCAAGATTAATTTTCCAAATCATTGGACTTTGCACCAACGTAATACTGAAGCAGTTTTATTTTTTCATCCCTTTGCAATGCTAATATTCATCTACATTGACTGTACAATTATTATGTAAGTGTAATCTCCATTCTTCAACATGAATAATTTGTTTTATGGAAGAATTATTTATGAATTAGCTTTTACTGGGGCTGTAATTGGTTTTTTCTGCTCTCAAATTGAGATCAAATTGCTTGGGGAAAAGTTTGGGATCAGGTATAAAGGTGGGAAGGAAAATTCAAATTGTTTTATGTAGGTATTAAGTGAAGGGCGTGTGTATTTGTTTTAAAAGACCTGATAAATAATATTTGTGAATAATTTCACCTATATCATTCGCATTTGAATTTTATTGGTACTTTACACCGCTTATATTTATGTTTATATATATAGTATAGTATAGAGTAAAGTTTGCGCTTGACCACCAACTCATATGATGTTAACCGACATATTGGTCCACAATAGGATACGCGTACCTAGAAAAAATCATTCACTTGTAATTTAAGGACACGAATATTACACCTATAGACAAAAACTCACCCAAGAAGCGTATCGAACAAAAACAAAATAAAGCCAGTGACACTAAAAAAAAAACACCTTCCTTTTCCCATGCCCTCGAATAACATCAACATTTTCTCTTTCAAAAACTTAGTACAGAAAGATCGAAAACCCTTTTCGTTTCCACATCATAACCCTATCCACAGGACAGGACAAAATGAAATATCCTCGCACGAAACGCATCGATCTAACGTTCGTATTGTGATACGCACGCCGTCCGGGCCGTCCGGTCCGTCCTCCGTCGATTTATCGCCGGCTCCCAATCCCGTGTACGGCGGTCAGCCAGTGATGGATGGTGCTTTAGGTTACAACGCATTAGAATCAACGCATCACTGCGACGCAATGCGCAACGCTGATGCTTTTGACGTTAACACGTTTCTAACCGACTTTCAAATAAAAGGAGGTTATTAATTCAGTCTGTATGTTTTTAGGGTTCCGTACCTCACAAGAAAAAAACGGAACCCTTATAGGATCACTTTGTTGTCGTCTGTCTGTCCGTGTGTCAAGACCTTTATCTCGGGAATGCGTGAAGGTATCTCGTTGAAATTTAAACCATATGCGTAAATCTATAGTATCTTGCTGCAGAAAAAAAAAAACAAATTTCTCAGTTTTCATAAAAAAAAGTTACAGCCGAATATGTCGTAAAAAATGCACATTTCGACACTCACGAGGGAATCAAAACATATGGGGTATTTCCCGTTGACCTAGAACTATGAAATTTGGCAAGAAGCTTTATGTAAGAGTACACATAAAGGGAAAAATCCGAAAACTGGTCATTTTTTATTAAATCGCAAAAATGAAGCACCATATCCTTTAGAAACGAACTAGCCTCATGTCGTATGCTGACACTAATGCTAGTGGGTTCTGACCTTTATGCAAATTCGTACGTTGTTTTGCTTGTGAGTGTGTTATTTTGTTTGTGGGTGTATTGTGAATGTGATACGATAGGAAATGGTGTTCGGATTTTGAAGAATGGTTGTTGCTAGCCAGTTTGTTTCGTTTTGTTGAAAAAATGATGGGCGGAGGGAGTTATGGATCATTGACAAGATGTGCCTAAAATTGGGAAAAAAAATAATCAATTTGATTTTTATATAGTTACTTATATAAGAAAATAATATAATTATTATGAATAACTAAGGTCATTAAGGTAGTTTTTATGCTTTAGTAAGAAGCACATTTCTAGACTCTACAATTATTTTCGTTTTCTTAGCCTTAAAAAAGTAATGATCATAATCTATCTTATATCTTATTTATATACGATAAATATATGATAAAAAAAGATAAGATTATATTATCTTATATTATTTATCAAAAACATAAATATACAATAAAATATAAAACCCGATTACTGAAAACTTCATCATCATCACCTCAGCAATAAGAAGTTCACTGTTGGACCTATAGGCCTCCCCCATGGATTTCAAATAATCGGCCAAGTGCGAGTCGGACTCGCGCACGAAGGGTTCCGTACTATCATCTATAATACTACAAAGTTTAGTTCTGTTTATAAAATAACGAGAAATCAACGAAATTCCAAGTAGTAAATTGCAAACTTATAGGTAGGTTTTCGATACACATCCGGGCAGCATGACGACGCTCGCGCGAATACGCGCGGCTTTGGCTCGCTCCGTGATGTTACCTCTCCCCCGCTACCCGCGCGTTCGCGCCACCACCACACCGCGGCGCGGCGCTCGCACCGCGTTTAGATGCACGGATTATTTTCATTTTGTGAGTTTTTATGTATTAGATTAGGTATTAATTTTTATAGTTAATATATTTCTAAATATTTACTTACAAATATTCAAGTTTCTACCTGTTAATTAAGATCGAGTAAAAATTGCTTAAAATTTACGTTTGTTGTATGGGAGCCCCCCTTTAATATTTACTTTATAGTTATTTAATTATTTATTTTGAAAGGTTATATAAAAGTAAGTATTCTGTGAAAATTTGAAGCGTCTACCTGTTACCGTTTTTAATATTGGGCAAAAAAATATGAAAAAACCACGTTTATTGTATGGGGACCCCTCTTAATATTTTTTTTTTTTTAATTTTTAGTATTTGTTGTTATAGCGGCAATGGAAATACATCATTTGTGAAAATTTCAGCTTTCTAGCTATCACGGTTTATGAGATACAGCCTGGAGACAGACAGACAGACAGACAGACAGACAGACAGACAGACAGACAGACAGACAGACAGACAGACAGACAGACAGCGAAGTCTTAGTAATAGGGTCCCGTTTTTACCCTTTGGGTACGGAACCCTAAAAAGACCGATTGGAAGCGGCTTGCATTCAGCGTCTTCCCGCCACTTGTATGAGGTCATCTGTCCATCTCGTGGCTGAAAACTGAAAACTTACGCTCCAAAAAGTATGAAACAAGAAAATGTAATAAATATTTTATTGTATTTCATACATATTCTTCATGGTGTTCAGAGGATAGCCGTGGTCGTGTGCTGCATTGCAGAATGTATTGTTTTGTTACAGTGTGACATACGACCACGGTAATCCTGTGAACACTACTATGAATATGTATGAAATACAATAAAATATTTACATTTTCTTGTTTAATACTTTTAGAGAGAGATTTTTCAGTAGTCGTTTTTTTTTTTTTTTTTTTTTTTTTATTAGCCCTGTTTGTACAAACTGTCCCACTGCTGGGAACGGGCCATCTTCTCATTGTGAGAAGGGTTAGGCCATAGTCTGCCACGCTGGCCAAGTGCGGGTTGGCAGACTAATTTTCACTTAATTATTTATAGTATTTTGGGGTTTTTGACAAATGAACATAAATGTATACATACTTACACCTATCAACAAACAATAATTATAATCCACCCATTTGCTTCTTTACGACGCAGTAGTCAGATAAAAAATAGTTTTCATGACTTTGACGGGATTTATCTCGCAAACGGTAAGCTTGACAAAAATAAGATGTAACAAACCCTACCTTCATTTTAAAATCCCTGTGCGATGATTTCAAACATCATAGAGTGGAGAGATTTTTTTTCTTGACTTCAAGCCCTCTTGCGTAGGGCTCCATATTCAATTTAATCTGACGTCACATAGCCTATACTAGCGGACAAACAAGACGCTCCAACGACACCTCATTTGTCAAATTATGATAAGTAGTTTATAAGTTATAAGGGAACAGATGAACATACATACATACACACATACGGGTCAAAAACATAACCCTCCCTTTTGCTTCGCCGTGGTCGGGAAAAAACAGTAACTAATAATCGCCACAGTAAATGCGTAAGTACTAACCATTCATTTGTCACACTAGTTAATAAATTTCACGCTACGCCAAAAATACACCAACATTAACCGTGCTAACACTAAAAACCCTGTATAAAGTGAGCTGAACACTAAAAAAAACTTACTACCAAGAATAACTACGTCTTTAACCTTGCAAGGTCACATACTGCCGTAATTTTGTACTCTATGTGGCTGCTGCCAATTTTCTAAGCTTAGGACTTTATCGAAATAAGAAATTGCAGCTCTTACGTACTACGTGTATTTTTTTAATTTATTATTTTTATTTATTTACATAAACATAATAAACAGACGGACAAGTTAAATAAAAGCTAGTAAAATACTAGAAAAAATTGCGCGTGAAATTATTAGTGCGGATATTTGCGGAGAGACGTGGAGGAAAGCAACTGATTTTTAACCGAATTCCAAAAAGGAAGAGGTTTCCAATTCGACTGTATTTTTTTATTTGTTTGTTACGCGATTACTTCACCAAAGCTTCACCAATTAAAAATTAATTGATCTCCATACCACGGTTGCCTGGAAGAGATCGTTTTTAGCGATAAGGCCGCCGGTTGTCACACTAGTTTTGTAAGTTTCTCTGTTTTGTTTTTTGTTTAATAGTGTACAATAAAGAGTTTATCTATTTAACTATCAATTATGAATTGATTTTAAATCGTCATTTATGAACCGATTAAAAACATTTTGTTTGAAAGAATATACTTACAGATTGGTCCCATGGAAATTTCATTAAAATTGGTTCATTAGTTTGATTTTTATTGACAAAATTGCGCATTTTGAAATCAGTTTTTCTGTTTTGTAAACTATTATTATTTATCCATCTTGTGGCTTGTCTTTCGACGCTGCACTTGGCGGTGCCTGGTCTCCATTTAATGCATAGACGACCTCATACAAATATATAGATAGAAGTACTTACAATAAATAGTTTATCTAACTCTTTATTGTACACACATTAAAAGTAATAACAAAGTACTTAAATAGACTAGTGCAACAACAGGCGGCCTTATCGCTTAAAGCGATCTCTTCCAGGCAACCATGAAATAGAAATAGCAGGAAGATACTACATGCTAGCCGCATCTAACCGGAATTTTCGGAAATCCATAATGATGATAAGAATAATTTTTATCCCGAATAAGAGATACATACATAAATCTTTCACTAAAGCAGAGGAACACGCGGGTTACAGCTAGTCTCGCATAAATGTACCACACTTAACGTTATACCTACTAAATTCAACGTTATTTTGCGACGTAAAAAGCTACAGTAACGGACTATAAAATACAAAGTAAAACGTTAGGTCAAGGAGGCAATGAAATGTAACTGTTGCGGCGGATAGCCAATCGTAGTCGAGATTGTAGTGCTTTGAATCTAGTGCCTACGGATATAAATTTGTTAAAATTGTACTCAGTATATTATGTATTTACTATAATTGTGTATAAAGTACAAGCTATGCTTAGTTTGGGCTAGATGGTATTGTGTGAAACGTCTACCATTTTTAACCGACTTCCAAAAAGAAGGAGGTTATTAATTCAGTATGTACCTATGTTTTTCTTTGTATGTTTGTTCACCGATTACTCAGCCAATTTACATTGATTTTGATGTTTTTTTTTGTATTTGGTAGATCGAATTTCAGAGGCAGACCCATATAAATTTTATCAAAATCGATGCAGTACTTTTTACATTGAATTCTTCGATATTTATTCACTCTAGTCAAAATATGTCAATCATGAATATTACTTTAGGTATGTTAAGAAATCTACGTCGTAATAAGTAACATAATAAATTGCAATCTTTTCTGTTTTAATTAAAAAGTATCTTGTGTCACACATGACCCAAACAGTGGCATATATACCCTTATTTCTTCCATTAGCGAGCCGCCAGCAGCTTTGGACGTCCGCCCATACCGCTCCATAGATTCTGACGAGAGGCAACCGTTTGCCAAAGCAATGTAGAAACTATAAACCCAATGGAGAATAAAGCCGTTTGTTTTCTATTTGCCGTGCCGGAGAAATATAGCCGCTGTACTGTTATTTAAGGTATTACTAATTTAAAACGTTTTATATTTTACTTTAGAAATAGGGGTAAAGTATAGACTGTTTATATAATATGGACCCCCTTAATTACTCGATAGAAGTCCCAAATGATAGGTTAGATCACTATACTAGCCTACGAAAACACATTTGTTGACGCAAACCATTTTGAAATGATGTTTTTTACTGAAAAATTTGGACATTTGACATTTCAATGACTTTATTTGACACTCGACCCTTTGAATTTTTAACACGAGTCTCAAAGTGTTTTTTTTTTTGTAAGTGTATTTAGTTAAATTATTCACGTTAATATACGGCCTTACCAAAAAACGTTACTTAACTTTAAGCATTGCTTAACACATTTTGTCAACTTCTTCGTAATGACACTTGCGGAAAGAAGACAGATAATTTAAGTCGATGCTTAAAGTTAAGTAACGTTTTTCGGTAAGACCGTCAATGTCGATGAATCGCGTTCTGTTAACTTTTTTTTGTCGTTATATACTAGTGAAGAGACACATTTATGTTTGAAAAAAAAGTATTTGCCATATTTCAAAAAGAAACGTTCAAATGCACTATTACATTAGTTCTAATGAAATATTATCCTAAATTTCTGTTACAATTTCCAGATAGAATGAAATTAAAGACTTTTAGTTTTTAGTATTAGGTACACTCTTATAAAATAAGTCTTCGAGGTAATTTATATACCTATGTGTAGTTTTATACAGGTAAAATGACAAGTATGTATTTTAATAGAAAAACAAAATACCCGACTGCAGAAAAGCAGTTTTTACAGTCTAACTTACGATTTCGTTACGCTGGATTTGCTGTTGAGTGTAAATTTTTTGTAAGAAAGTATGCGTAAAATCGCTGTAAAATATTATAAATGCGCATTCTTTAGAATAATTCTAGTAAAATCACTTGTTTGTAACGAAATAGTTCGTTGGAGGTTACGAAAAAACGATTTTTTTTTAGTTTTGCAATATATGTATAACTATTAACACAAAAAAATATAGCCTATGACACTCTTCTTCTTCTTTTTTGTATTGGACCCCTCGATTAGCGATTTGCCAGTGTCAAGTATTGAAATATTTTCAAGTTTCTTGAATAATACAAGTTATATAGTTCTAGTCACAGTCTAAGTCACGTAAACAGTCATTTTTAAATTTAAGTCTTGCCTCAGTAAAGTGATGGCGGCTTTACTAGAAAATTCTACGGAGTTTTGCCAACAACGTAAATTCACACGTTTCACTGCTTTATTTCACTTGCTCACACTCACGCACTTGATCGAACACTTAATGAATAAAACACCACAATTTTTATAGCATTAATGTTCAAAATAACACAAGTTTAGGAAAATAAAACAAAGCAAGAACATGTTGCTAAGACGTTTCCGCCAAAAAACCGCCTATGACACTCAGGAAGTGAAGACGAATCTAACCACACAAAATCTCACACATCAAAATCGGTCAAGCCGTGTAGGCTGTATATAATTTGTCATATAGAAACATATATACATATTTTTACGCTATGATATACGGAGTACTATACGGATATACGGAGTGCGCTAGCAGAAAGAACCTATTCACTCGCGATTTGAAGACACCCAGATTATAAAATATTCTGACTTGATTCTGACAGACCTATTTGTAGGTAGTTTATTCTAAATTTTTCGCGGTACACACAATTAAAGTAAAGCGTTTCATTCCGACTTTTTTTAATGAACACAATTAAACGATTTCGTTTTTTAACCGACTTCGAAAAAGGAGGAGGTTATCAATTCGTACCGTATATTTTTTTTTGTATGTATGAACACGAATTACTCCGTCATTCGTGAACCAATTTTTATGTTTCTTAAATTGATGTATAGATAAAGCTCCCAAGTTGGTCCCATAATTATTTTAGAAACATTGATTTATTACTTTTTGAATAATCTCTAAAAGTAAAAATATTTGCATTGTATTCCTGAGTGAGTGCGTCAGATTATAGAATCGCAGAGTTCCACTGACACGTTTTTCTTTGCAAAAGTGTCAAATGTTGAGGTTTTTCGTATAAACATCTGCACATTTTCTAATCTGCGACGACGAAGCATTTGACATTCAGTGACAAATGTCATTCTTAAAAAAACAAACAAACGGGTGAATAGAGGTCTTTTAAAAAGTTTACAATCGTGAGAGATTTATTGAGCTTGAAAAGTAAAACCTACTTACTCCTCATCCAATGTGTATAAGGAGAAAATAGAGTTACTTCAATGCTTGAGCGCCTTGTTTAATTATTATCCTTACATATATGTATTACAAGTAAACGAAAGAACTTACTTTGAAGTCAGTTGTTTCAGTTTTTTAAACTTTAAAATTATTCACATATATGTATAGAGCTATAATACAATACCAGTTAAGTGTTTGCGGGTATCAAGATTTAAACGTAGCACATAAGAAAGTTTACACTTTATACGCTCTTCAGCTTTCAGTGTAAGCCATAAACAAGAGCGTGGCATAGAGCGACTACATTGTTAGAATATTGCCAGAAGCACTGCTTGTTGCTTTACTAAGGAGGTTAACAATGTTCTTTATTGAATTCTTTATTTGTCCGTGAAACTAGGTATATGCACATAGATAGGCATACATAGATCTTACATAAGTCAGAGAGCACTAGTTTCTACCTGGGAATGTAAACCGACAACAAGTTTGGTTTAGACACTTTAACGTAATTTAAAACGGAGGCTATTACAAACACATAGTAACGAACAAAACCAATGATAAATTCTATGTCCTTTCAATATCAATAATTTCAGTTTCTCTATTCTAGAATGTTAAAATTATAAATGTCCATTATTATTATTTTAGAGTCAATTTGGAATGTCATTACAATTACATATCAGAAGATGTTGCTATAGGCACATCGCGTTTGGGTTAAGGGTGTAGTCAAATTGAGGGCAATTTACTAGTGGAGGTGAAAGCTACTTGTTTTACGATACAAGAATGATTGTTTTATTTTTCAACTGAATTCAAAAAAGGAGGAGGTTCTCAAGGAGACTGATTTTTTTAAATGTGTGTTACCTCATAACTTTCGACTGGGTTAACCGATTTTGATGATTCTTTATTTATTTGAATGCTGATGCTTCCCGTGTGGTCCCAATTTAATTTGGTCCAGTTTTGACAATGGTATCAATAAGAAGTCAGTTGTTTCAGTTTTTTAAACTATAATTATATTGAAGACTGAACTATACATTTTTAAGGCTATATAAATATAAATATATAATATTTGTGGACATTTCGCACAACACAATCTAGCCCAAACTAAGCAAAGCTTGTACTATGGAACTGGATGGCTGATAGAATACATAAATATTTTTTTTGTTGAGAATATATAAATATGATACATAGAAACACACAGACACAGAACAAACATCCATGCTCATCACACAAATGTTTGCCCTGGATGGGGATCGAACCCACTAAAAACTCGCTATGCTTAAAACTCGTTGCCATTTCTGGATGGAGTCCCCACTCCATTCAAAGATGGCTATAAACTTTGAGCAATTATAAAATATCGTGATATTAGATCGTTCCCAAACCCGGGCAGAACTCGTCACGATCCCACATGATGAGAATCTCGTGAAGGCCGAGAAAGGCAAGCTCAGCAAGTACCTTGTCTTGGCTCACCAGATAACCGCCATGTTGGATGTTGACTCGATGATCATTGTTCCGATAGTGGTATCGGTGAACGATCTTATAGCGAAAAGCCTCGACCAACACCTCAATAGACTCGCTTGATGGTTGGGTCAAGGGTGGGATACAGAAGACAGCCATCCAAGACATGGCACGCATTGTCAGGAGGTTCCTAAGTCTGTAGCCCTACCGTCAGCTTAAACCCTACTTCGCTGCCGGCGGTAGGTTCAAGGTTTTTATTTTTAATAGAATTTATATTTCTATATTAAAATACTTAAAAATAAGAAAAATAAATACATAATATACGATAATTCTGCTACTATGTTTATTTGCGAATATGGATAACAGAAAAACAGCTGGAACGTATTGCTTATTTGCTGAAAGAACACAAAAAAATATGCACAAACATAGTGTTCAATGTGGTTAAATAAAAAAAATAGTCACCAATAAAATAGTCATCAAAAAAGTTTACCCATAGGTTGAAAGCGTTAATCTTAAAGTTCTTAGTGAGACGGAAAAATAGCGAGTTCAATAAAAATATTACACCGCTCAAACTTGGGCTCGATTCATCAATCAGGTCCTATGTAAACCTTCAACTTCACTGCTATTTACAGGGGCTTTTAGGTAATAGTAGTAAAACGCACGCTCTTTCGCGCAGGAAAGACTGACGTTGCACCGCGGGAAAAGTGTTTTTAGGCAAATTTTTGATCTCATTTCGTAATTTTACTTACAAAAAATAATCGTATTGCTATAATAATTAATATGATTATACTTTACCTTACATTAGTAAATTAGTTTCTTACCGTTAAACATAACGTTAACCAGTCAGTGCTAGCATAGAAAGCATCATTTATTTTAAGCAGTTAACTACACTACACTTTTCTTTCCTAAAACTTTGAAATAATTGTAAGAGCTATTTGTAAAGATAAAGATAAAGATAAAGATAAAGATAATTTGTGCATGCATAAGAAACCAGATTAAATTGTAAAATATCCAAAATAAATAATCCTAAAATTATCGATATCTTAACAATTCTTCATTTGCGAGCGAGATATTTTTATATTTTATGTAATAATTTTTGTTCCTATTTTTGGTAATGGCTAGAATGATGTACGAAGTTGGTATATTTAAATCTAACTGAAATTCCTAAATAATTTATATATTTTTCTTATAATATACATTTACTGCTTACACAAACTACTAGTCCTCTATAAATAGTTAAAGCCATGCCAATCAATCCCTCACGAAAGCCTTTACGTCCACAGCTCCATTCAGCTGAGGTAAGACCTTGTACATATCTCATGAGCAGTCATGTTTACGTACTATCTCACACGGAGGGACGTTGAAAAACAGCTCGGGCCTACGTCAACGTACCGTATACTGTATAATATTACCCCTGGAATATTGTTTAGGGTGCTCTGGTTCCCTTGAGTAATTTATGTGCGAGCAGAGTTGTGGTGACGTAAGTTTGGCGCTTGATTTGTGGGCAATAGCTGGATGGCGGATTTTGCTGAAGCTATCCTTTTCAGTTGATGGGGCATATTTTTAACCTGACGCAAAAACGATGGGTTTTTATAAGTTTGATGTGTCTCTGTTCGTGTGCCTGTCTGTGGCATCGTAGCTCCCGAACGGATGAACCGATTTTAATTTTGCTTTTTTATTGTTTGAAAGGTGAATTGGTCGAGAATATTTTGTCGGGGGTTTTTGAGTTTTTTAAACTTATACTTGTCTGTTGAGTTTTATGGTTTTAACATTTTGTTAAATGTTGGATATCTAAATAAACGAATAGCAGTTCAAAAAGCAGATTATGACTTAGGTATACTCCAGTTAGCACTGCTTATAAACACTGCTGATCGCTATGGTTATATCCTTCTCACAATAAAATAATTCTCAGGAAACAGAGATGGCGGCAAAGAATTCCATTCCTGTGTGGTATTCATCAAGAATCTGGTCCGATACGCTGAGTACGGATTTTTAGCATTTCAACGAGAAATGGGTGGTAATGCGCAGGCTTTCTGCTAGTCCTGTAGTAATTCTGATTGTGTTTATAAGTCCATATCCATAACACTGGACAAGTGTAGGTTGGCAGGTTTTACACTACCCAATTACTTGTAAAAAAATAAAGGAGAAGATATTATTATTATTTATTTATTTAGTTAAAGGGAGCACTAGAAATGTGTGCGTATCCTGATCTCCACGCACCAGCAAGTGCAGATTATAAAGACTAGCTTCACGGTGGAGAGATGACATCATACAAGTGGCAGGAAGACGCTGGATCCGACCGATTTTTTGGAAATCCATGGGGCCTCCCCCATGGATATGTTATATATATACATATGTTTAGCAGTAGAGTTCTTGTTGCTGAGATGATGATGATGACATAAACATACATTAACTGCCAAAATTATAAGCCACCTCGTACTCGAGTAAAAAAAAATCTATAACATTAATTTTCTTCGACACAGAACATCAATAAATCTCCATCTTATACGAATTTTTTGACATCCACCAAAAGAAACATTTTCTAATCCTCCAAAAACGTAACAAAACATAATCTCAAAGATTCTGAGACGTTGAATAATACACAAGACACGAAGTCCATCCATAATGGAATTAGGAGGACAAACGTGTTTACCGGCGAGAATAAATAGCCTGAAAGTATTTGTCTGTTTGCTGAGGAACGAGAGGCCTTGGTGTGTGTGTTAGTAGAACGGAACCCGCCGACAGCTTATGTTTGGACCACTTGAACTACAGGCACAGTTCTCATCATGATAATAATTATAATTTTAGAGAAATATCTATTGAGGCGTCTCTCTCTCTCTCTCTCTCCCTCTTACTCTCTCTCTCTCTCTCTATTATAAATAATTATTTTAATCAAACATCAAACAGAAGATATTAATAATATTACATGCAAAACGAACACTCTCTGCCCCCACCAATCTCGGGTTCCTCACCCACTCCCCGCGCTCGTCCTATCGTTTGCCAGAGTTTGGCGGCGTAGTTTTCAGTCGAGAGAAGCGTTGCAATCAGATGACAACCATAACTTTATACATGTGTGTGTGTCAACTTTCGTGTGCGTCAATGATTAGTGAGCCATTGTATAGAGTGACCAACGTGTACTATATCGTACATTTATTTTAAAACTCTTGTTTACTAACGTCTTAAGAATCTCATAGTATCAGTACATTAATTGTTCTGTTACTGCGATACTACACAAAAGGCTGCAATGAATGCTAAATAATGAGATTTTATCTATAGAGAAGTACTCATTGAATATGAAGTAAAAGCATGGCAAATCTCAGATCTCAAAGTTCTCTTTCATGAGAAGACACATCCATAAGATCTTTTAGTATCTTGGCCTTAATATCTTGGTGTTGAATTTTCTAAACATACAGTTATAGCATTGTCACTGTTCACAAGTAACGAAACAAAGCTTCTATCGGCGTTGCCCGACGTGTCGCAACTGAAGACGAGTTCGACAATTACCTTACTTGAGGCTTGGCACGCAGAGCCGGGGAAAACCTATCTACAAATAATACATCATTGATGCTAAGTCTATAACAGCACCATTTTGCGTTAAAGTTAAAATAGTGTGTTCTTATACTTTTTAATTCTTCACCACGGAACACTAAAAACGACCCTCTTTTTAAATAAAAACTACGGGTCACTCACGTCTGTTTTGAGCCGAAATATCCGACTATAGTTTATAGTTTATTTAAAAATGTGTGAAAACCACGTTAATTTCCATAGTAAAACGACCCTCGCTCACGAGATAGCGAGTAAGTAGGCGTACTCAAGCCAGGGTCTTATCTCTAGTAGCGCGTTATAAGCAGATGCGTCGGTCGTTCCACTATACATATGGGATGATAAATATAGGAATAGCGAGAGACAACTCAAGGTCAACATTCATATTTGGTACTAAGGATACTTAGGATGGCAGTATTGTGAGAAGGAAATGTAAATGCTGCAAAGGATCGTTCATTAATCGAGGGGGGAATCACGAAATATCACAGGGGGGGAGGTGGATGTAGTAAGAAATCACGTATATTCTTTTAAAAGACCCTCTTCTTTTGAAAAATATACGTATAGTTTACACCTAAGCACCTATCTCTAGGGTGGAAGGAGGTCAAACATGCTAAATAACATCGCATTATTAATGGACGTTCAAAACGTAAACTGGGTTGCGACTTTTGAATCGCGCGTATGAATTTCTCAATTCGCATGCGATAATAATTACACGTGAAATTCCCGCAAGTAGTCCTGATTTTGACCATTTTTAACCGACTTCGAAAAAGGAGGAGGTTATCAATTCGTACCGTTTTTTTTTTTTTTTATGTATGTACACGAATTACTCCGTCATTCGAGAACCAATTTTTGTGTTTCCTGAATTGATGTATAGAGAAAGCACCCAAGTTGGTCCCATATTTATTTTATATTACATCGCTTTATTACTTTTTGAATAATTTCTAAAAATGAAAATATTTTCATTGTATTCCTGAGTAAGTGCGCTTATTAAGTAAGATTATAGAATCGCAGAGTTCCACCTACACGTTTTTCTTTGCAAGAGTGTCAAATATTAAGGATTATCGTATAAGAAGACGAGCATTTGACATTCAATGACATTTGTCATTGCATTCTTGATAAAAGAAAAAAAAGAGCGGGTGAAGAGAGGTCTCTTTAAAAAGTTCACAATCGTGAAGGATTTAGTAAGCGTTTGAAGTCGGTTTTTAATAGAAAAATTATTGAAGTGAAAACTTCTTTAGCGGTGGTGGGGAAAAACAACTGAAATGAATAATTTTTCACCAACGGCGGGTGCGCTGGTTCTGGGATATTTTCTTTGGTATTTTACCATCCGGCGAAACTCACCGGTGTGCGGGGGTGACTATTCCTTTTTAGAAGGCCGGGCTTAGGAACAATTTTTAAATAGGGCAGTGTACATACCAATCCGTCGCCGGAGTCCTAATTGATGTGATGCGCAAAAAGGGCGGCTCCACTGGCAACTTGCTGTTCAGCCTTGCTGTTGCCTTGCCTTGCCTTGCTGTACAGGCACTTGGATGACACTATCAGTTAGTTCGTACACAAATTAAATCACTGCATCCATCCCGACAAAATGTATACGGGACCACAAGTAGATTGAATCAACGCCGTTCTTCTTTTTAGAAGTCTATTAAAAAATACGAATGCGGAGAAAGTAGCCGGGCGCGTGCAAGCGAGGAACTAACGCCACCACTGTTGGTGGCCTAACGTGGATTGGCATGTTTTAGATCTACCCTTATTCAAAAAAATAACCAAGCGGTGTTGTGCATTTTTGGGATGGGTAAAAAATGTTAAACTCGCGTCAGATCGTAAGACGGACAGTCAGAAACCTATTCTAACGTTCTGCATTTAAAGTTCATTATTGTATGTACAAGTTTGTCCTTCTAGAATGACGTCATTTCGTTGCGCCGAATGCTTATTTTCGACACATGCACGTAAGACTCGTTAGCTCAATAGGTTAGAGCACCGATATAAATTTCAATTTATCAATCGGAGGGCAGAGGCTCAAATCCTTCACGAGTCCGTCTTTTTTCTATTTTATTTATTAGTTTTCACTTCTGCCGGCACTCCCGGAGTGCAACCTGTTGTTTTTTTAACCGCCGATGTAAAAACGACGGGGTGTTATAAGTTTGACATGTCTCTGTGTGTGTGTCTGTCTGTGGCATCGTAGCTCCCGAACGGATGAACAGATTTTAAAATATATTTTTTTTGTTTGAAAGGTGAATTAGTTGGGAGTGTTCTTATTTATGTATCAACAAAATCGGCTCAGCCGTTTTTATTGTCGGACGATTTTATTATCCTAAACTTATACTAGTGTATCACTGGAATTATGATTTGCAAGCATGCAGCCATCTTTCGAGTGTTTTTCACAAAATAAAACCAATCTGATTCTCTATTGATAGAATTAAAATTCTAGTGGTTTGGATCTTTGCGTCAGCGTATAAGATTATAAAAAAATTCCACTTTTCTGATTTCGCTCGTATGATAGACGTGTAAGGTATGCGAACTCTTGTGCGAGTGATTTAAATTCGATTCGCGCGTGTGAATTTCTCACTTTGCATGCGAAAACAAATCACACGTGATACATACTGATTGCGAGTGATCCTGATTTTGCGCATGTTCGAATCGATTGCCACTTTCACATAACATTTATTTTTTAGGGTTCCGTACCTCTAAAGAAAAAAGAAAAAAAGGAACCCTTATAGGATCACTTTGTTGTCCGTCTGTCTGTCTGACCGTCCGTCCGGGTGTCAAGACCTGTATCTCATGTTGAAATTAAAACCATATAAGCAGATTCAAAGTCTCTTGCTGCAGAAAGAAAAATCAAATTTCTCAGCTATCGTAAAAAAAAGTTACAGCCAAATATCTCGTAAAAACGCACATTTAGACACTCACAAGGGAATCAAAATCTATGGGGTACTTCCCGTTGCCCTAGAACTATGAAATTTGGCAAGAAGCATTGTGGAGTACACATATAAGAAAAAATACGAAAACTGGACATGTTTAATTTAATCACAAAAATAGTGTCTATATGCAAGGAATGAAGGTCCAAATTTTAGAGTAAATTAACCGTATCATGTGGGATATGATATGAAAGAACTAAATTAGCATAAGTTAAAACAGGTTTTTAAATATTTTTACGATGTATATTTTTCAGTTTATGAAGGAAAATGTAAAAAAATATATGATTTCCCCCTTTTATCTACTAGTTTGTACGGAATCCTCGGTAGGCGAGTCTGACTCACACTTGTCCGGTTTAATTTTACGGAACACTTGCGTTTTTTAATGACTTATTATTTAAGAATGAAAGATGTGTTTGGCATACGGCTCGAAAGTTACCCTTAAGAGTCTGAAAAAAAAAAACACGGGGCTCTCACTCAATTTGTGAAAATAATATGCATAAGGCACCAGTGTGAGAGGCACGAGATGTAACGATCAACCTTAATATAGCCCCGAAGGCTCAACTTGGCCCAACTTAAATCGACTTCCGAAATGTTACTTTTCGGATACGAACCCAATAGGGGCCTATCGGAATTTTTAGGAACAGAAGGTCGGAAGAAAGGTTCGACTTATAATCAGTTTAGGATGGAAACTTTTCGCGTTTAGTTTCAACTGAGCGAGAAGATAGTTCGAAAATCTTGGCCTAATCTTATAACCGTATTTGTAGACATTAATTTTCCGACAGAAAACCGTCTGACTTGCGATCCACAGGTCATGGGTTCGAATACCACGGCACGCACCTCTGTCTTTTCGAAGTTATGTGCGTATTGTTGATTGCCGCCAACTTCAAACTGTGAAGGAAAACATTGTGAGGAAACCTACATGTCTGAGAGTTCTCAATGATCTTGAAGATGTGTGAAGTCTGACAACCCGCACTTGGCTAGCGTGGCAGACTATGGCCTAACCCTTCTCACAATGAGAAGATGGCCCGTTCCCAGCAGTGGGACAGTTTGTACAAACAGGGATGATAAAAAAAAAATTTGACCTCAAAGCTTTGGATGTTCTCCTCATTTTATAAGATAGCGTAGACTTATTTTTTAATTATGTTTAGGTATTACTTATTAACCTTTGCTGTCCCACGCTCGGACCAAATTCACTGTTGTAAAAATAGATGACGTCCAAAGAATTAAATGTAAACTAGAATAGACATTTTAAACAACAAAACGTTCGTCAAAGCCGCATCGCTGTTGCATCGCCGCTCACGTCACTCTCTAGCAGACTGCTACAAGGTGTAGACACTGCTCTGCAGTTGCGATCAACAAAGTGACTGTTCAAAACATGTCATCTAGTACATATAGATCTCTGATGACGTCATATTTAGTGACTTTAAAAATTTTAAATATGGGTCTCAAAAACACACTATTTAATACTTTTTTTTTTTTTTATCAGCCCTGTTTTTACAAACTGTCCCACTGCTGGGAATGGGCCATCTTCTCATTGTGAGAAGGGTTAGGCCATAGTCTGCCACGCTGGCCAAGTGCGGGTTGGCAGACTATTTAATACTTATTTTACATAAAATTGTTCCAAAACGGATTTTAACTCAAATAAGTCTAATAACTTACAATAAAATAAATAAGTATTTCGTTGGTTTGTCAATTCCAATTATTACTAACTACTAAGTACTAACTTTCATCAAGTATTCTATGTATTCAACTAGTTTCCATATTTTATTAACGTGATTGTTACACATTTTTATTTGAACAAACGTGTTAGTCTCGTCTATTTTTGAGCCAGATTCTCCGACTATAGTTTCAACCGCATGCGGCGATCTTTTTCAAAACAACACTTACAACTTTACAACTACAACAACCAACTTCAACATACACACTTATAACAACTTTAAAACTTTGCTAAGTTTATTTTGTTTCCAAAGAGTTATTCCGTTTTTAGGGTTCCGTACCCAAAGGGTAAAAACGGGACCCTATTACTAAGACTTCACTGTCTGTCTGTCTGTCTGTCTGTCTGTCTGTCTGTCTCCAGGCTGTATCTCATAAACCGTGATAGCTAGAAAGCTGAAATTTTCAAAAATGATGTATTTCCGTTGCCGCTATAACAACAAATACTAAAAATTAAAAAAAAAAAAATATTAAGGGGGGTCCCCATACAATAAACGTGTTTTTTTCGTATTTTTTTGCTCAATATTAAAAACAGTAACAGGTAGACGCTTCAAAATTTCACAGAATATTTACTTCTTACCTTTCAAAATAAATAATTAAATAACAATAAAGTAAATATTAATTTTCATTTAATTTTTACTCGATCTTAATTAACAGGTAGAAACTTGAATATTTGTAAGTAAATATTTAGAAATATATTAACTATAAAAATAAATACCTAATCTAATACATAAAAACTCACAAAATCAAAATAATCTGTGCATCTAAACGCGGTGCGAGCGCCGCGCCGCGGTGTGGTGGTGGCGCGAGCGCGAGGCGGTTGCTAAGCAACGGCCGCGCGGGGGAGGTAACATCACGGAGCGAGCCATAACCGCGCGTATTCGCGCGAGCGTCGTCATGCTGCCCGGGTGTGTATCGAAAACCTACCTATAAGTTTGCAATTTACTACTTGGAATTTCGTTGATTTCTCTTTATTTTATAAACAGAACTAAACTTTGTATTATTATTGATGATAGTACGGAACCCTTCGTGCGCGAGTCCGACTCGCACTTGGCCGATTATTTATTATATTGATGTAAAAAAAACATAATATGATTAACTCATCACCAAATTGATTAAACAAATACTCATTAAATAAATAAATATCTCCCTAATTCCTATATGTAGAAACGTAATAATTTAACAAATATTCAATCAGTAGTTTACACTGATATTGCTGTCACTTTTTGGACGAAAATTGCAATAAGTAGATACTTAAATATGTAAAATGTGGTTTGTGCAGACAAAACTCCTCAAAAACTGGTTTTATTTTTTCTAATCGCGTAATGCGCTTGAATCGGACTTCTCACTTGCACGCTTTGTCGTTTTATTCTGAATGTACTTAGATTTTTTTTTGTATATTCAAATCTTTATTAAGCAGCACTGTTATCACAGAGAAAATATTCAAATCTGACCACCAGCTCTCAACTTAGGTATACAATTACCAACGAAGAACAATCAATTAAATCTATCATCATCATCTCAGCCGCAAGAAGTTTTACAGCTGGACATAGTCTTCACCGCATGGATTTCCAAAATGATCAATTGGAAGATGCTTGCATCCAGCGTCTTCTTGCCACTTGTATTAAGTATTCTGTCTACCTCGTAGCTGGTCTTACTGAGCTTCCGGTCACCACATTGGAACTTTTTGACCACATTGGCCATCAATTCTGCGTGTGTGCTGTACTCACTCGTAATTCAACTTGCTAATCCACTGTACTATGTAGGAGATCTTCGTGAGTCTACGGATCACTAAATTCAATTAAACCTAAACACACATATTTATTTAACATGTATCTTGGTCATCCTACGAGAAAGATAGCTAGTAGCAACAGTAACTTTACAGTTTATTGAAGTTTTCCATCTACGTTTCCAACTACGTAGGCACATAAATCTACGAACATCGGCAAAGAACGTCCGAGGTCCGAGCGGAACTCTGTTCGAGCAAATTGTTTGCCCCGCGTGTCCAAATAGATGTTTGTTCCGACAATGTTTGCCTTAGCTACGTGCTGCCGGTTGTATTTTACAATGAATTTTATTTCTATGCTTGTTGGCCATTTTTATATTAATTGGAATTGATTTTAGAGTGCATTTTTTTAAATGCTGGCAAATTTATTCACTCCTATGGCAGTGAAAAGAAGAAAGAAGACAGATGGCAAATATAATATACTTTTTTTTTCCCCTTGATTTTGGCATCATGCTAATATACTTTTACAGATATAATTTAGTGCTTCAATATGATTTATAATATCATAAACAAATCCTCGATTCAACCCCATAAATGTGTAAATATCCTAAACCTAACGGAGTCATTGTAATATTTACAAAAACTTGTTACCCGAGGAAAATCGCTATGCTTTAATGTATAGTGTATATGAGGGTCTAAAAATCCGGCGAATCGCTTTGAGAAAAGATAGTCCCGGCCGTACCCGCTGGCTCACATGGTGGGGGCACGGCCGTGCCCCCAGATGTATGTATGGGTATGTACGGCTTGACCGATTTTGATGTGTGAGCTGTTGTTAGATTCATTTTTACTCCCTGAGTATCATAAGTTAAATTTTTTAGTAATAATAATTAAACGTTCGCAACAAAAAAAAGGTTTTTCGTAACCTCCAACACACTCTCTCGTAATAAATAGGTAATTTTACTGGCAACATTACATATAATGCGCATTTATAACCTTTAAAAGTGACTTTGCGCATACTTTCTCACAAAAATCAACTCAACAGCATATCAAGTGTGATGAAATCGTAAGTTATACTGCAAAAATCGTTGCAGTCAGGTATTTTGTTTTTCTTTTAATATATATTTTTTATATTTGGGGACATTTCACACAACACCATCTGACCCAAACAAAGCAAAGCTTGTACTATGGGACTAGATGGTTGGTAGAATACACATATGCTTTTTTTTTGTAAATATATACATATGATACATAGAAACACCCAGATACAGAAAAAACACCCATGCTCATCACACAAATGTTTGCTCTAGGTGGGGATCAAACCACGACCTAGCTTAGCAGGTAGACATACTACCAGCTGAGCCACAAGGCCAGTCAAAATATAGATATTTGTTCGTGTTTAGTTTACCTTAATTAACTCTATCAGCTATTTCAATCTCCGGATATAGTTAGGATAATCCTCTTGCTGTATACATAATCACCACGCTCGCACCACAATGGCTTATGTTTGTTGCTAACAATATTTCATATTCGTAAGCTTTGAAGCGATGACGTTTGCACTGCGCTGCCGGTTATGTTATGTTTTCCACTAATAACCCCTTCGCTAAATTAATGATTGTTTCTAGTCGGAGAGCTAGCAGTAAAGATTTGTAAACAATACATTTCGTTGCTTCAGTGCTTGTTTACCCTATCTACCATTGGTAAAATTTCACAGGAGAACAATTTAATGCTCTATTTTTTTGTAAGGCTTGAAAGTCTCTTTTTATACATGAATAGCTTTTGTATTATTTAAGGTGCTACATATTGCTTATAATAACCATACTTTCTATCTATGTACACGTATGTTGTAAAACTTAAATGTGCTACGACTAATCCAGAGGTCATATGAGTTCATACATTCATTTCAACGATTTCCTACGCTTTGCATTTTGTTTTTTTTTTTAATGAAACGAATTTGTACTTATAAATCATCTCAGTAAATGTTTCATAGCCATAAAGGTACATAATATTTTAACTGTATACTCATTTTATTAAACAAGCAAATAAAAATGGCATGATACTGAAAATCAAACGGCCGCACTAAAATGATCAGCTTGCTACAAGCCTATCAAGTATAAACATTGCCAGTATTAATTATACTCGAAAACAATAAACATTTCGAAGCGTAATAACGTCGAATGATGGATCGGGTTCAAACATTTTTAATTAAAAATAACTGAGGTTGGACCCGCGATCATTGGCTGGATTAATTCCTAAAGTCAAACTTTCCCTTTTATATTCTACTTTACGATAAAACACATTTGAAAATGAGTTTCGTGTAATATATGAGATGCGAAACAATTTCGTGTAAATTTTCGCAGTGTACATCATCATCTTAAGCTACAAGAAGTCCACTGCTTGAAATAGGTGGGCTTTGGGTGTACTGTCCAAGGGCGCGACATTTGACGAATGCATGCATCCTACAAATGATGACTGGCGTATTTTGCATATTTGTTGTGTCCACGCAGTCTTAATGCAATCGTCAATATGCTACAAATGTTTCAGTTTACTTTCAAGTAGCAAAAAAAACAGGTGTTTACGTTTCGCCACTCGAGTAGTGTACGTGCTGCCACACGAATCACGTGACGAATGTATAACTAGAGGCAGACGAGACGTTGCCACTTCGTGGACACAGTTTTCTTTGTTTCTACGCAAGAGTCGACAGGCGCATGATGACGATGAGGCGTGCGGCTTAAGGACCCAGTAGGCCTTAGAATTAACATGGTACCGAAACACCAGCTTAATCTCGTAGTTGATTTTTATTTTACCTTCAAGCGCCACTATAGTAAAATTTCTCGTACCTGAAACAGAAAAATAATATTTATATATTTTTTTTAATCAGCCCTGTTTGTACAAACTCTCCCACTGCTGGGAACGGGTCATCTTCTCATTGTGAGAAGGGTTTGGCCATAGCCATAGGCCATAGGAAAAATAATATGTAAGCAAATAAATTACTTGAAGAAAATAATAACTTAGAGTATATTAAGTAAGTAAGTAAGATCGTATATACTGAGTGAGCCCTAGTGACAGAGTTGCTAAGTCTCTAACAGGTTTGTGGCCTGCTTTGACGATTGCTGTTTGTCAGAACAAACCACGAGACCAACAATTTAAAGTGTCATCAGACCCACGATAGCGCTCAGAAAGAAATGCCACTCAAGGTCATCCTTCCGACGTCTGACCGGTCCGTCCAGTGTTTAACATCGATGATCGTTTGACAGGCCTCATGGCTCAGTCGTAGTATGGCTGCCTCCTGTAGGTCGTGGGTTCGATCCCCACACAAGGCAAACATTTGTATGATGAGCATGGATGTTTGTTCTGTGTCTGGGTGTTTCTATGTATGTATTTAAAACAAAAAAGTAAATTATGTATTCTATCAACCATCTAGTTTCCATAGCACAAGCTTTGCTTAGTTTGGACTAGATGGTGTTGTGTAAAATGTCCATCAATATTTAATTATTTATTTAAAACATGTAGGTGAGCTACGCTACATGCGCTACAGAGTAAATTGACGACCTTTATTCGTTGATCCCATTCCACTATGTTTACTAATGTTTAAAATTATCAACAAAACATTTCTATAAACAAACCTAAATTAGAAATATAAAACAAAAATGTACGGAATCAGACTTTATTTGCCGTCAATCACTCCCAGACCAAAAGAAGCCGGCGTCAGGCGTCGACGTGAGAAATTTTAATTAAAATAAAATACGTGAACGTTTATTAAAACGAAGTACGGCGAAGGGATTATCTTTCCCTTGGAGGATTCGCCTTTTACCTTAATTAGTTGGCTGGCGAGATTTCTTTTTTGCTGCGTGCGAGGTTTCTTTTTTTGGCGGTAAGTGTATTCGGTTATTAGGTTAATAAGATAGAGTAGCGGTAGATGTTTAGGACAAGTTATATAGCGAATCAACAAAACGGTATATCTACCAACGTTTATATTCTACGTTTATATTTTCAAGTATGCGAAAAATCGCTGAAAAAGATTAGCACATTCTTTAGAATAATCTCGTTAAAATCACTTGTTTATTACGAAATTGTTCGTTTGAGCTTTTTTACTATGGAAATTAACGTGGTTTTCACACATTTTTAAATAAAAACAGTGCAAGGCACGTCGCCGACCGAGAGTGACGTGTGTGCTGCTCCTTTGAAAAAGACCGCCGAATGCGGTTGAAACTATAGTCGGATATTTCGGCTCAAAACAGACGTGAGTGACCCGTAGTTTTTATTTAAAAATGTTCGTTTGAGGTTACGAAAAAACGTATTTTTTATTTTTGCAAGAGATATTTAGATATTGTTAGATATCAAAGGTTCCAATAGACTAAGCGCACCTACAGCGGACTTTCAATGTGTCTGGCAGGATGTAAAAACCATTAAAACTGTGCGGCTTTTGAGGTAACATATTTCTAAAGGTCCCCAAGTAACATATATAAATTTTTTAAATAAAAACTACGGGTCACTCACGTCTGTTTTGAGCCGAAATATCCGACTATAGTTTCAACCGCATTCGGCGGTCTTTTGCAGTGCAAGGCGCGTCACCGACCGAGAGTGACGTGTGTGCTGCTCCTTTGAAAAAGACCGCCGAATGCGGTTGAAACTATAGTCGGATATTTCGGCTCAAAACAGACGTGAGTGACCCGTAGTTTTTATTTAAAAATGTGTGAAAACCACGTTAATTTCCATAGTAACATAAAATTTAGCTTTTTTACTATAACGAGAGTATAATTATAATTTATTAAAGTTTAGGGGTGTCTGGCAGGGAGTAGCAACCCTAATAAATGTCCGGAAATGCAATAACGTGATTTTTAAAGTTATCCTGAAGAAAATATTAAAAATTGAGCTTTATACTTTAAGGAAAGTAAGGTACTACTTTATACACCTTTACTACCTGTTACCTGCCCAAGTAACCACAATCCAAACTCTATAGTCGCTAGTCATTCTTACCTGTGTTAGAGACATACACAGAGAAACTTTCAGCTTTTATAAAATAACCAAGTTCTAGCCGTCGTGGGCTCTTGCTCTAAAATGGCTGATAGAATAAATACGACACATAAAAACACCCAAACACAGGACAAATATATATTATATAGATTTACATTAGTCTTAAATCATCATAATTGAATAACAGGAAAAAATGTCATCCAAGTTTTTTAGTTAATATTTTTGCTTCCACCTTCCTAATGCGAACCGCTCGGGAATGGAATGCCTTGCCGCTGTCCTTGTTTCCTAAGAACTATAACCCACCTGTCTTCAAGTCTAGAGTGAATAAGTATCTTCTAGGTCTACATACTTCATCTTCGGCCACAGTATCGCTTTCCATCAGGCGTGCTGGTGGTCAAACTTAGAGCTATTTTATATATATAAAAAAAAATTATATAATTATGTTACTTAAACTCGATTAAAATTACCTAATCACTTTTTTGGTCAGCCGGGTAAAAACAAAGCACAGCAAATAATGAATCTTTTCCACTTTTTTTTAAATTGGTAAATAACTTCAAATTTTCAGCTACAACTCAAAATATTATAACAATATAACTGGGTCATTGATTCTTAGAAAAGGGTTAATTAATTAGTATCCCCTCTTTCTATAAATAAACTCAAGGAAACAACTCCAATTTACCTTAACCACGCCAAAATAGCAACGTCAAAAAATACAAAGAAGAAAAAAAAACACGGTTTTTAAACATTATTTTTGTTCCCGTATTGAGTTACATGGTGTTCCAAAACCCCTTTTTGAACAAAACAATTATGCCCAGCATAAACAACAAAGCCGCCGCCGTGTAAAAATGTTCGTGCCTCCATTAACACTTTAATTAACGCAGGGTTAAGTTTACGGGGTCTCTTGGACCCTTTATGTTACTGCAGCTAAAAGGTTTATGCGCGTATTATGTGTGAGTATGGGTGCTGATAGAATGACATTGTGTCAGCTACTTTAGTAATTTGTTAACCGACTTCCAAAAAGGAAGAGTTTCAAAATTCGTCGGAAACTTTTTTTTCGTGTTTCCCCGATATTTCGTCGTCGTTTTCTTTAAACGATTACTTGTTAGTAAAACGCTCTGTTAGTGTTAGGGATTAGGTGGCCTGTGTTACATCTTTCGCCAAAGTAATAAATAAATATTTTAAGATAAATCTAATATTGTGAAACGCCAAACACGTAAAACATTGAGTTTGTGTAGATTCTAGCTGAATCCCGTGGTTTAACCCGCGTAGTGAAGAAAAGCAGTGATGATGATGATGATAAAATGTGTCCGTGGTGTGTACGTGGTTTAACCCATGTCCTTGTCCAGGTCCTAAAAAATCTCTGTGCCAAATTTCATAACGATTGGTGCAGCCGTTCAGTCTTGAAGAGGTAACAAATAGACAGAGATACTTATACAAGAGACAGAGACAGAGTTACATTCGGTTTTAATATATTAGTTCGTTTACATATTATACCGTCTTATTAATAAACCCCTATTAACTGCATTTTGAATAGAAAAGTGTTCAGTTCCATTTTCGCATATAGGTTAGAATAGTTATTTGTTATGCAAGGCTGCAAAGTTAGTTTTTGGGGCGAGTACTTGTATTGAAACCTGAGCAAGCGAAGGATTCTAGGATTGAACCACGAGCGAAGCGAGTGGTTCAAATATAGAATCCTGAGTGTAGCGAGGGTTTCAAAAGTACGAGATGCAAAATAACTTTGCTGCCGAGTGAAACACAACATTTTTCACCTCACTACAGCGAGGAAAACGCTAGTCCAGTGCTGCCACCTGTGGCTGGTCAGTGCGATTAATCAAAGAAATGAGGTTGGCACACTGACATGAAATAAGTATTTAATGCATTTTCAGTGGACTTGCGGTATAGAAAAGTATGGAATAGATAGGTTCGAATTTTAAAAACTCTTTCCACGCTAGCTGACAAAATGCACTTTTCCGCTCAGATTTCTAATGACAAACAGAATCTTTCCGAGCTTGTGAGGTGAAAGTATTTTGTTCCGTTTTCAGAGAGACTCCAACAGTATTTATTCTCTATATCTAATTTTTTTTGTCAGCCCTGTTTGTACAAACTGTCCCACTGCAGGGCGCGGGCCATCTTCTCATTGTGAGAAGGGTATCTCATTACGAGACTTTATTCTTCTAGTCCATTCATACTCGCCATAGATATCAGTCTCGTCACTGTTATTTTGTCCTCTCCACTTATCCGAATTATCTAAGCATCTCTTTTACAATAAATAAACAGTTAACAATAAATAAAATCTGAATCTGAATCTTTCTATTTGCACTAAATCATCTAACAATTTTTTAATATTTTTTTTATCAGCCCTGTTTGTACAAACTGTCCCACTGCTGGGAACGGGCCATCTTCTTATTGTGAGAAGGGTTAGGCCATAGTCTGCCACGCTGGCCAAGTGCGGGTTGGCAGACTTCACACATCTTCAAGATCATTGAGAACTCTCAGACATGTAGGTTTCCTCACGATGTTTCCTTCACCGTTTGAAGTTGGCGGCAATCAACAATAAGCACATAACTTCGAAAATACAGAAGTGCGTGCCGTGGGATTCGAACCCAAGACCTGCGGATCGCAAGTCAGACGGTCTCACCACTAGGCTGCCGGAAACTTCCGGAATATTTTTTTTACGTAGGGGTAATCTTCTAAAGATACTCGGCTGCGTGTTATGTTGGGGATACAAAGCCTGAGTGCTAGACGGAGGACTCCGGGTTCTGGTTAACGAACGCATACCGGAGCCCTCAGCACTGTGCCTTCTCTGTCTTTTGGGTAGTAAGTCAGGGTCCCAATCCTGACCGACCCCGGGCCCAGGAGTCCCTTTTTTTTTTTTTTAGCCGCCCTCCTCCACCAATAAACCCTCGAACTTAATCAAGGCCCTTTTGTGAATTTTGTGCCTGATTTTAATTTTATGTGTGGTTTTATACTTAATTTTACTTTGTTTAATTTAATTTTATTTTTTATTTTACTTGAATTTATCTTCTTATGTTGGTATCTTGGTTTTTGTTTTTGAGGGTCTAGATTTTGTATTTCATTATTTTAATGTAGTTTATTCAAAATAAATGTTATTTTATGAAATATTTATAATTATTTAATAATTTAAATCCCATTTTGTTTTTCTTGTCTGTTCGTCTGTCTATGTCTTTCCTTTTCCTTGTTTTTATCTATTACCTTTTTTGTTAACTTTTACTTTGCATTGTATTTATTTTCCATGTAAAACTTTATATCCTCTACTACTATCCCTTACCAATCCTGACCAACCCCGAGCCCAGGAGTCCCCTAACCTTAACGATCTTTTATCACCCTATTCCTCAATTTGGTCATAGGCAACGATTGAATTTCAATTATATAACGTATATTATGCTATTCTGTCTAAATTATTATCGCGAAACTATTTCAAGTTACCACGTGGTGAGGTCGCTAGTGGCTCACAGGTTAACGGCTTCTCCGTTAATAGACCATAATACGAGCTGAAACCTCGTTAATTTTTACTGTTCCTTTTAATTGTAACGAGTAAATTAACTCGCAGAGATTTAGGAAGATTATCGTGAAAGTTACTTGAGATTACAAAAACGGCATGTTCATAACTTTCTGGTACAAGCATGTCAGAAAATTAGGACAGACAAGTATGTATATTAAAAGAAAAACAAAATACCCGACTACAGAAAAGCAGTTTTTACAGTCGTATCTTACGATTGATATGCTGTTCAGTGTACGTTTTTTTTGGAGAAAGTATGCGTAAAATCGCTGTAAAAGATTATAAATGTGTATTCTTTAAAGTAATTCTAATAAAATACTTGTTTATTAAGAAATAGTTCGCTGGAGGTTACCAATTGCAAGAGATGTATTATTATTATTACAAAAAAAGACGACGAAAAGTGAAGACAAATCTAACGACACCTCGCACATCAAAATCGGTCTAACCGTTTAGGCTAACTAGTCTAACTGTAGGCGGACATATAGAAACTCGAAAAACATAACCCTCCTTCTTACGCAGTCGGGTAAAAAGAGGGAAAGAGAGAGAAAGAACATTTTGTATTAACGTTCCCTGTAAATCGTTGCTTATCATAATAATAATATTTTAAATTGACAAAGTGTGCGAGAATGGTCATTGAGCCAGTCTTTTTTATTTTATTTTAGTAAGAAATCACACAGTGTTCTATAAACTAGTTCATAACTTAATAAATAACGAAACACCATTAATTAGTTTTCGCACAGTGAAATATAAATAAAATATTATAGTCCGGTTAATGACATGTAATAAAATCTGTTGAACCTAATTATTTTTTCATTTATCAGAACGTAGAACAAAAAAAAAAGACGTGTGGCACTCGGAGACTGCCGCGGTAAAGCTATTGCATAGCATTTTTTATCAACTTATGTAATTATAATTATTTATTTATTTTATTTATGCAGTATTCCTAACACCCCCCACTCAGACCGGCACAGCGGTGATACTTTTTAGTTTTTAGTTTTGCCATCTATCGATGAATAGCAGAACTTTTAATGACTTTTTGAAATATCACGCTTGTCTCTTTAGTTCTGCAAATCGCCTCTAGGTGGCATTGGTTGTATCGGCGTTACTGCGTTAGGTTATTTTCGTTACGGAATTTCTGGATCCGGTCTCCACGCTCAAGGCCCGCGATAGAAGCTATGCAATAGCTTAAAAAAACAATAAAATATTAACTAGATAGTCGAGTATTACATATCGATACTCTAATAATAATATCTGCGTAGGTATGCGGCTTTATATTTACACACAAAGAATGGCTTAATCATTTATATTTATCTTGCGGCCTCATAAAAAAATAATATTATCAAGAGTAATGTCTTTTGTAACAAGCAATTTCTTTTTGCTTACTTGCCTATTGGATTTTTCATAGACACAACGTTAGTCATTGTACAAAATTAGTCTGGAAAGTTTCGAAATTATCTAATAAATATATAAATCTATATTTAAAATGTTCAGCCAGCGAAATACAGAAATAAGGCAATTTGAACGTCCTCCTCGCAATTATTGAGCAAGCCCACGTTCAAAATTAGCAAAATCCCCCACGTTTGAAAAGTCTTAAAATTTCCAGTAAAAATAATAAAGACAAGCTTTTTCTCAAAATGATTATACCTACTTAATATTTAAGACCCGGTCGCGTAGTCGTTGGAATCCTTAAAACCTTACAGCAATGCTTTTCAAACAACAAAATGTCTATGGAATCTGTGAGGCTTGTTTCATTAAGCCATGGACACGGCGCAGCGGGGTGCCTTTCGGGGTTAGAAAGGGGCCATTGGGGGTCGAGAAGGGGTCATGCGATGTGAAACAATAAAAATATACATGCAAACAGGGCCGGATTTGGAGTCCCTGGGGCAACGAAGGAGTGGAGGTCCCTAATTATTTTCCGAATAAAAATGTCAAACCATATTTTGCCGATCGTCGAAAAATTTATTGATGACTGATTACATTATTAACGACCCGTAAGTTGCTAACCCGTCGTTTCTCTATTGTGTTTCCCTATCTTGTGGAAGACCCCTGGAAGTAGCCCCGCCCGCCCTGCCCTCTAACTGGATGCAAAAGGTTACAGGGTAATTCATAAGCAGTGGAGAGTACTTGTGTAAAATTTGTGATCAAAGTTATTAAAAATAAAGGGCGTAACACTATTACGTTATATTTTATATATTACTTGGAACCCTTGTATAGGTTCCTTAAAACCATGGTTAAAAAATGCTAAGTTATCAGTTGTAATTATTATTACAACTGATAATTTAAATAATTAATTATTTCCACTTGTGTATAAAATGCCTACTTTAAAGGTAAAATAAATTACAGTTTAAAAACTAAAAACACGTTAGAAATTATTGTGGTCAAAGTTCATAACAAGACTTTTCTAGCAAATCCAAACACAGCTATGATACCATGTTCCATCATGAAGTTCTAGTTCACATCTTCCGGCTTCATCATCAGATCAGTTCGACAGTACCATATTATTGTATTGTCATCAGAACTACATACAGCTGCCAATTTTCATGAGGCTATGATCCTTGGATTACATTAGTTACCTTAGATTTCATTACATAGTTAGTTACATACAGGTCGACCTAATAAAAGCATGTTAATATGTGGCCACTTTATCAAAAATGTATTTTTAACTACTTAAATAATTATATTAGTTCAACCATTCCCTGAGTAGTTGTTACTTCGAGTTTGTATTTTAGCCGACTATCGATTTCAACATTAAATATGCGGGTGGGTTATTATCACCCCCATTTCCATTTGTTTTATGGAATGTGACACATAAACCTATATTTTGTTTCTTTTGTATTTAATGAATAATAAATGATAGATTATATTATGGCCCGTATATTTTTTCACACTTTGTTGGTTAATTTCTTGGGCACATGCATATGTGTGTGTCTGTCTCTGTGGCATCGCAGCTCCCAAACGGATGAACTGATTTTGATTTATTTTTTTGTTTGAAAGGTTCGTCGGGAGTGTTCTTAGCTATGTTTCATCAAAATCGGTTCTGCCGTTTTTTTTTGTAGGGAGTTTTTGAGTTTTCTAAGCTTATACTTGTTTAAGGTGCAACTATATTCATGCGGAGGGAAATTCAAACAAAAATAGTACTTTTTCGTAGCTAGCCTGTTGTTAATTATGACATTATTTGCGATAATCTGAATATTCTTTATATTATTACCACTTCATACATATACCAATAATGTTGTTTGTTACTTACGTAAATTTATAAAATTATTTTCACCTCACAAGCTTGGAAAGATTCTGTTTGTCATTAGAAATCTGAGTGGAAAAGTGCATTTTGTCTGCTAGCGTGGAAAGAGTTTTTAAAATTCGAACCTTTCTATTCCATACTTTTCTATACCGCAAGTCCACTGGAAATGCATTAAATACTTATTTCATGTCAGTGCGCCAACCTCATTCCTTTGAATAATCGCACTGACCAGCCACAGGTGGCAGCACTGGACTAGCGTTTTCCTCGCTGTAGTGAGGTGAAAAATTTTGTGTTTCACTCGGCAGCAAAGTTATTTTGCATCTCGTACTTTTGAAACCCTCGCTACGCTCAGGATTCTATATTTGAATCAATCCTAGAATCCTTCGCTTGCTCAGGTTTCAATACAAGTACTCGCCCCAAAAACCAACTTTGCAGCGTTGCATAACAAATAACTATTTTCTGCTTACTTAATTATGTAATGATGAACTTCACACTTCAACGCCTTAACTCTCAAAGTTGTTTTGAGAGTTAAGGTGATATCACACACAAGCATATTTCTATGAACAAACGCTTGTCAGAGTCATCTGTATAATTCATCTACATCAGGTTAAGGAGTAATTTCGATGAGCTCCTGCGAGTGTAAACACAAACGACCTGATTCCTAATTGGGTCACTCTTAATTGACCGGTAAGTAATTTGGTAGCGTTATCGTCAAAGTTAGATTACTCTTAGACAAGGAGTTTACAAGACTGATGGTTATACACCGGATAGCTATCCCTTCTGAAGAAGACAACTAAACACTTTTTTTTTTTTTTTTTTTTATCAGCTCTGTTTGTACAAACTGTCCCACTGCTGGGAACGGGCCATCTTATTGTGAGAAGGGTTAGGCCATAGTCTGCCTCGCTGGCCAAGTGCGGGTTGGCATCTTTTTCAAGATCATTGAGAACTCTCAGACATGTAGGTTTCCTCATGATGTTTTCCTTCACCGTTTGAAGTTGGCGGCAATCAACAATACGCACATAACTTCGAAAAGACAGAGGTGCGTACAGTGGGATTCGAACCCAGTACCTGCGGATCGCATGTCAGACGGTCTCACCACTAGGCTGCCGGAAACACTATTATAAATAAATAAATATTGGTGAACATTCATACAACATTTGACAAGTGGCGGGAAAGCGCTCGATGCAAGCCGCTTCCAATCGGTCTTTTTGGAAATCCATGGGGAGGCCTATGTCCAGCACTGGACTTCTTATGGCTGAGATAATGATGATGATGATGATGATGATGATGGTGAATATTTCACACAACACCATCTAGCCAAAACTAAGCAAAGCTTGTACTATGGAAAGTAGATGGTTGATAGAATACATAATTATAAACTTTTTTTTGTAAATACATACTTATGATACATAGAAACACCCAGACACAGGATGGATAAATAGTGTCACTTTTTGTTAAAAGCGGTTTATAGTTTTGGTGTTAGCAAGAACTGTCAAACATGCATAATATATGAGTACATACACAATATAAATCAAAACCTTCCTTTTGGCTTCCGTCGTCGGACAAAAACAGCAGGTCAGCCGGGTCGCACGCAATACCATATCAAACGAAAAAATAATAATTCAAATAAACAACCAGACCTTTTACGTAATAAATTATCACATTTCCAACGTCACTTTTACCCGACAAAACACACAACAGAGAATCCAATTTTCAAATACAATATGACTCGTATTACACCAATATTTCAGTGGAAATGTCAAGAGACCTCTGGAGTGACACTCTATTCATATTATATGAGTGGAAACAAGGATAAACATCTCCAAAAATTCATCTTAGTTCCTTCAAATTGCGGTAATACGTCTTGTCGGATGGAGCTTATATTGTGCGGAGACTTAGACGTTAGGTACAGAAGTGCTATGCTTCGCAAACACTGAATTTTGCTGTTGTGTGCCTGTTTAAATTTGTTGTACTCTAGACCAGCTGTGTACAAAATCGTTATTACGTGCCAAGTACAGGGTGTTAGGGTGAACGATGCCCTTATTATGAGAGATCGTTGTGCTCATTAGAATACTTTTTAATCCAGACATCAGCTGTTTCACACAACAAATATTTATTAAACGTTTTGTTGGGGTTGGGAGTCAACAAATTTTGCTATGGAAAGTAGACAAACGTTTTACATCCACATGTCATGTTTGTTATGGAAAGTAGACAAACGTTTTACATCCACATGTCATGTTTGTTGTAAATGTACACACTTTTTTACTAATAAGTGGAAAAATTGACTAATTTCTACGTAAGGCTCACTGCTAGCGGACTCCAGACTATATCACAATTGTTGTATATGCTATAATAATTTATGTTAAGTTCAAAGACCTATTAAAGTGCATGAACTGAATATCCGGTATGAAGAAATTACTTCTTTTCTACTGACAAGAAGCATGTTTTTTATTTATTTCAAATCTCTTCAATGATCTTCTAAGGATTCGCTTAACGCGCTCTCTCACGCATCACAAGCTTTTTCAACATATAAAATCATTGAGTATATTGTCATAATCATTGAAATATTACGAGAAACGTAAGAGGCCAATTTGTTTATTTAGATATGTGAAATATAAAAAAAAAAGTTTTCTTCGATATCTTTTAAATTGGCTGAGAAATTGAAAATATATGTTTGCAATTCCGTCGGCAGTATATTAAATGGTATCTGATTACCACTTTTATTTCTCTAGAATATCTCAAGACAAAATCTCCAACAGATTACTGTAGATAGTGGCCTTGTTCTCATAATATAAGAAATTAAGTTAAAGTAGCAATTCAATCAAGGATTCAATTGCTGCTTGAAGTCCACATCGCTTGCTTCGATAGACAAACGAAAATGCCGTTCAGGCAAACTCCTTCAAACGACAAGGCGAACGCGGGGATTGGGTGAGGAACCCGCGATTGGCAGGAGGTGCAGTGTCCGTTCTTTATGTATTACGAGAATGTATTCTGTCACTACTTTGAATTGCATAATGTAAACTAAGCTTTAGCTACTGTAAGTTATTTACAACATAGAGACTATTTTCTAAGTCTTACTTGACAGGCGTCCTGCTGTCTCATCCCTAGAAACCGCAGTCCCCAATTTGCACTTAGTATTCCGCACTGGAATTGCACTATTCAAACACGCCAGCAAAACGAGAATTTGTGAATATTATTCTAGAGCAGCACTGATGAGATGTGAAATATTCGGCTTCAATTAAGGGATCTGTGTGGAACTGTATATTTTACATATATATTTCGTAGATTTCTCGGAAACGAGGAAGCGATTAATTTTAATGTTTAAATTAATCAAGTGCCGAAAATTATAAACCTATTTGTTTTCTAACTGTTGTAAGATTCGCAGAACTGTAAAGGACTACAACCTTGGAATTTGCAAGGCATGAGTGAATAGACATGTATTTTTTTAGATTGACGACTGCATCCTCGGCCACACCGTCGCTTAACATCAACAACAACAACAACAACAAATAAATATTTAGGTTACACACTGAAAAACGTTCATAAGTTTTTTACACTCCCTGCCCAATAATATTACTTTTCAAGTCATGTACAGAAGGTCTAAAGTACGTCGTTTAAGCCCATGGGCTTTAGTATTATATTTATAAAAGGGAATTAAATTCAATTAACTTGTATTTTGTCGACAATTAGCAAAGTTAGTTACAAGTGCGATCTTCAATTATTATTTATTAGTACATTCGTAATTTTTTTAATACATTATAGACCTACGATTGACCACCAACTCGGCTGATGTTAATCGACGATGTGGCCGAGGATGGAGCTCGTCGATCTAGAAGATCTATTCACTCTAGCGTTGAAAATTCCAAGATTGTAAGTCTCAGGAAACAGAGATGGCGGCAACGAATTCCATTCTTGTGCAGTACGCAACAGGAATGTGGATCGATATCGCTGAGTACAGATTTTTGGCATTTCAACGAGAAATGGGTGGTAATTCGCCGACTTAAAAAATAAGATATCTTCAAAAATTATTATATGCGCGAACGAGACACGATGATTAAACTACAGACTCTTAAGACGCATTTCTTCACACGTGTGTAACTATAAAATACATGAAATACGTTCAAAGTAGTAACTTAATATTAAGTTGTACTTAGTATATACTAAGTATATTGTATATACCGTTCGTCCGGGAGAGTGCTGCGCTTAAATTTAATTAAAAAGCAATGATCCTTTGTTGAGTTAATTAGGTGGACTCAGGTGGCGCAGCCGTTACGTTTGCTTCTGAGATCGTTTTCCAGTTTATTCCTTTCAACGCAGTAGGTATTAATAGAAGAAGCGTGATAAAATCTTATCAGGATCTGCAAAGCGTGAAGTTTGTCAAGGTGGTGATATAAATACGTATATAAAGCATTTTTACCAGTTATCGTCGAAAAAAACATAGTTTAACAAAGTTTAACAATGAAGTAATTGTGGTTAGCTTTAATACCGTTCTTTATTGGCATATTAAAACATCTTTGTTGAAGAAAATTGGAGTTTAATAGCAAATATTTCAACATATACATTCGATAACAAGAAATCAAAAGGTGCAGCTTCAACATAGTCGGCGATGAACAAATTCCGTAGCCGAAAAAATCCGCCGTTTCTAAAGAAAACATCACGGGAACCTCGAAGAAATATCAATTGCAGCCACTGCCGGACGATCAGCCTAGCGTCGAGCCGCAGAACAGATAAGTTTCCGCCTAATTTTGTTCCGTGAATCCATATCCCTCAACCCAATATTCCCATCCTCTTTTCACCTATTTTTTCGCGTATATCGATCAATTACCTGTGCTATTTATCTATACATAGTTTTTTTTAAAGATAAATCTAATATTATTATGGTTTTAATCCATATATTTCACCAAATTATTGATAAAATCTGATTTTATTTACTACTCACTTAAAATATTTTTTTTCTTCTTCTGATTTTACTGATAAAAATAAGTCCAATTAGCCAGCAGTATGCTGAGTTGGAACCGATTTGTGGCGGACACAGTTTTTCTTATATTGTTATTTTTGTTATATTGTATGTATTTTTGGTGTTGTGTCTTCCACAAATAAATTTATGTCTATGTCTATGTCTATGTCAATTCGTTAAGCGATAGTCCTATATTACTTAATTTTGTCATAACAAACCTCAGAAATAGATTATCCATTGTTTATTTTGCAATAAACTCGCGCATACTTGCCAAACATTTCAGCTTAGTGGCTACGGACGAAACCACCTGTAAGTACCTGGGCACATTATCCTGATCCTGTCAGCAGCCTGGAACAGCAAGTCCAGTGCGGCCGGGGCTGGGATAAGGTGCCTGTCTAGTCGAGAAGCGTGAGCCATATTTTCTTTATTAATCGATTAAAAAAAACATATTTTATTCGAAATTTTTAGTACAAATTCAAGTAATTACTTTGACAAATTAATACAAGCAGTTTACATACATACTATTAAAATTATAAAATATCATGTTATGTAGGAAGACCAGCCATGAGATGGACAGATGACCTCATACAAGGGCAAGAAGACGCTGGATGCAAGCCGCTTCCAATCGGTCTTTTTGGAGGCCTATGTCCAGCAGTGAACTTCGTATGCGAGAGATGATGATGTAAAGATCAAATAATATTATTCAACCTATAAACTTAAAAACTTGCGTAGTCTATTTCCTACCGTTTGTATTCAATCCTACAGCTCACAAGGCTCCCACTGAAAATTAAATAAATAGGAGTCGAATGGCACGTCAGGCGTAAAATGCTCATCAAATTACAGGTGCTGGGGGTTCCGTGCAAATCAAAAACGGAAATATGATCACGAGATTGTGTACCACCGTTTAATAAAGCTTTAAAACAGAGAACCAACTGGTTTAAGGGGAATTAAAAGGCTTTTACATAGTTATTTACATCTCCAATCATCACCTAAAAAAATGGTTGTCTCTAAAGTCGGCTTAGGGACGATAATTTTACGTGATAACGATGCGTCACAAGCCGAACGCTTAGGCCGATCGTGCCTACACCACCATTTTATAGTATTAAAGTTGTTCAAAGTAACACAAGTTCAGGAAAATAAAATAAAACAACATGTTTCTATGACGTTCTGACCAAAACTTTATATCGCCACTATTTTTTTAATTGTATTTGGACCCGCTTAAAGTATTTGCCAATGTCAAGTATTAAGATTTTTTTCAAGTTTCTTGAATAAAACAAGTCATAAATGTTATAGTCACAATCTAAGTCACATATACAGTCATTTTTGAAACTTTACTGGAACCTTCCTACCTAACCTAAACACTTAATGAATAAAATATTATCATTGTATAGCATTAAAATTCAAAATTACACAGGCTTAGAAAAACAACATAAAACAACAACATGTTTCCATAACGTTCTCGCTAAAAACTCGTAACACCACTAATGGATAGTATGATAATTCACGATACGATAATGCACTAAATGGTAATTGACCTACGAACACATAACGTGAGTGTATGTGTATTTTATTTATTGTCACTTCACTAATCACACGTTTGAAATTTTAAAAAACTCAAAAAGTGTTAGACAAAATTCAAAATAAGTTTTAAATATCAATCGTCTATCAACGTTTATCGTTGAAACATCAATAAGTCAAATTAATGAAAAAAAGTCTGGGCAGAAACGAAAAACCAGCCGCAATAAAAACGCGTAAACCCTTTTTCCTTGCTCCTTCCTTCCTTCGCCCGGTGTAATACCGTTTCCAAACACAACCCGGTTTGATTGCAATTTTACCTTTGTAAGGCTCCTCCAGAGGGATATTTTCGTCTAGTCTAGTTACTCTCCTAAATATCTTAATTAAATGATAGTGGGAGAGAGAAATAATATCAAGAGTCCGAGAATAATGTACATAGTTTTTATTGTTTGCCTCCTAGTTTACATTTCTTAGATATTAGACATTGATACGGAGTTTTGGCGGGAACGTCTTAGTAACGTGTTGTTGGTTTGTTTTATTTCCCTAAACTTGTATTATTTTGAACATTAATGCTATAAAAATGGTGGTGTTTTATTCATTATGTGTTCAATGAAGTGCGTGAGTGTCGGCAAGTGAAATAAAGCAGTAAAACGTGTGATTTTACGTTGTCGGCAAAACTCCATAGAAGCTTCTAGTAAAGTCGCCACCAGTTTACTGAAGCAGGACTCGACTTACAAATTGACTGTATACGTGACTTAGATTGTCACTAGAACATTTACAACTTGTTTTATTCAAGAAACTTGAAAAATTCGTAATAGGTACTTCACACTGGCAAATGCTTTAATGCGGGTCCAATACAAAAAAGAAGAAGAAGATATTGATACTGTAGTGACGTTTAATAGTGTTATTTCTATGATGGAATAGCTTCCGGTTCCGTCTGGTTTCCGGCAAAGACGCAATTCTTGGTATGTAGTAGGTTGATGTTATAAGATGTCAATTAGTACGGACCTAAAGTTGAGTCGTTTCAGAGATTGTGTTCCAGATAGGAAGTTGAATTCACGTTATGTATGAAGTGGTTCAACAATTTATTAGTTCTCGAAAAATCACTGAGACAACGACAATAGGCTAGTTGCCTAAATTTGAAAACTTGGTTAATTAGGTATATACTTTAATATCTATTTTATCCCAAAAAACCTATATTTTAAAGAAAAAGTAATATTTACATTACTTAGGTATTTTGTATTAAAAAAAAAACAATTTAGATTTCCCTTGAAAACGATGAATAGGTCATGGCGTCTTGAACGTTACAGTCTGCGAAATCCATGCGAAATCAAACTGTTTACATCTGTGTCAAGTGTCAAAACAATACGGAGTAACCATAGTAACCTGCACTGTTGTAGGAAAACGTCAACAACAAATTGCGGGGCGTGACGTAACACTCTCTGATTGGTGTTCGCTATCATGTGATTTAATGCCTATTTTGTACGAATGTATTTTCTAAAAATATAAATAATCTTCAACTTTTATGAGAAATAGACTGTTTTTTTTCTTATCTACGTCTCATCATTTATAATTAGAAACTATAAACCAAGCAATTTGTTATTAGTGACAACAAGCCTATTACGATCATGTTTGGAAACAATTAATGGCGAAGTAATTAGGTATTTCGCATGTAACCATAGGAGTAAACCAGTTTTCACATTATTGGAATCCACTGTAACAATAATTCAAACCCACTATTCATAAGCGATAAGGCCACTTTTTGTATTTTTTAATACCTTCTCATGTAATTTGTACATAATTATTTTTTATTATCAAATGTGTAGTAAAAAACGTAGTATCAAACAATTGAGCCGTCATAAGACTGAAGAATAATAAACTAACATAAAAGCATATATTTTTCTCATTACTTTGTACAGCGCTTTCTCGTTTTGACAATCCCGCCGCCGCGCCGCGCGCCGGTCCGACACCTAGCACTAGATGTTTAACATCATAAAGTGTATTTATATTGTTTTCACCTACAATCTAAACAATATACAACTTGTATTCCATACACGGCTATAAAGTTTTTAGGGCAAGTTTAGGTGCCACAGACTTAGTAGACGACGCAGGTTCATTTGTATGAAAACCTTGCGTGCCACATTTTTTGTATCGACTGTGACGTCACAGTGATGGAATGCTCCATCCGCGCAAAATCGATTCAACTCACAGCATCCGCGCGCTTGCACACTAGTAACTAGTTCACAAAATATCGAATAGAAACTATATCACCTGAAACTAAATAAATCTTAGGGCGTCAACTGTGTTTTATTGTCTTACTGTTGACACGCTAGGTAGATACACTTTGGGTATCTATAGAATTCTTAGGGTACCTAAGCAAGCTCGCAAGCTGCACGTTCGAGCAATTCATTTGTAGGGGCAATTAGGGTGGGGTCCGCGTGAATCAGTATTATTAGGAAGCCACTTTGGATACGTGATCTCTTGTAATGAACCACGTAATCGAGCTGAATTTGGGTTTACGCGAATAATACGTGGTTTGGCGAAAATGTAAAGGTACGATTCTAATAGTCACGACAAATTCGACACCCGCTCCAAAGTGAGTCGTTTCACTGTGTAAAATGAAATTTAAGTACCTATAGGAATTATAAATATTTTTTCTATTAAAAAACCGACTTCAAACGCAACTTACTAAATACTACACGATTGTAAACTTTTTAAAGTGACCTCTTTTCACTCGCTCTTTTTTCTTTTGTCAAGAATGCGATATGTCATTGAATGTCAAATGCTCATCTTCGAAGATTAGAAAATGTGCAGATGTTTATACGATAATCCCTAATATATGACACTCTTGCAAAGAAAAACGTGTAGGTGGAACTCTGCGATTCTATAATCTGACGCTAAGTGCGTCAGATTATAGAATCTCAGGAATACAATAAAAATATTTTCATTTTTAGAGAATATTCAATAAGTAATAAAGCGATGTTTATAAAATAATTATGGGACCAACTTGGGAGCTTTCTCTATACACAAATTGAGGAAACACAAAAATTGGTTCTCGAATGGCGGAGTAATTCGTGTACATACATAAAAAAATAGGGTACGAATTGATAGCCTCCTCCTTTTTCGAAGCCGGTTAAAAAATATACTTACTGTGGACAAGATTGTGGAATACCTACTGATATATATTGTTCTTACATACCAACTACAAAGAACGTATGCACAATATTGAGTATTTCAGCAAGCGCAAACCTATTACTGCTTAAAAAATATGTGTTTTTTTTACTTTGAATGGGCTTGCGTTTACTTGACGTAACTTTGTCTCACTAGAGCGAAGACTAAGTCTAAGATGGAGTATGCTTGCTCAGAAGATACCTACTCACTCTTCATTTGAAGACCTTAAAAGATGCAGGAAACAAATCTGCAGGAAGAGAGTTCCAAGTCTTAGCAGTACGGATGATGAAGGAGTTTCCGAATCGCTTCGTGCGAACACGCAATATATCAACTACAAAGGGATGAAGGGACTTTCCGATCTTGGAAGTTCTGTAGCGAAAAGGGGACCGTAAACTTCTGATATGTATTGGACCCGCACGATTAGCGAATTTACCAGTGCGTATTGAGATTTGTTAGTTTCATTGATAGAGCATGTTTCGATAAAGATCTATCGTGACAAAAAAATTGACAAGAGCGAGTCAGACTCGCCCACCGAGGGTTCCGTACAAACTAGTACTTGTAGATAAAAGGGGGAAATTATATATTTTTTTTATATTTTCCTTCAAAAATCGAAAAATATACATCGTAAAAATATTTAAAAACCTGTTTTTAGCATGTGTTAATTAAGATCTTTCATATAATCATATAAGTGGTAAAAGTCTGTCCAGTCCTAGCAAACAACGTCGAGATCATTGTATTCCTTTTGAAAATACTAAAGAGATCAATACAAGAAAGAAACCAGCAAGTTGAAGAGTCACGATGCCATTATGGAGTAAACAATGAAACAACAAGATAATTACGACTTCCAAGCGTAATTAGTTTACGTCATTCTTCATAAGCAAAACAAAACATCCGTTTCCTGTTAGGGGGAGGGTACAATGAAAGAGAAAGTTGGTTAGGACACACCTTTAGGAAAATTGACCCTGACAAAAAAGAAAGATAATAAGGGCAATATTCGAGGCATCACTAAACTAGTATCAATATTAAAAGAAAAACAAAATACCCGACTGCATAAGAGAGGTTTTGCAGTCTAACTTAAGATTTTGTTACGCTGTTAAGTGAACGTTTTTGTAAGAAAATATGCGCAAAGTTGCTGATAGGTTATAAATGTGCATTTTTAGGATTCCGTACCTCAATAGGAAAAAACGGAACCCTTATAGGATCACTTTGTTGTCCTTCTGTCCGTCCGTCGGGTGTTAAGACTTTTATCTCGGGAACGCGTGAAGGTATCGAGTTGAAATTAAAACCATAATATACGCAGATCCATAGTATCTTGCTGCAGAAAGAAAAAGTTTCTAAGTTTTCGTAAAAAAAAAGTTACAAGTTCTCTAACTCTCAAAGAATGAAGACAAATCTAACAAAACCTCGCACATTAAAATCGGTCAAGCCGTTAAGGCTGTAGGCGGCAATATGGAAATGTACATAGTATATAATAATGTTACTGGCAATCTGTATAACTCAGGTATTCTATACAATACCTAGGTACTTAATGCATAGATTACCTGGAGCGTCTGGGCAATGTATGAAATATTATGAATATTATTGTCTATTACATACTTTACCTAGGTTAAAGCACTATTATTATTAACGGGATATTTACCGAAAAAAAAATAACGCGAACCACGGTAAATATCCCGTTAATAATAATAGTGCTTTAATGAATGACCGTGAAAGTTTAAAAAAGTGTTTTACGTAGGTTATGTATACAATCCCTAAGGAGTGTATACAGTACCTCTTAGTCCACCGGCAATGTGTTAAATAAATAGATTTTGCCTATATTTATCAATAGTATATAATTAGATAACTAACCTACCCTTCTATGAAATGATTATAAAGATTTATGTGCTTAAAAACAACTTTATCAAGCAATTAGGGTTCCCATGAAAAACAATATTAAAAAGGTAGGTATTTTTAGTACATAGGTTAGGTTAGTATAGGTAGGCTTTGTTACACACATTGCAAGCTGCGCATTCGGTATTGCATAGAATACCTAGGCAAAGTATGAAATTAATCCTATTTTATACATTATAAATGTTAAATTCTATACATTACCTAGGAATTGTATAGAGTACTAGATTATACAGATTGCCGGTAACATATATACATGTATACTCACATACAATACATATAAACACTCAAAAAATGTACCCAACAAATGTACAAGAAGGTTCTTGTGCAGTCTAGTGAAAACAAAATCCTCTTTGCGCAATCGTCTAATAAAAGGGCACATTATAACCCCTATAGCTGAAATAATATTTGTAGATACACGTGCGTACAATCCCCTATTTCGGTAAGCGATATACATTACATCGATCTACTTCGGGGTAATGACAGCGGGAAGTGTCGACGATTATGGATGAAGGGGGAAGAACAACCTTGTTTGGGGTATTTATATCATAAAATGGCTGTGTTATACCATAAGAACGATACAAATAGAAAAAAATATATAGTTTAAAAAATAATCGGCCAAGTGCGAGTCGGACTCGCGCACGAAGGGTTCCGTACTATCATCTATAATACTACAAAGTTTAGTTCTGTTTATAAAATAAAAAGAAATCAACGAAATTCCAAGTAGTAAATTGCAAACTTATAGGTAGGTTTTCGATACACATCCGGGCAGCATGACGACGCTCGCGCGAATACGCGCGGTTATGGTATGGCTCGCTCCGTGATGTTACCACACCCGCTACCCGCGCGGCCGTTGCTTAGCAACTGCCTCGCGCCACCACCACACCGCGGCGCGGCGCTCGCACCGCGTTTAGATGCACGGATTATTTCCATTTTGTGAGTTTTTATGTATTAGATTAGGTATTTATTCATATAGTTAATATATTTCTGACAAATATTCAAGTTTCTACCTGTTAATTAAGATCGAGTAAAAATTGCTTAAAAATTACGTTTGTTGTATGGGAGCCCCCCTTTAATATTTACTTTATTGTTATTTAATTATTTATTTTGAAAGGTAATATACAAGTAAATATTCTGTGAAAATTTGAAGCGTCTACCTGTTACCGTTTTTAATATTGAGCAAAAAAATACGAAAAAATCACGTTTATTGTATTGGGACCCACCTTAATATTTTTTTTAAAATTTTTAGTATTTGTTGTTATAGCGGCAACGGAAATACATCATTTGTGAAAATTTCAGCTTTCTAGCTATCACGGTTTATGAGATACAGCCTGGAGACAGACAGACAGACAGACAGACAGACAGCGAAGTCTTAGTAATAGGGTCCCGTTTTTACCCTTTGGGTACGGAACCCTAAAAAACTGAAGAAACCGACTTTCAAATACGCAATTTAGTTTAATTGGATGACATTTTTCCAGTTATTAAAAATAAACAATCATTAAAATCAAATCAATAATAACAGTTTAAAAAACGAAAAAACACACTTCAAATTATTGTATTGTCATCGGTCCTCGATAAGTCTACAAAGTTTGAATGAAATCTGACCGTTTGAAGTGGGTCAAAATCAAGTCCAAAGGAGTCGGTTACAAACAAACAAACATGCATACAGGTGAAGCTAATAAAGGTGTGTTAAAATAAGCGGAGTAATCGCTTAGCAAACATACAGTCGAATTGAGAACCTCCTTCTATATGGAAGTCGATTAAATACTCTCTACTATCAATACTTATAACTATAAAGCCGCGTATCCACTAGGCAACATTTGGCGCGCAACACGTGCCGCTCAACATGTTCGGCAACGTTGCACAACAACGCGCGACGTTGCCAGATGGCGCGCAACATGACGCGCGGCTTGTTGTTTGTTTAGAGAGTATCGTTAGTTGAGCATCAATTGCTGTCGAGTGGAGTGGAGTGGAGTGGAGTGTTGCCTAGTGAATACGAGGCTTAACACTATTTATATCGATTTCATTTAAATTCGCAAGTTTTCTTTAAAAACTAGTCTTCTTGACCAATTTTAATGAAATTTCTATGGAACCAATATATGGTGACTGATCGATGTCCAAAATACGTTTCTTTGAATCTTATTTTTTTTACAAATTTATTACTTATTTAACATTACAAAATTTACATCGATTCCATAAATTTGTTAGTTTCTTTAATTTGCCCGAAAAGTTATTAGGATTGGTTCGTTAAGTTTCTGTATTATACTCGGAAACATTTGTGAAACACCCAGACACAGAACAAACATCCATGCTCATCACACAAATGTTTGCCCTGGGTGGGGATCGAACCCCCGACCTACAGCCCAGGAAGCAGTCGTACTACCACTGAGCCATGAGGCCTGGACTTTCATAAATATTTTCATACTTTATTGCTGATCAACTTTCCGGCAGCCTAGTCGGGAGACTGTCTGACTTGCGATCCGCAGGTCCTGGGTTCGAATCCCGCGGCACACATCTCTGTCTATTCAGAGTTATGTGTGTATTGTTGATTGCCGCCAACTTCAAAACGGTGAAGGAAAAACATTGTGAGGAAACCTACATGTCTGAGAGTTCTCAATGACCTTGAAGATGTGTGAAGTCTGCCAACCTGCACTTGGCCAGCGTGGTAGACTATGGCCTTACGCTTCTCATAATGAGAAGATGGCCCGCGCCCAGCAGAGGGACAGTTTGTACAAACAGGGCTGATAAAAAAATAATTGCTGACCATGGCTGCTGACAACGAAAAGCGTTACTCGAATTTGAGCAATGCTCAATATATTTTGTTAGCCTCTCGCTAATACGTAATAACACTTACGGAAAGAAGACAGAGAATTTGAGACGTTGATAAAAGTTTAGTAACGTTTTTCGGTAACGTCGTAAATCTTTTAGCCATCGCTTCCTTGTAGAAATGCGATTATTCCTCCTATTTTATATCCCAATAATCTTGCGACCACTCGGGTGGTTCAAAATTGAAAGATAACAGATCGCCCAGTACTGACAATGGTGGATAAACTTTCGTTGAGTTAGCACGTCTATGGCGCTATTGAAAATTTGCAAATTTCGTCAGTTGAAACTTGATAAATGCCTTGAAAACAGTTTAATAAAGTTAAAGTAAACATCGTGATAAATGCGTACGAAGAGATTGAAACAGAGGAGAATGAAAAAAAAAGTTTTTTTTATCACCCCTGTTTTTACAAACTGGTGGGTTGGTTCCCACTGGTGGGCGCGGGCCATCTTCTCATTATGAGAAGGGTAAGGCCATTGTCTACCGTTTGTCACGGTGGCTAAGTGCGGGTCGGCAGACTTCATGGAGGACTCTCAGATATGTAGGTTTCCTCAATATGTTTTCCTTCACCGTTTTGAAGTTGTCGGCAATCAACAATAAGCACATAACTCCGAAAAGAGACAGAGGTGCGTGCCGCGGGATTCGAACCCAAGACCTGCGGATCGCAAGTTACTCGTATACGGTCTCCCGACTAGGCTGCCGGGACTTGAACTTAAAAAGTAAAAGAATACTAATTGCGTCCCGTAATTTTTTTCAAGCAGTGATGAAAAGCAGTAGGTATGACGATTATGAAGTATATAACCTATGTCCGTTTCCAGGTCTCAGTTATTTACATTGGTACCTAAAACATAACAATTGGTTGGCTGTTTGATTGTGAAAAGATAACTGACAGACAGAGGGGTAGAAAGATAGTGTTACTTTAGCTTTTTACGGACTTCAAAAAGAAGGAGGTTAGCAATTCGGATATATCTTTTTATGTTTTTTACATCATAACTATATGACGTAACAAACATTAAAAAAAAAATACATTCGGTTTATAAACTCGCTTTTATTAGGTCGACCTGTAATGTAATGAAATCTAAGGTAACTAATTTAACCATCTTCCAAGGATCGTAGCGTCATGAAAATTGGCAGCTGTATGTAGTTCTGATGACAATACAATAATATGGTACTGTTGAACTGATCTGATGATGGAGCCGGAAGATATGAACTAGAACTTCATGATGGAACATCGTATCATAGCTGTGTTTGGATTTGTTAGAAAAATGTAATGAACTTTGACCACAATAATTTGTAGCGTGTTTTTTGTTTTTTAACCTATAATTTATTTATTTTAAAAGATACCGTTTCAGATTAGTTGCACTTTTTTTTTCTACAACTTCGGTTTAGTCGTTTGGTTTTTAAAACAAAATTGCGCAATTGAAGTCGATTGTTTCAGTCTTTAAACTATAATTATATTTAGAATGTGAATTAATTCATTTTACTTAGTCAAGTCATAGTTAACTGCAAACAAAAACAACAATCACGATTACACAAAAAATATTGTTGAATAAAAATAATTGAAAGAGATATCAATGACAACTAACATAAATATGTGTATAATTATGTATAATATATAAAAATTAAATAATAATAAAAGACGCTTTTATGCTTTCTATACCTTCTTCACGACTACCATACTAACAAGTATAAGTATAGAAAACTAAAAAACTCCCGACAAAAAACGGCTGCAACATTTTGATGAAACATAGCTAAGAATACTCTCGATGTGATCTTCTTTAGTTTGAACTACGATGCTGCAGACAGACACAGATACACACGTCAAACTTATAACCCCTCTTTTTAGGTCGGGGTTAAAAAGAGAGTAAAAACAGAGACCAGCAGTATCTAAGAAAATTCAAATCCATGTTAAAATTCAGATCTAGTTGTTGTAATAAAAAATGTTAATCGAAAATCCTTGTCTTCAGAAATATCTTTTACAGAAGTAGAAATATTTCACCATGGCAACAATTATATTTTCGTTTTTCTAATAACATCAAAGACTTTCTTCTTTATTAGATGGGATTCTCTCGAAAAAATTTCGGTGGAACATTTTGTACAATTATTGAGAAATTCCTGTTATGTAAATTGGAGCCTAATTATATGTTCAATATTTCATGGCTTCGCATTTATTTAGTTGAAGCATTTGACATTCAAAGAAAAATGTCATTCTTGAAAAAAAAAAACAGCGGGTGAATAGAGGTCTTTTAAAAAGTTTACAATCGTGTGAGATTTATTGAGCTTGAAAAGTAAAACCTACTTACTCCTCATCCAATGTGTATAAGGAGAAAATAGAGTTACTTCAACGCTTGAGCGCCTCGTTTAATTATTATCCTTACATATATGTATCACAAGTAAACGAAATAACGTACTTTGAAGTCGGTTGTTTCAGTTTTTTAAACTTTAAAATTATATGTTAAATATTTCATGGCTTCGCATTTATTTAGTAACAGTTGAATATCTGTATTTGTATATTGGCTTTCGATATCAGATATGTATATGTGGACATGATGGTACTCTCAAGTTTTTTTTTTAATTCACTTATATCTTAACAAGCACTTAATTGTTAGTTTGTATATAATTATTACTATGAGCAGTTCTCTAAGTTTTGTTAATATACACGTTTCGAGCTCTTACATACAAATAGAAGAAAATTAATTACCCCTAATCCAATTTCGATGATTATTTTTAACTGACTTCCAAAAAGAAGGAGGTTATCAATACGGTCTGTATGTTTTTTTTTTGTATATTTGATTTTGACAATTATTTTTGTGGTGGTCTTATCGCTAAAAGCGATCTCTTCCAGACAACCTTAGGGTGTATGTGATTGTGATAAATATGGTGGATGAGCGGTCCCAAATACATTTTATCAAAATCGATGATAATACCTTGGTTTTTATAACAAAATAACTGGTAAAATATCGAAGTTAACAAATTGTGTAATTTGAAGTTGTTTTAAATTATAATTATTATCACAATAAAATCATAAATTTTTATGAACGGTTTGATTTTTTCGAGTTTTTTTTATAGCTCGCTCCATCGTGGACCGTAGCTGTCTCTTAACATCGACAGTTGACAGTCAAGCGCAAGCCTACGAATAAAAAAACTCAGAATAAAAAAAAAATAGTAGAAATTTTAAAAATCTAACCGTAGAACCAAAGCTATTAATGGATCAAGCATGTAATTATTTTTTTTTAATCCTATTAGAATTTAAGAAAATTATTTTTAAAATACAATCAGATTTTAAGACAGATTTAAAACAGTTTTCTCGTGTTGTATGGACAATGCATAACTTACTGGCGAAAGTTGTCGCGTCAACAAAGCTGAGCGATAATTAATGTCACAGTTAGAACTGTCCAACACCGCGACCCACTCCCGGGACTCCAATAACGGCAGTGGCGTAGTCTTTAAGCGCAATACTCCCCCAGTCCACAGTAATAACGTTGACATCACTTTTGGCCAGGTAGGCTGTAAAAAGATTAAAAAAAAAATAGTTATATGAAGACATTAATAGTATTACATACATATGTCAATCAAGACATTGCGTCCGTCCGTCCGGTACTGGAATCAAAATTACTCCTAATATTTGTAATACCACATATATATTTCTAAAATTGAAACAATATACTTGCAGCCCGGAGCGACGACCAAGACAGCTGGTAGCAAATGGATGGGTAAAGCAGAAGACCGTGCCGGGTGTCGCTTCTTAGGAGAGGCCTACGTCTAGCAGTGGACGATGATGATGATGATGATGAGTACATCCCAAATTTTAAGAAAGCGTTATTTATATTATTTAAATAGGTTCAGTTACAGATATTAGGCTAAACAACAACAATAAACAGGTGTTAAGCAGTGTTTATACAGCTATGAAATAAGGCGGCGTTTCGTTCGCTCACACTGAGGGCATTGTGCTGACGCGCTTTGTTCCGCTGCTTTGTTCCTTATCAGAGCTATCCTGGGCACAATGGACAGAAAAATTGGCTTTCTAGCCCGCTATTAATTTATTTCGAAATAATAGATCTTTTATGAAATAATAATAGATCGCGGTAAGCTTATTATTCGTGAGATTGCAATGAATGCTGAGGACAGTTCTGGTGTTATAAGAGAACTTCGTTAAAAAGGGTGATTAAATACTTTGGCTGATATATAAATGAAGCAATTTGATTAAGAGCAGCCAACCAGCTGTACCTTCAATACAAGATCTCGTACGTCTTTGTGATATAATAACAAAACTTTATTCAAATTTGTTGTTATACTTAATAGATATCTTATTCCGTAGATCTAGGTCTCTATTTAAGTAAAAATTTAAAACTACAAGGCACACATCCAGGACAAGCCTACAAATTCTGTTTTTTTTTTTTTACACAAACTTACGCCGCTTATACCATACTCAGAAATTATAAATGTACAAAAAAATTCGACACACACTTAGCAAATATATTGTTAATTCCAAATAATTAAGATTTTTAACATTTTATTATAAAATTCTTTAGATTTTACAAAAACACGTATTTTATGAGGTGACGTTCAGCACATCATCATATGATTTCGTGACTATATCGAAAATTTGTGAAAGCAGACCGAAGGGATCTGGCGCTGTCTTTTTTCACAGCTTCTTTTCCAAACATCACATTGGATGAAACAACTAGCTTTTTAACGACTGGCCTTGTGGCTCAGTTGGTAGTGTGTTTACGTCTACCTGCTGAACTGAAAGGATTCGATCCCCACCCAGGGCAAACATTTGTGTGATGAGCATGGATGTTTGTTCTGTATCTGGGTGTTTCTATGTATCATATGTATATATTTACAACAAAAAAAGTATATATGTATTCTATCAACCATCTAGTTCCATAGTACAAGCTTTGCTTAGTTTGGGGTAGATGGTGTTGTGTGAAATGTAAAAAAAAAAAAAAAACATCCACGCATCGTATTTCGACGCGCCGGGAAGGGCCTTCTTAAATCAAAATACTTAATATTACTACGCTTAGACTCTGGACATCTAAATTTCACGAAAAAAGTAGTTTAGAAGTCCAGAAAGAATTTTCCGTTTAATATCGACCTAATCTCATGTTTTGAAGAACAATGGATCAGGATTTAAGTTGTCTACCAGTCCAAACACAGCCATGTATGAAACGAATACGAAATATTGTGTAAAATTTTGACATTGTTTATTATTATTAAAGGTAAAAAGTTAAAGTTTCATTAACTAAAGATTCAATGTTACTCGTTATATGGTGTACTGTTTCAAATACTATTTTCTATTCTTTTAAGGTATCATGCATGTAGTGATGAAAAATGATCGTGAACGGTAATTATTATAAAATGTAGCCTGTATACGTTTCTAGGTTTTTAACTATGTCTATGCCAAATTTTATATCAATCTGCTAAGTCGTTCGGTTGTGAAAAGGTAAGAGACAGACAGACTGATAGAGTTACTTTTGTACTTATATTAGTTAGAATCATTGAGGAAATAAGTATGACATTTATCAGTTGAATATTTTACTGAAACGTTATTTGTATTTATTTTTCTTTTTTTAATTATTGTGATTACTCTTTTTAACTGTATGGGTTCTAATGACCTGAAATAAATGAATATTATTATTATTTATTATTATTTGACAAGCCTCTTAATCAATACTGTTATAAAAGCCACATGTATAACCTACACATGTTTACCTCACTATAACCATCAAACTGAATATTTCCAAGCGTGTGACTTTAACCTTTTCTAAAATAAACGCTGAGTGAGGTACGAGTACATCAGTAACTCTCGTAAAACGTGGCTATGCTCCAAGAAATTTATTGCACGACAAACACTGACCGCCGGAAAAATAAATTCATGACGGTCCCACATTAAACTTTTCAGGGCAATAACCAGCCGTTTTTGCATTTCAAATCAGGTACCTATTTAACATTCCGCGTTTTTGTATACGACGACAAGGCTCGTTGAACACTGCTTATTAAATATTGGGTTAAATTTTAAGCAAAGCGACAAGTATGTTCTTAATTTTCTGCCCATTGCCCATTGCTTATATCATGACAAATGCTAGCCGTTAAGGAAATCCATTATGAGTAGAAGTTTCTGGATGCGCCACAAAGTTCTTTTGGAAAATGTGATTCAAATTGGCTTGCAAGATTTTTAATATTAACCATTCAAGAAAGTTTCTCTATCGCTGTATGAAATTGGACTTGACTGGCATAGGAACGAAACAGATGTCATGAAAAAGGAAGGCCTATACGCAGTAGTGCGAAAGAAAAGGCTGTAGATGATGATGATGTTCTTATTAAAAGCATAGTTTATTCATAATTTTTCTCTCCAGGGATAATCAATATGTATTTTTATGTATAAGCGTACCCAAAGGTGGTTAACGTACCCAAATTCGGACCCCTGTAATTTCAAATTCGATATTTTAAGAAAAATTTCACATCCACTTTGAATCATGAATTATGAATGTGTGTACTTAAAATTATAATTTAAATTAGATGTTTTTACTTCTCAAAAGAATTTTATTTTCATGTGTTACCTTATTTACATGAATTGAATAAAAATATATGTAATTTGCTTGCATGCGAGGTAAATTTGAAATTCGATTAGGGTAATTTTTTAAGATAAATCTTTTCTTAATATTTCTAAAGCACATCTCGTTCACATTCTTATTTTATTAAACAAAATACCAATTACGTTTAGAAATTTAAATCTGATGGGTTTACCTCGTTCGACTCAACCAATTAAAACAAAATTTCGTTCTGACCTAATTCCACTTGCCGCAAGTACTAAACCTCGCGTGTTAACAATCTCTAATCTGAACACAAGCGCTGAATAACTCGTGCCATATAACAATCATTATTAAAAAACCAGCTCTTTCGATAAAAGCTCGTGATAATTACCCTCTACAAAGTTTACCCTTCCACTGAATTTACGACCTAATTTTTGAGCGCAAACGGTTTATTGTTTAACAAGATTATTTTTGCGACAAGTTTATTGGTCTTTTGAATTTTCTACCTCTTTTGTTCGTAGTTTGTCCCTTTCGTTTAGGGTTGTGCTTAAATATAGAAGAAACATTTTCTACAAACGCTTTTGATTGGTCAACAAATTGTACCTACTCGTATATGTTATTTATCTGTCGGTCACATGTGTATTGAACATTTGTTGTTTTAATCTTATGTTTAATTTGCATCGTTCCTTCACCCACACTCTCAATGAATTAATTATGTTTATGTACGGAACATTTACTGCCTAATTAAATTCGGACTTGCTCAAACTTTTCATTCGTTTGTAGTGAGTCCTCCGCGACTTCGGTAATGTCCTTTTCAGTGACTGCCTTATTCTTTTCGGTCGTAAATCCTGTTTTAGTGTTAATGACTTGTTTGTGGAAATGAGTTTGTGTTTTATGATCACGGTCTTTTATTTTCCATGTAATTTTATTAAGATATTTTTTCTTCTGTAATGACTCTTGTCATTGTAAGCTGCTTAATCTTTAATTAAAATTATGTAAAGATTGAACTACCGTACGATTGTAAATACTTTATTTCTTTTCACCGAAGGTCAAAGGATATCACATCCTTCTATTGAATTTTAATATGAAAATAGGAAAATAAATACAATACCTAATTTAAAGACCTCTGCAACGATAAACCAAAAAAAAAACCAGTCAAGGCGAGTCAGACTCGCCCACCGAGGGTTCCGTATGAACTAGTAGATAAAAGGGGGAAATAATATTTTTTTTATATTTTCCTTCATAAATCGAAAAATATACAACGTAAAAATATTTAAAAACCTGTTTTAGCTTGTGCTAATTAAATTCTTTCATATGATACCCCACATGATACGGTTAAAGTACTTTAAAATTTGGACCCTCCTTCCTTGCTTAAAGACCTTTTTTTTGTGATTAAATTAAAAATGTTCAGTTTTCAGTTTTTTTTCCTATATATGTACTCTAACACAATGCTTCTTGCCAAATTGCATAGTTCTAGGTCAACGGGAAGTACCCCATAGGTTTCGATTCCCTTGTGAGTGTCGAAATGTGAGTTTTTTTCGACTGAATAAGTCTATTATTTATTATTATTATTAATAATTTCGGCTGTACCTTTTTTTATGAAAACTGAGAAGTTTGATTTTTCTTTCTGCAGCAAGATACTATGGATTTGCGTATATGGTTTTAATTTCAACGCGATACCTTCACGCGTTCCCGAGATAAAGGGGTCACCCGGACATCCGGACAGACGGACAGACGGACAACAAAGTGATCCTATAAGGGTTCCGTTTTTTTGTTTTGAGGTACGGAACCCAAAAAATTTGATAAATTAGTAGAAATTGGATCAGTAGGTATTTATTAGTACCATAAACCTACAGTTATTAAAGTTACAACAAGAAAAAATAAAACATATTATTAATACAATTATATTAAAGACATATAAAGGTACATGTTTAGCAAATCAGATAAGCAAATTAAATTTTGTTAGATTTTATTTTTATTTTTTATAGTAGATAGATCTACGATTGACCACCAACTCGCCCGATGTTAAGCGACGGTGTGGCCGAGGATGGAGCTCGTCGATCTAGAAGATATCTATTGACTCTAGCCTTGAAAATTCCAAGATTGACAATTACAATTTTCTTATAAAGTTTGCTACGTATAAACAATACACATACTTATGTAAATGTGGAACTAAGGACCACCCTTACAAACTGAAGGTTTCTTTATTTCAACAGAATTTTTCATTAAACCAAATAGCATAACTCCAATTTTTATGTAAACAATTCAAATAAGAAAAATATTTACGTGATGTTTTTAAACAACAAAAATTCTTTTACAGAAGCAGAGTAAGTTGGGATTGCTTGCTAAAGCTTTGATCTCGACCTTTGTAAAGTTATCTTAATGATTTATGCATAAGTTGTATTTCATTTATACAGAAAAAGTCATGTCTGAGTCGCAAAAATATAGAAGAAAATGTTCAAACACAAACATCCGAAGAAATTCAAATTAAAGTAAAAGTAAAATCATTCATTGTTATTTAAAATCTATATTTATGTACTTAATTAAGGTTGGTATTATTTTTCGATTGCATATATCTACATGCAATCATACAACGCATCGTATCTGGCCCAACGCATAAGCATTGCCATTCAACGTGGCAATGCGGTGAGCATGCTGGGTACGCTGCCAACTGGTAGCGGGTTTGAGCATTTGGATTATCTTTAGACCTTTATCGGTCTGGGGTGATCGATGTGCTTTTTGTGTAGTAGGCGAGTCTGTATATTGTTGTGTTGTAGTTAATAAAGGCGCTTGCCACAAAAAAAAAAAAAAACATACAAACATGTTTGTACACTTATGATGCTATAATAACTTCTTGCTAAGCTGATTGCTAACTGAGTGTTCATTTGCAAAGTTCTTATTTTTACTAGTTTTTATTTTATTCAACTGTTCCGGCATCTCTAATCAAATGCAAGTTAAATTTGACCCACTTCCCGGTTTCCGATTAATCTATAATTTTTCGTCACCGTAAGCAATTTTTAGTGTATTAATATAATCTAATACCTACCTACCTACCTCGTCTATTATTTATAGTAGTTTAATTATAATCTCATTTATTTATTTACATTCTTAATTTTAAATTTTTTACAACACAAATATAAAATTATAAAAAAGAAACATAAATATTGTAAAAAAACTTAAAACTAGGGTGCCGCCGGCGGGGCGGGGCTCAAGCTGCCAGAGGTAGGGGCATTTTTTTTATTTTATTTTTTATTATTATTTATTGATTTGGTTATACCTACCTAAAATTTATATTTAAAATTTTAATTATCTTTTCTTCCATGCTTGACTGGGAGAAGAAGATAAATATAGAATATATAGATAGATAGATAAACTCTTTATTGTACACACCTTAAAAGTAATAACAAAGTACTTAAATGGACTAGTGCAATATATATATATGTAAAGAAAATATATTTCCTTGATAATAATTTCAAATATTGCCGCGCTCGCGTCGTCGATGAAGCAGACTGAAATCGCGCCGTACTGCCGCCAATCAGGCTGCAGACGTGTAGGAATTAAAGATGGAGATTTAAAATGGAGTTGGTGTAAAAGTGATACGTGGGTGAAAAAACTAAATTATAAAACTATCAAAATAACTTAATACGGAAAGAGAAACTTTAATGTCGTTTCTTTGTTTTCAGGTAGGTTTGATCAAGAATTTATTATGTGTAGTTTACGTCGAAATTGTAAAAACATAATATTAAAATAAATACTTTGTTTTCAGAGCAACACATAGTTTCCCTTTTACAATTAGAAGAAACCCACGTTATAAAACGACATTTTTGTTTACAAGAAGAAAACGAAAATGGAAAAGCTTCAATTTGAATTTACACTACTTCCTGGGAGTGATGGAAAATCCAATATTTTGTGTATTACTGCCATTGCGACAAGTGATAATAAAGTGTACGGTATACCGGAAGAGTTACAATCAGTGAATTATCATAAAGAAATAATGAAAATGTCTGCTTATTCAAAAGTGAAAAACAGTCTAAAAAAGAGATTCCAGATAAGAAGAGTTTGGATATCTATGACTGAGGAACTTGAAAGATCGTATGTAGATGAGGATGGTAATTTACAATTTGCAGATCAATTTTTGGAAGAATTGAAACGAGAAAATTTTGCGGGTGATCATCAAACACAACCAGGTACACTGGAAAAATTATTTGAGAAATTAATAGAAAACTCACAGGCAAATAAACAACAAAATTTAAAACACATTGCAGAGAGGTTTGTGGTTGAGAAATTTACAAGCAAAAATTCTAATGCAAGTCAATGGATTGAAATTTTTGAAAAAGAATGCATACGCTTTGATGTGATAACAGATGAGAAAAAGATTGAAATACTCAGACTGTTTATGGATAAAAGCTGCATGGATTGGTATAGTTCAATGATTATAAAATTCTCTATGAACTCGGAATGGTTATTATGGAAAAATACATTTTGTGAAACATTTGCAAACAAGGGCTGGAATCCAGTTACATATGCACTTTTATTTAAATACAGAGACGGGTCACTGTTGGATTATGCTGTAAAAAAAGAAAAACTTTTACTGGAAATGAGAAGATCCATTGATACGGGTACTCTGATAGATTTGATTGCCGCTGGTTTACCAGAATTTGTTCTTAATAAAATTGACAGAGAAGGATTGAAATATACAGTGGATTTATTCAATGAAATGAGCAAATACGAACACATGGTAAATAGAAAAAATAGTTTCGTTAAAAGAAAATATGTAAATCAAAGAATGGAAAGTAAATATGAAGATAAAAGTCCATGTAAAATTTGCGAAAAATTAAATAAAGGTTCTCGGTACCACCCTGAAACTACATGCTGGTTTAGAATGAGAGAAGATGACAAAAAGAAAATTTTTATAAAACACGTAAATAATTCAGTTATAGAAGCAGAGTTAAATGAAACTGATCAAAAAAACTAATGGTAACACCATTAATAAATGTCGAACTGCTAGTGAATAATAAATTACAAATCAGTGGAGTTTATGATTCTGGTTCAAATGTTTCCCTAATCAATTCTAAGTTATTAAAAATAAAAGGAAAAAGAAACAGTTTAAATGAAGTTAATTTAGTAACAATTAATGGTGTGAAGAAGACAAATGGTTCGACTACTCTGAAGATCAAGATCTTTGATTTGGAAAAAAAAGTAGATGTATACATTATAGACGAGCAAAATTTCAAATATGATTTTTTGATTGGTTTAGATATAATAAAAGAGTTTAAACTAATCCAAAATGAAGATTTAAAAGTAACACAAAAACAGTGTTTCAATAATGATAAAAAAATAAAAGCAAGAGAAATTTCTACTAATACAGAAATAAATATGGAACTGGAATCAACGGAAAAAAATATAAATACTACAGAAGAACAGAAAATAAATTTTAATGAGCATGTTAAAGAAAATGAATGCGAATTAAATATGAATCATTTGAATAAGATACAAAAATCAATAATAAATACATTGATTACTGAATATAAATCAGTTTTTGCAAAAGATAAATATGATATTGGCACAGTCAATGGATATGAAGCAAGAATAGACTTACTGGTGGACAGTTATTGTAGTAAAAGGCCATACAGGTGCTCTATAGAAGATAAAAAAGAAATAGAAAAACAAATTGCAAAATTACTGGACCATAAACTTATTGAAGAATCCTATAGTCCGTTTGCAGCACCTGTAACGCTAGCTTTTAAGAAAGAAGAGAACAAGAAGACCAGACTGTGTATAGACTTCAGAGACTTAAATAAAATAGTAGTACCTCAAGCGCAGCCATTTCCATTGATTGAAGAATTAATGGTGAAGACCAGAAATTGTAAGTTCTATTCCACATTAGATATAAATTCTGCGTTTTGGTCTATACCTTTACGTATAGAAGATCGAAATAAGACAGGATTCGTAACACAAGAAGGCCATTTTCAATGGACCTGCCTGCCGTTTGGACTAAAGACTGCACCAGCAATTTTTCAAAGAATATTAAGTAATATATTAAGAAAATACAAACTTACAGACTTTACTGTAAATTTCATCGATGACATACTTATATATTCAAAAACATTTGAAAATCACATCGATCACTTGACTCGGTTGCTAGAAGCAATCAAAGCTGAAGGTTTCAGATTGAAATTCACAAAATGCACTTTTGCTTCAGAGTCGGTCAAATATCTTGGTCATATAATTCAAAACAACTCTATAAAACCAATAAAGGATAACTTAAAGTCAATAAAAAGTTTTCCTGTTCCAAAAACACAAAAAAATGTGAGACAATTTCTAGGAAAAATAAACTTTTATAATGAATTGTTGTGAGACTGACGAGTACATGCCGGCGCAGACTATATAAGGCGGTGCAGGCTGGGCGCGTGTCCTCGCCTTCACCTGAAAGGCGCGGGTCGCGAGCACAAACGCCGTGGTCGTCCACCGGTGTTGCGCAGCCAGCAATGGTTTAAGCAAGGCCAACCGCAAGCGATGCGGGTGAACACTCGACGCTGGAACAATCTACGGTAACGGATCGCATTGTAGGGATGCGATTCGCTCAATTGGAACCTCGGTAAAGTAAACCAACATTTTTACATTTCCGATTGTGTCTTAAGGGCGATGTACGCACGTGGTTGAATGAGTGGGTCACGAGCGACCGCTCCTGGAGCAATTTTAAGCTAGAATTTAAGCCATTGTGTCCGCAAACTCAAGATATCGCAAACATTTTATACGAAGTGATGAATACAAACTGATAACTACCCGACTTATGCGGATTACGTTCGCCGCTCATTCCTTCGATTGCGTATAGTGCGGGACTTAGTGATGATTTAATGGCGGTAATCGTGATACGAGGTGTTACCGATCCACAGATTAGGGCAGCGGCTACGAATGCCAAAATTTTGCCTAACGATCTAGTAGAATTCTTTTCGATTTATGTAAAGTCTAGTTCAGTCTCTCAATCACACCCTACGGGTTCAAACTCCTCTCCTGCTAAAAATAATCAGAGTGTGTGCCTGGCGTGCCAAAACGAGCGCCGTTCTTTGTTGCGTGTAAAAATTGTGCAAGGATTAAGTGATGCTTTGAGAACATTTATTGCAAACGCGAACTTAACTATCGAGAACATCGTTTCTTTTCTATCAATTTATACGAAACCCGATCAGACAAAGCGAGAAAAGACCGTTGATCGTTGACCGTTGAATCGATCAACACAGAAATGTTTTAGGTGTAACGAACAAGGACATGTTAGTCGCGAATGTAGATTGGTTAAATCGCAATCTACTAACATTCCTACCGTTAACTCTAATACGCAACCGGGCCTCTGTAATAGGTGTACGTTTTGCAAAAAAAAAAAAAATATACCGGTGTGGTAGTGGTTACAGTAAGGGTGTCCATGGCGACACGTCTGATAAAGCGTGTGTTAAAAGTGGTCTCATATAGAAAAGTAAAATGGTTCTGTTCTGGTTTTGTGTTTGTTTTGTATTTAAGGGTCAGGTGTGACCGAGCGGAGTCGTCGCGCGCTCCTGTTGTGCGTACTGCTGCCGCGCGCTGCACGATGCTGTCGTGTGCTGTTCGTGCGATCTGGTGGCACCGGGTGCCGCCTCGTGTTGGTGTAGCAGACTGCCACTGTGCGCAGAAGCCGCGCACTGCTTTGGCATGCAATACTGTCACGGGCTGGCACCACACGCTGGTGCTGCCCCCGCGCACTGGTTTCGCATGCTGCTGTTGTACGCACTGCTATCGCGAGCTGGCATCACGCGCTGCTCTCACGGGCTGGCACCGCGCGCTGCTTTCACGGGCTGGCGCCGCGTGCTGTTGCCGTGGGCTGGTACTGCGCGCTGTCTTCGCGGGCTAGCGCCGTGCGTGTCTTCGCAGGCAGCTGCCGCGCGCTGTCATCGTGGGCTGCCACCATGGGCTGGCGCCGCGCAATGCTGCCGCGGGCTGGTGCCGTGCTGTCTTCGTGGGCTGGCACCGCGCGCTGTCGTCGCGGACTGACACCGCACACTGGCGTCGTGCACTCGTGTTGCACGCGCTGTCTTCGCGGGCTAGCGCCGTGCGTGTCTTCGCAGGCAGCTGCCCCGCGATGTCATCGTGGGCTGCCACCATGGGCTGGCGCCGCGCAACGCTGTCACGGGTTGGCACCACGCGCTGGTGCTGCGGGCTGTCCCCGCGCACTGGTTTCGCATGCTGCTGTTGCACGCGCTGCTGCCGTGGCCTGCCACCACGCGCTACTACCACAGGCGTGCGCTGTGCGCAGTCGTCTCAAGCTGCCACCGCGCTCTGATTCCGTGCGCTTCTACCGCGCCGTGCGCTATCTTCGCGGGCTGCCAGCGCGCTGCAGCTGCGGGCTGGCACCGCGCGCTGTCGTCGCGGACTGCTACCGCGTGCTGCTGCCGTGCCCTGGTGCCGTGCTGTCTTCGTGGGCTGGCACCGCGTGCTGTCGTCGCGGACTGCCACCGCACACTGGCGTCGTGCACTCGTTTTGCACGCGCTGTCTTCGCGGGCTAGCGCCGTGCATGTCTTCGCAGGCAGCTGCCGCGCGCTGTCATCGTGGGCTGCCACCATGGGCTGGCGCCGCGCAACGCTGTCACGGGCTGGCACTGCGCGCTGTCTTCGCGGGCTAGCGCCGTGCGTGTCTTCGCAGGCAGCTGCCGCGCGCTGTTATCGTGGGCTGCCACCATGGGCTGGCGCCGCGCAACGCTGTCACGGGCTGGCACCACACGCTGGTGCTGCGGGCTGTACCCGCGCACTGGTTTCGCATGCTGCTGTTGCACGCGCTGCTGCCGTGGGCTGCCGCCGGGCGTTGCTTTTGTACGTGGTGCTGTTGCACGCGCTGCTAGCGCTGGCTACCGTCGAGCGCTGTCGGCTCGGGCTAGCACGGAGTGCTGTCGCCGCGGGCTGCCACCGCGCTCCGATGCCGTGCGCTGCTACCGCGCCGTGCGCTATCTCCGCGGGCCTTACCGAGTGGTCCGGTACGAGCTGAGGCTTGTTGCTGGGTCTTATGGAAAGACCACGTATGCGGCTGCGCAGTTTATGGTGCCCTGGAGGGGTGAATGGACCCCTGAGACCTGCTCTGCGTTTTTCGAGAGTTAGTCGCCTTGTTTGAAGCCTACGCAGTACGCAAACATGGAGCCTCTGCTGGTAGCCACATCGTGAGGTATACCACCATGGAGTCTGCCTACGGTGTGTAAGTCTGCGTGGCACGCGGACTGTAGGCCTCTACACGCAGCCACCGTGGTTAGGCAAACTTGGGAGCCTCTGTCCACGGTGTGAAATCTTTTCAGTTGGGATAGGTTAAGCTACACCTATGCCCCACTGACGAGTCTCTAAGTGTCTTGTGAGCGCTTAGTGGTTTTAAGTGTGTTTTGTAGTTTGTGCATGTATTTATTTAACTTTGGAATGATGACTCTTATGGTATCGGTTTGTGGCTTGAACAAAAAGTCACAAATTGATATTTTTCTGTTTATTTTTCCCCAGCGAACTAACACTCGGGCTAAGAGTAATAAGCGAATACTTACATTAGGTTGTTTTACAGATACTGATGATGATAATGAATGCCTTGAGGACGATGACCCAATAAGGCATAGAGCAGACGCTGTGCGCAGAAGCCGCGCACTGCTGTGGCATGCAATACTCTCTGGCTGGCGCCACGGGCTTTCTTCGCGGGCTACCGCCGCGCCCTGATGTTGCGCGCTGCTGTTGCACGCGCTGCTAGCGTTGCCTACCGCCGAGGCCAGCTCGGGCTAGCACGGAGTGCTGCCATCGCGGGTTGCTACCGTGCACTGATGACGCGCGCTGCAGCTGTAGGCTGCCGCCGCGCGCTGTCGTCGCATCGTGTTCACGTCGTGAACAGCACGCATCTTGAGACCGCTTACCCTTGTGGTCGGATGTGTATATGTGTGTGGGACATGTGACGTGACAGTGTTGCGTCCTTGTCCCTAAGATCTCGATGTAGTAAGGCCTCACGTAGGGGAGTCCTTACTGCGGGAGGATATGCTGATGTAGTTGCCTCTGTCCCTGTATTTGGTAGTTGTGACGAGTGGGAACCCCGCGTCGTGAACAGCACGCGTCGCGAGGCCTCTCACTCTTATGTGTTATTTTGGCTGAATTATGCTTCAAGTAGTACATGACTTGTGTGTATTAATGCTTTTGGTTGAGTAACGTTTCATGACGAGAATCACGCTCGTCGTGAGACCTATTAATTCTGTGTGTTACCTTTTTCCGCTATTTTGCTTTTTCAGATGGGAAAGGCTTCGCGTTGGGTCTCACTTGAGTTCACATGGGAGAGACTCCACGTTGAGTTTTTCACTTTCGTTTTTTAGCTCTCATCCTTCTTGTGTGTTTGTTCAAATATACAGATCTGTTTGTTACCCTACAGATCTGGAAGAGGAAGAATCCTCTTCGGCTACTGATGGACCTTAATTGCAGTCAACGCTCAGCGTGTCGGATACGAGTGTATCCCGTGAGCCATCCAGTTCCGAGTTATCAGCCCTCCACTCGGCGATAGGAGAGTCGATGCCGTTTCCAGACACCGACTTCCAGACATAAGGGAGCCCGAGGACGGTCTCCTGTCAGGAGAGGCCGTGTTGTGAGACTGACGAGTACATGCCGGCGCAGACTATATAAGGCGGTGCCTGCGCACGGTCAAGACAGTTTTTGCCGCGAGCTATCGTCGATACTACCTACATCGTCCGACATATTTTTCTAAAAATTGTGTAGTCGAATCTCTGCCCAAATTTGTGTAGAACTGTGTAATTATTTTTAAAATTAATTGTGTTACAAAAGTAAAATCTGTGTAACATTGAGATTGTTGTGTTTTTTTAATTTAATTTGGTTTAGATTGCCAAAAGAATATATACCAAAAAGTGCAATAATACTCGATCCATTGCATAATTTACTCAGGAAAAATCAGAAATTTGTTTGGTGTGATAAGTGTCAAAACTCATTTGAAACGATAAAAAACTTACTTTGCTCACAACCAGTTCTAGAAATTTATGACCAAAGTCTACCAATCAATATTTATACAGATGCTTCCTTGGAAGGCTTAGGAGCTATTTTAAAACAAATCCAGCCTGACGGAAGAGAAAAACCAGTAGCATACTTTTCGAAAAAACTAAATGGAGCTCAGAAGAAAAAAAAGGCAATATACTTAGAATGTTTGGCTATAAAAGAAGCTGTAAAATACTGGCAATATTGGTTAATAGGTAAATCATTCACTGTATACTCAGATCACAAACCATTAGAAAATATGAATCTAAAATCTAGAACAGACGAAGAATTAGGTGATCTAACATATTATTTGTCCCAATATGACTTTAAAATCAAATATGCTCCAGGAAAACAGAAATTTGGAAGCAGATTGTTTAAGCAGAAATCCAGTATTAGAATCACATGAAAATACAGATGAACAATTAAAAGTTGTCAACTTGATAAAATTAAATGATATTATAACCGATCAAAATAACAATGCTGAAATTCAAAACAGAAAAAATAAATGGATAAAAAGACAAAATGTGTACCTGAAAAGAGTTAAAAACAAGGAAAAAATAGTTCTATCGGAACAATTTAGTATCAAGCTCATAAAATACATACATGGAAATTTGTGCCATATAGGTATTGGACAAATGCAGAAATCAATTAATCCACACTACACAGCCAAAAATTTGACTATGAATATCAAAAAGATTTGTAGAAGTTGTGAAATTTGTAAAAAAAATAAATCAAGAGGACATGACAAATATGGACTTATGTCTTATCTGGGTCCAGCCACGAAACCTTTTGAAATAGTTTCCATAGACACAATTGGGGGTTTTGGTGGATCAAGATCGACAAAAAAATACCTACATCTCTTAGTAGACCATTTTACTAGATATGCATTTATATTAACCTCGAAAACTCAGTCTGCACATGACTTTATAAAACTCGTTAATAAGATATCAGACACAGAAGACATTGGTATGCTTCTTACTGACCAATATCCAGGAATTAATTCTGTAGAATTCAAGACATTTTTAAATAATAAGCAGATAACAATGTTGTTCACAGCAGTAAATGCCCCATTTTCCAATGGCTTAAATGAAAGGTTGAATCAAACGTTAGTAAATAAAATAAGATGTAGAATAAATGAAAGAGAAACAAAGAAAGCATGGACTACAATAGCTCAAGAATGTGTAGAGATATATAATAATACTATTCACTCGGTTACTGGCTTTACACCAAGTTACCTTTTACATGGTACAGATGTTAGTATTCTACCAAGTGAACTAAAACAAGGAAAAAACAATTGTGATTTTACTAGGGATAGAAAACAAGCACTAGAAAATACCATAAAATCACATAATTACAATAAAACACTATATGACAAAAATCGGAAACATTACGAGTTCAATGTAGGAGACATGGTGTACGTAGAAAATGGAAACAAGTTAAACAGGAAAAAATTAGACGAACTGAAAGTTTGACCATACCAAATCATTGAAAAAAATTCTGAGTCAATATACAAGATCAATACAGGACACAAAAAAACAGAATCAAACATGTTTCATGTCACAAAACTTTCACCGGTCAGTACACTAGAAGGAGAGGCAGCTGGCACTTTGGGAGAATAATTTTCTGGAAAAAATTTTCCTCTCCAGGGGAGGAGGGGGGGGGGGGGGAGATGTAAAGAAAATATATTTCCTTGATAATAATTTCAAATATTGCCGCGCTCGCGTCGTCGATGAAGCAGACTGAAATCGCGCCGTACTGCCGCCAATCAGGCTGCAGACGTGTAGGAATTAAAGATGGAGATTTAAAATGGAGTTGGTGTAAAAGTGATACGTGGGTGAAAAAACTAAATTATAAAACTATCAAAATAACTTAATACGGAAAGAGAAACTTTAATGTCGTTTCTTTGTTTTCAGGTAGGTTTGATCAAGAATTTATTATGTGTAGTTTACGTCGAAATTGTAAAAACATAATATTAAAATAAATACTTTGTTTTCAGAGCAACACATAGTTTCCCTTTTACAATTAGAAGAAACCCACGTTATATATATATATATAAATATATATATATATATATATAATATAAAATTATATAGAATGTACCAGCTGCTTCTCTTCCCGGGCATACTGTAAAAGTCAGTTAAAGAACTTGAGGGAAATTGGCGTTTATGTAGGCGATAGGCTGACCCCCTGTCACTGCAAGCCATTATTACATCTAATCTCTCTAATAATCTCTAATCTATCTTTATTATTGTTGTTGTAAAAAACGATATTGTAATTGACGTTCCCAAGTGTTATTTACATATCCTATGGTCTGAAATAAAAATTGAATTGAATTCCATCTAACCCTCTAACAACCGTCAAATGTGGCGTCAAACGGCCTGTTGGCCTTTGATGCTCTGCCTACCCCGGGAAAACAGGCATGGTTATATGTTTTTTTTATCAACCCTGTTTGTACAACTGTCCCACTGCTGGGAACGGGCCATCTTCTCATTGTGAGAAGGTATATGTATGTATGTATTTAATTATCTTGTTTTCACATTGTTTGTATAATTTAATCTGTTTTGTAGTTTGTATTTATGTGTTTTGTTAATACTAAATAATAAATAAATATTTGTGGACATTTCACACAACACCATCTAGCCCAAACTAAGCAAAGCTTGTACTATGGGACAAGATGGCTGATAGAATACATATATACTTTTTTTGTTGTAAATATATACATATGATACATAGAAACACCCAGACACAGACCAAACATCCATGTTCATCACACAAATGTTTGCCCTGGGTGGGGATCGAACCCACGACCTTTCAGTTCAGCAGGTAGACGTAAACACAACTACCAACTGAGCCACAAGGCCGAACTTATAAGTTATTTTTTTCACAGATAATCTATTTAATACCTACGAGTAATTCTTGTATAACGGCTCCAACGCTTTTAATGAAATTTTGTTTAGTAGGTAAATTAGATTATACTTCGTGCGAGGAATGAGCCAACACCAGAGGCGTCAACTAAACGAGGTGATATTGTTTTTATAAACTTTCTAGTACCTAAATAATTAAGATTATTGTGCTTGCCAAAATAACTTCAAAATGAGTAATTATTTTGTCTAACAAACTATGCAGAATCGCAACGTAGGTAAGTCAATAGCAATAAATCTCCCATCAAAAGAAAGTTTGCAATTGATCGTACATTTCCAAACCGAACTGACTCGCTCTAAGCTTTTTATTGAATCGAATCTCTTCTATATTCTTGTGTCCGAAACTCCCGAGCTCAAAACTTAGATGTTTTTGGTGATACTTAAAAGTTTGCTCTATATATTATATTTTGTTGGCAATAATTATAGTTTACAAAATTGGTTGTCTGTAAAGTCGGTTTAGGGACGATAGTTTAACGTGATAACATACGTCCGCGCGCGATCTCCGAGGAATGATAATTGAAGCGACGGTCGGGCGCGGCGCACACCCGCCCGCTTCCTCAGCCACCGCGCGCGGTTGTAACGGGACAAGGAGCGTAACGTAACGGGACAATGAGTCATACTTTTTCGTTGTAGCCGGCGTTCATCGATTTATTAGACGTTGTCACGTCAAAAATTGTAAAATACCGACTTCAAAATACGCAATACAATAAATATGTACTCTACTTGCTGTTCATCTTTCTACAGGCACTTGGATAATATTTTATCAGTTATAAAAATAAATTTGTTATAAAAACCAAAGTACTGTATCGATTTTGATAATATTTATATGGGACCACCTCTGAAGTATGACCTACCAAATACAAAAAGGTGAACAAACATACAAAAAAACTTACAGACCGAATTTATAACCTGCTTCTTTTCAGAAGTTGGTTAAAAATAGAGACTTTAATTTACAACAGGTACGTAAGTACATATTATTAATAGAAATAAAACCTATGGTACTTGTGCCAACGAGTCTAAATATGTAAGATTTTTGGGGTAGTTGAATGTGTGACGTAATAGATATCTTCTAAATCTGCATGCTTCATCTTCGACCACATCGTCGCCTCGCAACAGGCGACTTGGTGGTTAAACGTGGACTTAATTGTGTAAAAAATACATTCCTAAAGGTGTAATTTGTAAACTAAAAACCATAGCAACCGTAATCATGCCATCCCGCTCAAACCATTTTTAATTCTTCACGTGCGAGCGTTACGACACGATATTATCATGTTGTCGCTCTGCTTGGACAGTACTTGGAAACATTGTTTATCTTAAATCCTACACACCTTCAAATAAATCATAAAACATCAAAGCTGCTTTGAATAAAGGATCATGTTTTGAAGATTTCCTCACGATATTAATTCCATTGATCGTTCCTTCAAATGCCTGTTATGAAATATTCGCATACATATTCACACCGAGTCTTGCTCGTGAGCCGTCAGAGGCATTTATAATATCCGATTGGCCAGAAAGAGTGACGCATTTGAAGAGTACAGGCAAATAACAGGGAATGTCACAAATTAAAAAAAAAGTTTTTTAGTAGAATCATATCTTTGTCTATGGTATTTTAAATTCCAATCATTAGAATTCAAGTCAATTAATTAGGACATTCCCTGTTCTTTGCCTGTACTCTTCATTTAATACATATCTTATACAACGTGATAGAAATTGAGGATACACCATTTTTTTTTCATACAGGCAAGTACCATTAACTACAACAAACAATACAAAAACTATAGGTACATACATACCTGACGAACAAGGGCGTCGCCAGCCCATGGCCCAAGGGGGGGGGGGGGGCAAGTTAATAATAAGGAGGAGGATAAAATATGAATTGTAGGTACAATTGCACGGTCTTAGACTTTGGTTGCTTTGCAGTTGGCTACATTTATTTAATCTCTAGGGGGGCACCTGCCCCCTTGGCGGCGCCCTTGCTGACGAACCAATTCTAATAAAATTTATGCGGGCCACCTCTGCAAACAGTTCGTAATTGGCGGAACATTCGTGTAACAAATATACAAAAATAAAACTTGTAGTCGAGTTAAGAACCTCCTCCTTTTTGTAAGTCAGCTAAAAAGTGGAATCAAATCACTTCGTTTAGATATGTGGGATATCCCTAAGCTATTTTCATCCGACTTCCAAAAAGAAGGAAATTCTTAATTGTACTGTATGTTTTTTTATTCTTTTTTTTTTGTTTGGGAGGTAATATCTAAGAGGTCGTCCCATATAAATTTTATCAGAATCGGTTCATATAATTATATAAAAACCAAAGTATGTCAAAATAACTGAAAAAATGACATCTAAGTAAACGAATTGTGTATTTTGGAGTGGATTTTTCGGCTTTTTAAACTATAATTATGTTTTCTCTTACTTTATGTAAACTATAAGGTTTTAACAATTTTAAAATATAAAATATCTTGAAAAATTTTCAAACACGTTTCATAATTCGATTTAATATCAATAATATCGGCCTTAAAAGATCGGCATCGCATATTGTAAAGAAATCTTTACTCGCGCCAGTCATTAGGTACAGATGTTACATTATTCAATATTCTTCTACGGCTGGGAAGAAAAAATGGTAATGATATACTTAGGTATGCTATGAGAATTTACAAATAAAAGTACGCTGCTTTTTACGACGAGATTTTTAAGATGTTAACCATTAGGTTTGTATAAGGTAGGTGATACCTAACATGCAATGGGGTATGCAAAGTTTTTTTTGGTAGTTTGGCTCATTTTAAAGAAATAATTTCAATATTTTTTTATTTCTGTTCTGTGATTATTTTTTAGTATTTTCTTGAAGACAATATTGTGATGACGTCACAAATTCTTCTGATTAGGATAATGTAAAGAGTACCTACTAAAAATGTTTGTGATTATTTTTGTCGACATGCATGACGACAATAATATTTATTTTACAATGATATCTATCTTAAGGTTGTCTAGAAGAAATCGCTTGAGACAATGAGGCTGCCCATTAAACTTTCAAATATCGTGATTGTATGTTTAGATTCTGTTTGAGTATTATTTCTGTTGTTTATTATATGTGCACAATAAAGATTTATTAAAATAATTAAATCATAAATTATGCCTATTTTTCCTTACGGGGTAGGCAGAGCATCAAAGGTCATGAGGTCGTTTGACGTCACATTTGACCGTATTTAGAGGATTAGATAGAAACGAGAGGTTATTAGGGGTTAGAAGGAATTACAGGGTAAGATGTTAGCCTGTAGTGACAGGAGGACAGCCCATCGCCTAAGTAAACAATTTCCCTCAAGTCCCTTAACTGACTCTTACAGTTTGTATTACATCCATAGCGGTAGAAAGTTTTAACATAATCATATAAAGCGCTAATTAAAATGAATGCTACAAAATCATAATCACGTACACAAATATTTCCCTTCCGCCCTCAGAAAATGTGTGTTCAATTAAAGACAATATGTGTTCACATTAAACAATACACAATGTTGTTTGTTTGTACGTTGACAACTGTGTTATCTAATTTGAGAATCTGTTAACAAGAGTTTGGCTCTGCGAATGTGGCAATATTAGTTTACAAAGTCGTCAAGTGAAAAGTTTAAGGTCGGTGTTAGTGAAATGCTTTTGTGGCGGAATACTGCTGTAATGTTGACTTTTGGAATTCCTATTTAGCAAAATTTTATTCAATGTTTCTTTGACGTGCTTGGGAATTTAAAAAGTTTGTAACGAACTTAGTTACAGAAACTGTTTCCTTTTTACTGTTTCTGCATAAATTTTATATTTAAATGACCACTTACTATAACTGCCAAAATCGCATTTTTTTGTTTTTGCGATAGACGTAATAAATACAAAAAATATAGCCTATGAAAATCGGTCAAGCCGTGTAAGCTGTAGACGCTCATAGAGAAACAAACATACATACCTATATACCCACATGTATTCATACAAATATAACCTTCCTGTTTGCTCAGATTCATGCCAATTACAAAGATTATATTCTTCTTTAGAAGAGATTATAACTAAAGAAGAATTGTTAAAAAACTTAAAAAAAACAACGACTTCAAAATACTCAATTCATTTACTTAGCTGACATATTTTTCCAGTTATTTTGTTATAAAAACCAAAATACTGAAACCATTTTGATAAAATTTCTATGGGACCATCTGGTAAGTATACTCTTTCCAACAAAAAATAAAAGTATTTTACAAATCGGTCCAGATGTCTTCGAGTAATCGGGCAACATATATATAAAATATTCCGACGAATTGAAAACCTCCTCTTATTTTGAAAGTCGGTTAAAAATCTACGGCGATTGTCTGTACTCGGACAGCCGTTACCCATGGTGGCCAGTCGCGTTGAGCTAGGCTTGACAAACTTGGGGTGTGGTGTCGGTCGCCTCCTAGTGGTGCACCCCGGGCAACGCTGCTGTATGGTGGTAACGGCAGCGGTGAAACGGCCGAAGGTGTCATGACGCGTCACGACAAGGGGGGGGGGGTTTACACCCGTTACCTCCTGGAGGAGGGTCCGGAAGCGTACGACCGCGACGGGTCATTGATGGAATCAGAAACGGTACCCATGAACCGCCCTGAGCGCGGCCAAGGAGGGACACCGTGGAGTTTTAGTGGGTTCAAGTCACACATAACCGCACTGTCTCCCCGTGGCAGTGCGGTATGCGAAGGCATTTCACGAAAAAAAAAAAAGGCTTGACAAACTTAGGCCAATAGAGTTCCAACGATGGTAGTCCAATAGTCTTGCATTTAAACTCGAACTAATAAAATTGGAAAACGAAGAGTTTTAGCTGAAAATAAAATTTATCGAAGAAATGGCATAGCTCTCTTGTTTTGATTGTTCGGAAAGTTTCAGAGAAAGTTCTCAAATATAATCATCTCAAATTTATCGATAAATCATTTAAACATAATCTGAGTTAGATAATTTTTGACGAGACAACGTCTAATAAATCGATGAACGCCGGCTGCACGCACGAAAAAGTATGACCCATTGTCCCGTTACGCTCATTGTCCCGTACATCATCATCATCATCATTTCATCAATGTTTTGGACGTTGTCACGTTAAACTATCGTCCGTAAACCGACTTTACAGACAACCATTTTTAATAGATGTGACTAAAATCGTAGATGTTATTATTTCCAAACTATTTTTAATGAAATTGGAAAGATATCGAAGCACAAGGCTTGTGTTTCATGGTTCGGCTAATTTATGATTCTAACCTTTATATATTTTATTGCTAATAAATCTTATTTTGTTGCTTATACCAACTAACTATATATTATATGCTAATAAATTTAAAACAAAATAAAAATAGCGTAAGTACAGCTGGCATAAAAAGTAGATTCAACCCCTCTAAAAGTCCTAACCATAAATAGGCGTTAAATTAGGTACGCCTAAAAACCTTGATGCTAATCCTCCATTATCATTAAAATTAAAACATCAACATCACAATGGAATTACTTCCAAAGGGATAAAGCCCATTTTTGCGTAATTTATTCGCGTTATTTCCCTTAACGTTCACACTGTAAATCAGTGACACAGATAGTAAAATTCTCAAAACTTATTCGGCCTTACTGAAAAACCGTCTCAAATTCTCTGTCTTCTTTTCTGAAGTGTCGTTACGTGTTAGCGAGAAGTTGACAAAATATGTTAAGCATTGCGCAATTATGAGTAACGTTTTTCGGTACGTCCCAATATCTTCAAATCAAATGAAACTGTTTAAGATCAAGTATCGTTGCTAAGGCTAATCATACCTATCTATCTATGCTTAAAAAACACTGTAAGAGGTTAAAATGTGTACATTAAATATTTTTTTATACACAAATTATTGCGGGATTTTTTTTAATTGTCTTTTTTTGAATGCAGCATTACTGACACACAAATTTTTAACCGACTTAAAAAAAAACTCAATTAAGTTGTATTTTTTCTGTTTGTTACCGCATGACTCCGTAATGTATAGACAGATTTAGAAAAATATTTTTTTTAATAAAAGAATATACTTTTGGGCCATCATAGATTTTTTATCAAAATCGGCTCAGTATGGTATATATATAAGCATTTTTGACTTATCATCATCTTATTATCTGTGCTTTGTCTTTTACTATTTAACCAACTTTCAAAAAGAACGAGGTTCTTAATTCGACTGTTTCTTTTTTCATGAAAGTTCTACAACTGTCTCCACGTCTACGTTGTTCAAAGCGAGGCAACTTCATAATTACATTAACAATAGAATGCAAATGTGTGTATTTAATTACGCTTACATCGCTCGGGCTGAAGCGATTTATGTGACGCAAAGTTCCTTGAAACTGGTTTTAGGAAGGCTTATTTTTTGCAGCAGTGGCACTTTATTTTCAGAAATCACCTAAAAATTACAACGCCATTAAAAATTGATGACTTGCTTGACGTGCAAATCGCTGTCCCAATATTAAGAGTCTCTTTGACCCATGATAGCCAATATAGTCGTAACCCTGTGTGGTAACGTATTGTGCTCGTCACTATGTAATACCCACTATATATTAAATTCCGATATGTATGGTGATTTCGCTGAAACATTTGAAATTTCTCCTTAATCCTGATTTTATTCTCTGATCTCAGATAATAAAATCCAAACTTAACAGGCTCTCTAGTAGGTCGACTGTGAATTTTTGTTACTATTCAAAAAAGGTAAAGAAAAAACTTAATCTCATAGAAGTAAAGTGTCATTATTCTAAGCCTGATCTATGTACTAAAAACTAAACAGGCTAGCGCTTAACTAAGTCTGTTCCTGAGGTATGGGAGCGGTACGGGAGGGTACATGATGCGTGACGCGTGAATTGAGTAAACGCAAAACGTAATTAACGTAAAAAAACATAAACGTAATTGTAAGCGCAATGCTCGTCAGCATTGCGTTTACATCAAATGACGCGTGACTTCGGTCGGACGTCTGCATTGCTATTACATGTGAACCCTGTCATTTATTACAAATATTACTGCACCCTTTAATAACATTGACTGCACCTATTATTTTTGTATTCTTAATAATATTTTTTTATTCAGGTACAAATCCCATTACACAATATAATGAATAGAGACCGGATTAAGTATATGCATTTGCATATTTACCACATTTTCAGCGATCATTGCATATTTTGTCTGAAATTTAGTGATCATGCATATTTTCGCTGTATTGTTGTATTGAGTATTAATATTATTATAATAATATTAATACAATTAATATTCAAAATTTAACAACCTTCTAGTGTATATATTATAGTGTATATATTATAGTCTATAGATTATAATTTATACACTACAAGGTTGTTAAATTTTGAACGAATACGTAATGTACTGATTTAGAAGTAAAAAAAAGATATATGGCACTTTTTCCCCTTTTTTACTTTTCTAAAGTTCATCATTTGTGCATATTTTAAAAATTTACATGCATATTTGCATGAATATTTCAAGCTTTTTATGTTGCATATAATCCGAACTCTAATAATGAAACATGGTAACAAAACTATAATGAATTTAGTTGCAATAGAAATATAAAATTGTATGTATAAAATAATTGGTATTGGTAAATTATTAGAAATAATTAAGTCCAAGCGTTTTAAGTGGGGAATAGTAAAATTGTTAGCTATGATAGCTAAATAAACCAAGTGAGGTCATCTTCTACAAGCTGCCCACCTAAACCCCCCTACTACGGCGTAGCACACGCTGAGTTCTAGCTGCTACGCGGAAATGCTACGCCAACGCCGACGGTGAGCTTCATACGCATAGACTTCTATAGATACCCCAAGTGTATGTACCTAGCGTGTCAACAACTACGTTAAAAAAATCGCAGTTGGCGACCAAGATTTATTAATTTCAGGTGATATATTGTCAACTTCCAGTTCGATATTTTGTCAACTAGTTACTAGCGTATAAGCGCGCGGATGCATTGGGTTGAATAGATTTCGCGCGGATGGAATATTCTATCAGAAAATCGTTTATGTGACGCCACAGTCGGTACCAAAAATGTGGCACGCAAAGTTTTTATATAAATGAAGTCGCATGCTCCATCCACTATGTCTGTGTTCATACGTCAAGCGTATACAATCTCAAGTCAATAAAGCATACCGTTTTTCTCCATTCCTGATGACCACTCATCTCATCCCAGCTCCCGATGCCATTTAAGATTGCGAGATATTCTGCGGTTTCAATTCCTCTTTATACGGCAAAAGTACTCAAAGCGTGAGGCGTTTGGAGCTTTATGAAAGTAAAATGAGTGGATTCAGGACAAGATTCCGAAAAGATGGAGTTGAATCGAATTGAATGGGACGTATTCGAACGTCTGGGTATTCGAATTAGTCAAATAAATTATAAAATTAGCTCCAAGTATTTACCTACTTATTTATTTCACAGTTTAGCTAAGAAAAAACACACGGATTATTTAACCGAGTGTGAAAGGCAATAAAGTATGCAATGTTCTTTGATAAAAAAACATAAACTAACTAACTAACTAAAAACATTTCATAAACTGTACACCTATACTTAAAAAGATTTCTACTTATTTATTTGGTTTGTGTTTTATATAGTTCGATGGATCGAAAACTAACTTTGCTTATTTTTCGGATTCTGAATGTTATGGCTCACTGGACTTTTTGACTCACTGTAACTTTTGGCTCACTGTAACTTTAGGCTCACTGGACCTTTTGGAAACTGGTCTTTGTGACTCTAAACTAAAATAAACGTACGGTATTTTGATTGGTCGATACTAAATTGCAAGTGACAGATTTAATTAAATATTGAAAAAAATAAATTACACACTTTTATAACTCTCTCCTATGTATTGGCTTCCCTCGTTATATGCCTTGATCATTTCTGTGCCAATCAAATTCAAGTGCGACCTAATAGTCAATTATTTGTAAATATACTATAATATTAGTATTTCTTTATATTTATGGACATTTCACACAACACCATAGCCCAAACTAAGCTAAGCTTGTAGTATGGAACTAGATGGCTGATAGAATACATATACCTATTCTTTTTTTTGTTAGAAACACCCAGAGACAGAACAAACATCCATACTCATCACATAAATGTTTGCCCTGGGTGGGAATCGAACCCACGACCTACAGCTCAGCTAGCAGACATACTACCAACTGAGCCACAAGGCCAGTCCTTAATATCAATAAATCGTGGTTCTTAAATATTGAATTTACTTAATGTTTTACTAAATTCTTCTTCTTCTTCCGGCCTTTTCCCATTTTTATTTGGGGTCGGCTCTCCTAGTCCTTCTTCGCCAGAGACTACGTTTCTGGATCGTCTGTGGGTCTATGTCGTTGTTAGCAAGGTCTTTTTTGACAACATTCATCCATGTTAAGGGGGGTCTACCACGGCTTTTCGGTTTTGATTCCAGTTGCAGCACCTTTTTTGTCATATGTTCTTCGGGTCTTACTAAATATTTATATAAAATCTATTAATAGATCTATTAATATAATTCTTAAGAATTATATTAGATAAAATAAAATCGAATAAGTTTATAAGTAATAACGGCTCATCTCTAATGTACATAAGGGGTTGCGTTTGAAACGTTCAGTGTCGGGTAGCTTAAAGATAAGATGTAGTATAATTAAAATGAAGCTCTTTGTGTAAGAGCGAAACGACTTTGAGCACCCTTGATTTGAATTCCCATCAAGCTTTTGATGTGATACTAATGAAAAGACGATGTAACTTTGCTTAATATTATCATGGCGTTGAAAATAAGCTAAAATAAGTTATCTACATTGGGTATAGATAACTTATGAACTGTTAGACTTGTTCCATTAATAGTAATAAATAATATATATACACAGCAATTACAAACAAATATTACATTTGGTGTGACATTCAAAATTATTATGAACGTGCTTTATTTTATTATCAAGATACTCAACAGCATATCCAGTGTGACAGTCAGTCGGATATTTCTTGGAAAATAAGTTTTAATTAATTAATTGAAATAAATTCCAAAAAGATCAGACGCAGATGCAGATGCAGACGGCGCAGGACCGTGACATATTGAGGGAAATGTGGGAGACCTTTTCCCAGCAGTGGGACAGTATAAGTTAATAAAAAAAAGAACATATTCCTATTAAAATTTGAATAAACTACTTCAATGCCTACAATTATTCTATTCACGTCTTACGATCACCTGAAAATAAAAAGTTGCATTTTTATTAATCATGCAGGAAAATATTGGAAGAAAATACACTTTCTACACCATATAGCACCAAACTAATCAAAACTTGTACTATGGGAACCAAGTGGCTGATACACATTTACGTACATTATATCTTTTTTTGTAAATACATACATAATAAACACCCAAACACAACAAACATGCATGCTCAGCCAATATGTTTGTCCTGGGCGGAGATTAAACCCACGACCTAAAGAGAAGGCAGATGACCACTGAGACATTAGGTCTTCAATTCCTTGTTTCTAGGTACTTCTTATTAAGTTATTTAACATTCAACCAGTCAGAACTCATTTTTGATCACTGGAACTTTTGGGTCACTGGACTTTTTGAGTCACTGGACTTTGTGTGAACAACTACAGATATATATTACCCTCTTTATTGGGATTTTGGGTATGTGAAGCATTGTAAGCATTGGAGTAGACATATTTCTTCATTTCCTCTTCAAGATTGATTTCAGTTCGGTATAAAATATTATTTTAGGTGCTCGTCATATTCTTGATAAAGGCGCCGTAGATTGAATATCACAACAAAGGGAAACATAAATCGAAATGAAATTCTCTAGAGCTCTTATAAATGTTCCTTATAGTTTAAGAGACTGCGGACCAAAATATATTACTTACTTAGGTCTAACTTATATATCTAGTGTGTTTCCGCTTCCAGGTCTTCAAGCTGGTACTCTTCTGCTTCAATGTCTTCTAGCTGGTACTCTTGGCGGCTTCGATGTCTTCAAGCCGGCACTCTTCAGGACGTCTTGACTCTTCGAGCTCTTGCACGAGACTGACTAAAGTTTGAAATATGTTGTGGCATTTTTTTATTTTAAGTTAGATCGATTGACTACTAACTCGTCTGATGCTAAGCGACGGTGTGTCCGAGGATGGAGCTCGTCGATCTACAAAATATCTATTCACTCTAGCCTTGAAAATACTAAGATTGTAGGAAACAGAGATGGCGGTAAAGAATTCTATTCCTTTGCTTTACGCATCGAAAACGTGAACAGATATAGCTGAGTTTGGACTTTTGGCATTTCAATTAGAAATGGGTGGTAATTCGCCGACTTATATTTATTATAATGTTATTTTGTTTTGCTTAATAATCTATGTAACTATAGGTAGGTATGCAAGTTTTTTCATATACATGTAAATTAACAGATATGGGTATCTGTTATTTAGATGTACCTATATTTAAACACTTGATCAATTTCCGTGGATTCCGTGGAATGTGTTACGCTTATAATATTGAATGCACGTTTTCATTACAAAGTATGTATATTTACAAGTAAGTTTAGTACACTTAAAACAGCTGATTTAAGCCACGGCTTTACCGATTTTGATGCAATATAGCTAAGAACACTGTCAGTCAAGTCTTCTTTCAAATAAAAAAAAAGTAGTTTAAAATCGGTCCATCTGTTTGAGACCTACGATCGACACGTCAAACTTATATCATCCCTCTTTTGGATCGAGGGTTTTTTTTTCTTGATGTTGGCATCATGCTTCCACATTTGCCATTTGTCCAGTTTACAAGGATCGAGGGTTAAAAATATTTTTTTAGTTCAGTTAAATAAACATTGTTTTGTCAATTCTTGTTAAATCACTTACATGCTACGCAAAAATGCTTTTTATACATTTTTTGATAATTAAATTAATCTAATTACAATAAGTGAAAAAAAAGTAAAGTACTTTCAAACACTCGGAAGTAAAGGCAAATCTAACGATAATTCACACATGTAAAAGTTAAGTTTAAGCTGTAGGTAATAAAATAGAAACATAGATACATATATAAACATACACACCCGAAAAAATCATCCTCCTTTTTGCACAGTCAAGAAAAAATAGATTTATTGTTCTAAAAGAAAAAAAAACTAAGTAAAACAGCAGGTACTAAAGCAACGCCAATCCACATGAGCTAGTGGCGTCTAATCCTCAAAGTGCTGCTGTCCTAGGGGACTCGGCTTGCAACAAGATGGTGAATAATGGTTCGCGTAGAAAACTGCATGAAAAATGATGTCGAAGCTCATATTCTTATGCTAATACGCTCGCTACCTCAGCTAGTTGTAATAAAAACTCTATTTTGACTTACTCCAATGCAAATATAGAGTGCCAAAATTGTACAAGATTTTATTTCTGTGATTAAGTTTATTTACGAGTACTAAAAACATTAATTTGGTGATTCTGTACATGGGCATGAGACATGCCTTGGCTATTCATGTATATATATATGACTTGGAAGATGTTTGAGTTTTTCCTGCCATCTAGCGACATTACGTAGATAGATAACTCTTTATTAAAATACCACATTGTACAAACATATTAAAAGAAGACAATATTACTATGGCTAATTTTTCAACAACACAACACAACAACAACAACAACAACTTCTCATCTCAACTTTCTTCTTCTTTTTTCTTCGTTTTCTTTTACACACAACTATATCAACGTAACGTTTGCTGTTTTTTAAGGTTCTGTTGTAAACCATCCGCCATCTCCGTCTGTCCGCGGCTTTGCTCAATAACTATTAGAACTAGAAAGCTGTAATTTGGTACAATTATATAGTATATACATATATTAATCACTCTAAAAGTGTTACGATATACACCAAAAAAAAAATGGGTACCTTACCGGCTTTTTTTTATTCGAAAATAGGCTTGCGCTTGTCTATCAACTCACCTGGTGTTAAGCGACAGTTACGATCTACGATGGAGCGCGCTTGCCTAGAAGAAACCTATTCATTCGCGATTTGAAGACACCTAGATTATATTTATTAGATCCATTCAGGAAGCACATTCCACATTTGGCGCTTCCAACTTGACTGATTCCGATGTACAAGGTATCGTTACATTTGTCTTCCCTCCCTGAGTGTCATAGGCTACATTTTGGAACAATACTAGTACAATTCCGGCTCAAAAGATTTATAAGCCTTTGTGTATGAACCATTAATGAACTTCTTTGTGTGTGTGTGTGTGTTTTGCATCGATTCGCTTACCAAACTTCATTAATCGCGACCATGTTTTAAAAATCGAAGTTATGAAAGTATACTAAAATAAATTTCTCATGGCTTTTCTTTAATGGAGCAGAAAGTTTGAAGGAATGACAATTTTTGTTTATATTGTATAGATCTGGGATTTACCACCAACAGCAACTATTTGGCCGACATCGATTTAAAAGTTAAATATGCTTGCAAAGTCAGTCTGCAGTAACTCTATCATTAAAAAGGCTATACCTAAGCGTAAATTAACCGATTATGGATTTAGTCTAACACCTTTAGCTTTTTCTTTTTTACTCCATAACCTAAAAACCTAAACACAAAAATCCTCTCAGAACTTCCTCCCAACTTGACGTTCCCGATTTTTCCCGTCAATTACCTCCCTAATCGCTTTCCAAACAATTTCTCGGGACTCATTCTGCCCGCATTTTAATGAAAACTCTGTAACTTTATTATCCTATTCGGTCCGCGCCCAAACCAGATTTAACTACACTTAAGGCCTATACACACCATATGGACTCAAAGCTATGACTCAATCTACGGAATATTTCATATATTATTCACAATATTAGCGCATTAATAATTATAGTTTAAAACACTGAAAAAAAACGACTTCTAAATACGCAATTCGTTTACTTGGATGATATTTTTTCAGTTATTTTGTTATGAAAACCAAAGTACTGAACCGGTTTTAATAAAAATTCTATGGAATCACCTTTGATCACCACACATATAAAACAAAAAAGAATCATTAAAAATCAATTCATTATTGGCGTAGTAATCGCTGAACAAACATACATTCGAATTAAGAACCTACTTCTTTTTATTGGAAGTTGATTAATTAAAAAAAAAGACGTGTGGCACTCGGAGACTGCCGCAGTCGCAGAAGCTATTGCATAATAGCTTTACGCGCGGTGTGTTAGGTTATTTTCGTTAAAAGGTCGGTTTCGGTGTGTTAGGTTATGTTCGTTCGGAATTTCTGGATTCGGTCTCCACGCTCAAGGCCCGCGATAGAAGTTATGCAATAGCTTAAAAAGTATTATTATTCAACGTGGCCAACGCCGTTCAACGCAAATGCGGTCAGCATTTTTGGCACAATGTCTACTGCTGGTAGTGGTTTGTTAGATTAGTTTGGTTTGTATATTTAGTCATTTTAGTTTTTTTTTTATACTTAGTCATAATATTGGTATTTGTGTATTTTATTCTTGAATAAATAATATTTGCGCATACATTTTTATGTAATGGCGAGTTTTATTTTCCGCTACACTTTAATATTCATCATTTTCACATTATTTTACTAATTTATTAGTGCAGTATGTAAACCCACTTTCACGCGCGCGGTTTTTTAAAACACGCTAACCAAGCGTTATATTAAAACACAGCGAGTATCCGCGTGTTAACGCGACTTTACTCATTATTACACTAAAATAATATTAAAATGCGAGCCGGGATTTAAGTGTTGCTCACATTATGGCAGTAATTTAGTCGAGTAACCTATTGTTTACAATATGTCCCGTAACTAAATATTTCGTTTGTTCTATTTTAAAGCTTATTTAGCTCTCACATGCGAAGCTAATTACGCTTTATAATCCTAATATCTAGCAAAAAAAAATTTAATTTATTGATAGATTTAGAGATTAATTTAAGCGCTGGCAGCTACAGTAAAACACAAACCTTCAAACGGATATGTAACTTGGAAAATAGTTAACAAAATACTTTATGAAAACAAAACTAAGCAAGTATACATATAAAAAACGCAATAAGACATACTTACAAGCAAAATGTGGAATATCCTTCCTCGGAAGGTTTTCCCGCCGAGCTTCAACAAAGATTGTTTTAAAAAGGGTACAAGCACCTTTCCGGGCTAGCAAAGCAACAGTAATGTCACTGATGTTGCAGTTGTCCATAGGCGACGGTTATCGCTTACCATCAGGTGAGCCGTCTGCTTTTTTGCAGCATCTTTTTATAAAAAGTAAAACATACTTTTCCTGTGTGCGTAACCATAACTATTAATTGATATCTTTTAACTAACAAATAAACATTTTTATATTTGATAACTTTAATTTTGCCGTAACTACAATACTCTGTCATCTTATTTATTTAAGATTGTATTATTGTATGTTCTTCTTGAAAACAACTGTTGCTACAAAAATATTCTCAACACCTAAGATCTCTGTAAAATGTTCAGTTAAACATTCTCTAATCCTTCTTTTATTCTTAATTTGTACAATACAAAGTTCTCATTATTTGAGTCGACGGTGCAGCGTTGAGTCTACAGTGTGTGTAGCCTTTACCCAGATTTAAATGAGAGCAGTATTAAAAACTTTTTTCATTCGATGCCTAACTGGTTGATTTCCAGATGACGTTCATTTACATTAGCCGGTAGTAACGAGCGAGTGTTTTATGTCTCGAACAGATGACGACTTTGTATGTTATTATGTGAATAAGGGCTTAGGGAGATGGTTAAATGAAAATTATATTGAGTCGAATTTTCAGCTTGACAGCTTTTTTGGTTTACAGAATTTTGTTATACCTATCTTTTGTTTGACATTGGTTTATGATTAATAGTAGATTGATATACGAGGGTTGAAAGTACGCAAAACTCCAAACTCATGAAAACACAGACCAGAAGAAAAAATAAGGAAAAAGTTTAAACATCTAAAAAGGTTCAAAAGAAATATCAAAAAAAAAACGTGATTTTCAATAACTTGACATTAAAAATTCGAAAATCGAAATCCCAAATAAAACTGTTAAATAATTGACGAATGGCAACTTTATATACATAGGTATACTATGCACCAAGAATTTACGAGATAAAGATTATTTGCAGACAGACAGACCCAAACATATAGACGGACAGACAGCTGACATAGGCACCAAAAAGTGATTCTAAGAGGGTGTTATGTATGTATGTACCAAGAAAAAAATAGCCGATCAAATTATTTAACCTTATTTATCGTTCATATTTTGTATTTTTTTCTTACAAAATAAAGTCCCTCCAGAACAATCGGGTACTCGCTGGCTACGTCATAGTCTCACTAATTACATACTTAGAGGACAATCTGCGAAAGTTATCACAATTATTGGTGTCAGAAAAAATAATTTTTGAGGTATTAAAAAAAATCGGTAAAACATTTCTGCTTCCAATCGATCTTTTTGGAAGTACGTGGGGGAGACCTATGTCCAGCAGTGGACTTCTTAGGGTTGAGATGATGATGATGAAAATAAACGCTAAAAAGACAGTTTTCTAAATGCACAATATTTTTATTCTTTCTTCTTCAGTAGTTTATAGCATTCTCTTATATTTATCGGCTCGGCTCAAGTAATACTGAAACGCGTAACTCACTGGATATTTTGAGATACTAGACGTTTTGGCCCACTGGACATTTTGGATTCTAGACGTTTTGGCCCATTTGACATTTTGGATTCTAGACGTTTTGACCCACTGGACATTTTGGGATACTAGACGTTTTAGCTCACTGGACATTTTGCCCCACTAAAGATTTTGGCTCACTAGACATTTTGGCCCCCTAGACAATTTGACTAACACGGATAGTCCCAAAACTTAATATATTATGAATCTTAGTAGGTAGCGGGTTTGGAACCTGTCGGTCCCCATTAAACTTGAAGTGACCGCTGTTGGCTTAGATCTTGGTGAATTGTGTTACAAGGTTTCTATCGAGTTAAGAACAACTAGCCGAAACAGAACAGTAATTGTAAACTGGTAGTTCTACAAACAATACATCTCGTGAGCACAAACTTTAGTAAAATAAACAGTTGTATTAAAGCTGATATCTCAAAAATCTTGTTTAAAATTCAGTATCGATTGTTTCTGACATTTAATATTATCAAAATCGGTCAGTTAATGGCGATTCAGTAAACCTCCCCCTTTTTTGGGAAAATATCCCGTAAATCCAAAATCTCCGACGACGAAAAAATCTATAAAATTGTAAAACCTGTATACCAAGGTTGGTCAATATTGGTTGAAAACACGACCAGTACTCTCAACTTTTATAGCGTTCCAAAGTGCGCTTAGGTCTTAGGCTTTTTTATCTTGATTTTTCTGTAATAAAGAGTGTGAGACAAAAGTTCAAATGAGCCTACTTTAAATTGTGATATTTGTAATATTCCCTTCAAGTTTTGTGTCACTCTCTTAATTGCAGAACAAGCAAGATAAAAACAAGCGCTGAGCGAACTTTGCATCGATAAAAGTTGCTGTACGCGAGTATCAAAAACACCCGAACAGAAGAAAGAAAAATTTACCAGATAACCAGAGAGTTCATCACCCTTTGTTCGCTTCGCTCACTCGGTCAACAACTTTTGTCTAACCCGTGTGCTGTATAAGTGTATATAAATACACATATACATATTGGTGTTGAACTATTATATATCTCTATAAACAACTTCTCTAAGTGTAGAATCGGACTGGAACGTGACATTGTTGCTAAATCAATGTACACACGGACCGAGAATTAATTTACATCAGTATTTAGGTTGCTCTATGTCATAACCAAGCCGTAAATCTATTCCATAACGATTTCTGTTCATTGGTTTGGTTAAGCCATTTTGTATAATAGCCGTCTGTTAAATTATAAAATGCTAATCGCATTTGAAAATAATTCAGTCAGTCATAAAATGGTCGATTATTTCATTAAATGGCCAATAACTTCACGTATTGCAAAATTTAACAACATCGAAACGATAAGTATTTCATAAAAAAATACTAATGTAGTCGATCGATTAAAACATACATTTCCGCCTGAAACAAAATACTAACTAGTAAAATGTTATTTACAAAACACAGCACACAAACTTATTTACTCGAATGCCTCTTAATATTCCTGTAGCGTGGAGTTAACATCCTAGGCAAAATAGTGGAAAAAAATTGGTCTCGAACGTTCTCAGGGCGTTTGTATCCATTAATATGGAACACGGCTTTACGTCTATTTTGTTTTTAGCTCCTGTTTTTTCTTAATGAAAGCTTTGTTTTTGCACATATTCTTTTTCAAATATAAAGCTTATCGTATTTTGTTAAACGTCGAAATTTAGAAAAATACTCTGATTTCATTTAGAAATATGGTGCTTAAATTCCGCCTGTGTGAGAAACAGTTATCAAATATTAATTAATATCTCACCCAAAACAGATCTGCAAGACTGGTGACACAAAGGACGACTTTTGCGTGAGTAGAGAGAAAAATACTTAAGGAGTAAATTTAATAACTGTAATGTAAATTACAGTTACATTTAAGTTAAATTACAATTATGAAAATTATCTAGTCTCTCATTTGACTATGTTTACGTACACTTTGTAATTCTTATTATTATTAAGTATATGCAGTACATGCAGTAACAAAACTAAATAGAACAAAAAATACCAATAATTGTATGTTTCTTCCGACATTCACACCTTAAATACATACAACCTTTCCCCTATCGATATCCTCTATAACTCTACCTATAATGTGTGCAAAATTCCATATTCCAGTAATCTTCAACCAAAAGATGAAGCGATTTAGAACTACACACGACATTAAACCTTACTGCCTACGGATAAGGGTTATAGTTAATGGTGGTTAGAGTAAATGTTTGTATTTCTGTGGTAGGTATAATGTGCGATACAGCAAATTGACCGGGAGCCTGGTGCGAGCTGATAGCACAAGCGCACTATTATTGGATAGTATAAGTTATGGGTGCTAGCGGAACGAAATACTTTGATGGAATGACTATAAACTTGACGGAGATACCTATACCGCAATAGGGAATTTTAGGTAAAATACAACATTTCGATGCAATTTCATGCAATTTATGTATATTATCGAGTGCTTTATCGCATGGAACTGATAATTCCACATCATCATCAACATCTCAGCCACAAGAAGTCCACTGCTGGACATAGGCCTCCCCCATGGATTTCAAAAAGATTTCGGTTGGAAGCGGCCTGCATCCAGCGTCTTCCTGCCACTTGTATGATAATTCGTCAAAATATAATATCAATTTTGGTAATCACGATAAATATCCCTTAAGCTTGCAGTCTATTATTATATTGGTTCATTCTAGAACGAGTTATAAACGTATTAGGCACAACAAGAATACATCAGGGCCATACTCTGCTCACTAGAGGACTACGCTCAACTTGTGTATCGATGCAAAGTTGGCTCGCGCTCCGAGTCGGTTATATAGTCAGTTATTTCAGTTTTTAGGGTTCCGTACCCAAAGGGTAAAAAAGAAACCCTATTACTAAGACTCCGCTGTCTGTCTGTGTGTCCATCCGTCCGTCTGTCATCAGGCTGTATCTCATGAACTGTGATAGTTAGAATGAATTAAATTAAATTTAATAAAAATTTCACAGATGATGTATTTCTGTTGCCGCTATAACAACAAATACTAAAACACAGAATAAAATAAATATTTAAGGGGGCCCCAATCAACGTGATTTTTTTTGCTCGTTTTTGCTCGATATTTATAACGGTAACAAGTAGACGCCTGAAATATTCACAGAATATTGAATTATATTATTCACTTTAAAAATAAATATTAAATAAAATAAAATAAATATTTAAGTAGGTTCCCATACAACAAACGTGATTTTTTTGCCGTTTCTATAGATAATGGTACGGAAACCTTCGTGCGCGAGTCCGACTCGCGCTTGGCCTATTTTTTTAACTACATCAAAAACAACTTATAATTGGGGGAGTAATTGTGTAAAAAACTTACAAAAAAAAACATACAGTCGAATTGAGAACCTCCTACTTTTTGGAGTCGGTTAAAAATACATTAGAATTGAAAACCCTTTTTTTGTAGTCGGTTAAAAATAAGTTAGGTACTCTCCTTAGGCCAACCTCCCACAGTCATGCGATGCGGGCGGATACAGTCACGTTCAAATACAGAGGAATCAAGCCCGGTTTTGACACAGTATCCGCTTGACAACTGTGCCCGACTGTACTGATACCCTGCGGTATCATAGTGGGGCAGGCGAAGATACGGGATCATTATCTGGGATACAACGTCTTTGAAGCTGATACTGTTCGCTGAGATTTACTCTGGGTGCAAGAAAATCAGGTATACAAATGTTGCCTCTATTCTATAGGGAATATGCATGAGTTGTTTTTATTTGATCATAAAAAAGCTAACCACAAATAGCGCCATTCCACAAAAAAAAAACTTCAAAAATAAGAAAGTTACAAGAATTTTAATTTCATCTTAGACATAGAGCACACGATAGCGAATTGAAATATAAGCATAGTTAAAAAAAACTGAAACAACCAACTTCCAAATGGGCATCTTGTTTTAAAAACAAAACTACCCAATTTAATGAAATTTCTATGGGACAAATCTGAAAGTATATGCTTTCAAACTAAAAATAATTTTCCAAATCGTAATTATTCGGTATTGTATAAATGACTTAATTATTCGGTTACAAACTTTAATAAATATTAAAAAAAATTGAGAACCTCGTATTTTAAGTCGGTTAAAAACGTTCCGTTGATTGAATGAGAAAACCCTCGAACCAAGAATGCAAAAAACATTAACACAGCGCGGATTCAATTCATCACCGCTTCATCGCTTCCTTTCAACCAACCCTTACGAGTACAGCATCCTCTTGGCAACAAAGGGTTCTAGTGTGTGGCCAGAAAATACGCGAGTCATTGAGAGCGGGGAAATAAAAACTTATGCAGGAACTTAGGTACTAATGGTATATTGGTTTCATTTTTCGATAGCATCCTGTACTTTGGCATTATTTTTGTCTTACAAGAAACTGTTCAATGCCATATTGTTTTCAGATATATTGTAAATATTGTTCATATTCTATTTACGATTTATTGAGCTATAATTTTAAGAAATCTTTATCTGTTAGTTTGTAAAGTTTTTGTGTTATGTTAAATTAAGGATAACAAAAAAATTATTTGACAGGACTAGCCTTGTGCTTGTGACTCAATAGGTAGTATGCCTGCCTGTTGAGCTGTATGGTGGGTTCGATCCCCGGGGCAAACGTTTTTGTGATGACCATGTATGTTTGTTCTGTGTCTGGGTGTTTCTATGTATCATATGTATATATTTACAAAATAAAGGTATATATGTATTCTATCAGCCATCTAGTTCCATAGTACAAGCTTTGCTTAGTTTGGGCTAGATGGTGTTGTGTGAAATGTCCACAAAATATCTAAATATTTATTTAATATTTAATAGTACATTATGATACAAGTGTGCTAAGTTGGTCATTACAGTCGAGGCGGAATTGCAGCCCGAGCCGAAGGCGAGGGCATAAGCGAGCCGAGAGTGTAAAAAAAAACTGTAAAGTAAAGACACTTAGTGCGTAATAGAAAAGTCAAAAGCACGGTTTATAACTGAAATATTTAATTTAAGTAAAAACTCTTTGTTTAAATTAAAAAAAAAAACTGTAAAGTAAAGACACTAGTGCGTAATAATAAGCATAATATGCGTAATAATAGAAAAGTCAAAAGCACGCGTGTTTTATAGGATACTTTTCGGCCATAAAAACGGTTGAATAACCGTTTACGGGCTACTTTACGAGCAAGTGTGTTGAAAAAATATTTTTCAACACACTTGCTCAGAACTAAAAATTAAAGTAACAATAAATAATTATTAGTAATTAATTAAAATTAAATTAATTAATTATTATCTCAGGAGTTACCACAAAGGCATGCGACGCCCATGCACTCCCACTTTAGTTACCGCTTGTTTCGTAGCCCAGTCTTAATAACACCAACATCATACTAATGTAAGTCAGTGATATATGATGAAGTCAATTAATGTAGGACTTTGAGCGATGTTCTGAGAGAAAAAATGAATTATTTATATCAAAGCTTTCCAATTGTGACATGAGACTCTTTATTTTTATCTCTATGGCGACATACATGTTTGAAGGAGTCTTAAACAAGTGTTATTTATTGAACACAGTTTGTCTAATGGGGTACAAATAGATTTCATTTACGCTTTTATCCGAAAATTTGGACTATTTTAACCGACTTCACAAAAGGAGGTCAGAATTCGGTTGTATTTTTTGTTTGTTTTTTTTACGCAAGATTAACCGCCGGATGTTAAGCGATGGTGTGGCCGAGGATGGAGCTCGTCGATTTAGAAAATATCTATTCACTCTAGCCTTGAAAATTCCAAGATTGTTTGTAGTTCTCAGGAAACAGATAGCGGCAAATAAGTCCATTCCTGTGCAGTACGGATCAAAGAACGTGGACTGATATATCTGAGTACGGATTTTTGACATGGCATTTTTGGATTTTTGGCACGTTTAGGATTTGAAAAAATATTTATTTTATAAATTTAATTTGAAATGAAAAAATACTGACATATTATTGATATACAAATATAATTAAATATTTTTTTATTTGGTATATAATTTTGACATTTATGTATTATTGTTTTATTTTTTTGACATTTATTATTATTTCCATGATTATAATTGCATGGCATAATTACATTTGTACGCCATTAGTGGGCAAGAACATGTGTTCCAAGTATATGTTAAGATCTCTCTAGCACTTTGTATGTGTGTGTGTGTGACCATGTTCTGACAAATAAATAAATCTTAAAATCTTGATATTGTTTATTCACATAAAACATCTATTTTTATGACAAGTATTGTATAAAATAGAAAATATTTATGCACTGTCTGTTCACAATTTGTAGAATATAAATTTAATTTACATGAGTTTGAAAGGTACCTAAATTATAACTACAAATTTTAAGTTATGTTCATAATAGCCACACCTTCCATTTATTAAACCTTACGCAGTTCACTGACACGAATATGCCAAGGCCTCCAAATAGCTTAGAATCACTGAAAGCTAATAAACAAACTCGTTCAAGCCCCAATGAATATTTCGACGCGGTTACCACCGTCCAATAATAACTAAGTAATGAATATGCGATGACAGCGCCGGCCTTGTGCTATTTTAGGCGAGAATGTTTAGTGATTTAATTATCTAAAGAGGCTGGGCTAAAAATAGGGGCAAATGCAACCACAACTGTATTTGGTTCTTGTAAATGCTTAGGGTCAGCCCGCCGCACCTTAACCTGATGCTATTTATGTTTGCCACCAAACTGTTTTATCAAACTCTTTACAATGTACGTTTTATTGATTGGTTTAACTTTTATGAATACTTTCATAATAAATAAAATTATGAAACCCAAAAATTCTATGACTGACAGACTATGGCCTAACCCTTCTCACAATGAGAAGATGGCCCGTTCCCAGCAGTGGGACAGTTTGTACAAACAGGGCTGATAAAAAAAAAAACTGACTCTGAGGAAAAGTTTAATGAAACAAAAAAATAGGCGATAAATTATTATGCATAATTAATACTATTTAATATTATATGAGTTACCATAACAATGAATTTTTTTATGAAAACAATTTTTTAGGAAAGTCTTTTCATTTGATACAAATTTATGAGAAATAAAATTATGAAATAAGTTTTATGAGATACAAAAGGATACCAAGGATACCAAATACTTGTCTTAAACTTACTTTAAAGCTCAATATGTTGCAAACGAATCCCTGTTTAAAAAAATGGTTTTCACACACCCGATATATTTCTAAATTACATTAAATAAAATACTAAAAACTGGTAAGTGAGAGTTTACTTGTACGCCATGGCTTCCGTAGATCAGAGACGATATTATAATAATAGTCATATTTATTGAAATTCATTAACTAATATAAAATATACACATATATTATTATATATATTTACAGTTCATGAATTCCAGTAAACTTATCGTTGCCTTGAACTTGATCTTATAGTTACATTATCTTATCGTTATCTTATTAATAACAATATACAAATAAATACAAATACAAATGTTTATTTGATTAAAAAAAAAAAAAATACATACTAAATGTGAACCCATTGGCTTCGAACTAGTATAAACTGTGTTTCGAAACCAATGGTCTTTCCAAAAATAGGGACTTATGCATAAGATCAACATTTACCTTTACAGCATGAATAATGCTGTAATGTTATGATCAACATTATTTCAAAATATATAAAATAGTTTATTGACCAAAAATATACAACAAAAACAATTTGAAAACCCTGACTGTTACTTTAGCGTGAGCTGTGTTGTAACAGTCAGTGCCTTCCCCTGAAATTAAGAACATTTCACATATCAACCATAATATAATATATAATTTATTTAATAATTATACAAAATTTCTATGGAGTAGGTATGTAGATATAAATTTATGTGTAGGGTGTAGGATAGTTGTGTGTGTGTGTGTGTGTGTGTGTGTGTGTGTGATTTAAGACACATTTTCGTATTGAAAACAATGTTATCTCATAAGGATCATACGTTTCAGCTCCAGATGTAATAAGTAAGTATATACCATACTATTATTACAATGTGCATTGTATCCTTGATAAATATAATTATTTTAAAAATCTGTTTTTTTCCTTCACTTGTCAAACTTTGCATCTTGCCAAATTTCATGATTCTACGTCAACGGGATATACCTTATAGGTTTAAATTTACTTACGAATCCTTAAAAAATATAAGGCAATAATAACACAAGTCTGTGTTTTGTGCGTTTCCAAGGAACTGCAAATCTAAATATAGATACAGCTTACCAGCTTTATTAAAAGTCATGCAGCCGGATGGATTTTAAAAGAAGTTATTTTATAAGGATTACTTTATTTGAGTCAAGGAACTTTAAAAACCAGCCAAGGGCGAGTCGGACTCGCGCACGAAGGGTTCCGTACCATTATCTATAAAAACGGCAAAAATCACGTTTGTTGTATGGGAGCCCCCCTTAAATATTAATTTTATTTTAATTTAATTATTTATTTTTAAAGTGAATAATATAACTCAATATTCTGTGAATATTTCAAGCGTCTACTTGTTTCCGTTATCAATATAGAGCAAAAATCGCTGTTTTTTAGTATTTTTTGTTATAGCGGCAACAGAAATACATCATCTGTGAAAATTTCAACTATCACGGTTTATGAGATGCAGCCTGATGACAGACGGACGGACAGACAGACAGACAGACAGCGGAGTCTTAGTAATAGGGTCCCGTTTTACCCTTTGGGTACGGAACCCTAAAAATTAGCACAGAGATTGTGAAGTATAAAGTTGCTGAACTCGGAGTGAAATAGACTTTATAACACACATGCGACACTCTCATCGGATACAGCACGGCCACAGGCTCGAGACATATACGATACATTGATCGACTGCAGTCGGCACACGTGACCGGCATTCTGAATTTCAGGATTGGACTTTGTAGAGAAATTGTCCAGTGCAAAGGATTTCCGAGAATTCTGGTGATAAATTCGACAAAGTTTGTTAGAGGCTTTCGTGGACATTCTGAAAAATATTCTAGATTCTAGCCAATTAGTGTAAACATTGGTATTGACCGATGAGAGCAACTGGTCGAAACGGAAAAGTGGACGAAATAGGAAGATGTCAAAAATGGAGTAGGTAGATATTATAAGATGTCAAAAGTACTCGGAGATGAAGTCAATCTGAGCAAATGACAGAGACGTCACGATGTCTAGCTACTGTCGATGAGAATGAATGAAGATAAATTAAGTCTACTTAAATCTACTCTAAAAATGACCCTAAAATCGGTATACTCTGAAAGTGTGCCGATGCTTCGATTTAATTTTGTCTGACCCTCGCCAAATGACTTAACACTGCAGTATTGTAATCGCTCGCGTATTTACAAAATCTCAATACGATTATAATACTAGCTACTGTTCATCATCATCTCAGCCATAAGAAGTCCACTGCTGGAGATAGGCCTCCTCCATGGATTTCCAAAAAGACCGATTGGATGCGGCTTGCATCCAGAGTCTTCCCGCCACTTGTATGAGGTCATCTGTCCGTCTCGTGGCTGGTCTTCCTACGCTGCGCTTGCCGGTACGCGGTCTCCACTCGAGAACTTTTCGGCCCCATCGGCCATCAGTTCTACGTGCTATGTGTCCTGCCCACTGCCACTTCAACTTGCTAATCCGCTGTGCTATATCGGTGACTTTTGTACGTCTACGTATCTCTTCATTTCTGATTCGATCTCGTAGAGAGACTCCGAGCATAGCCCTCTCATAGCTCGTTGCGTGACCTTGAGTTTCCTTATAAGCTATATTACTAGCTACTGTTATAATAAGGAAAATAACCCGATTTTTTCTATTTATTCCGTTATCAAGATCACAAATAGCATAGTTTGTATTAGTTTATAAATGGCACGGACCCCGTAGTGTGTGAAGTTCAATCAAATAAAAGTGAAATCAACTAGCTATACTGATCAATATGAAATTTGGCAAAAAAACCTGAGAATTGGAATGGATAAAAAAAAACTTTAAAAAAAACCGTTGGAAGCGGCCTGCAACAAGCTTCTTTCTGCCTCACGTATGAGGACATCTAACCACCTTGTGGCTAGTCAAATGTCATCCAACACAAATTTAGCCGTTCCCTCAAAAAAAGCCTATGTTGCAGAATAATTAATTTTAGAAATACTAGACGTATTTATTTTTTATTGATAAGATAACTTTTATTGCTGAAACTGTGTACATAATATAGATGTTAAAAACATTTTTTTTGGCACAACAGTTTACCTATCCTAACGGACATGCAATTTTTTTTCTTTATATTAATCTATTTGACCTATAAGAATATTTACAACTTGTTTATATATTTTAAAATTACCATTTGCTTATCTACACATTTAAACCCTATACATATACAATACAACATCATCAAATGAGATCAATATAGCTATTATTTCTAAACCGTACATAAGTAAATATTTTTCTTATAAACATCTCTATAGTCATAAAATTGTCTTATATTATATAAATGCATTTTCTATTAAACATTTCTTTAGGGTAGTTTATATAATTAATTATTAAGTACCTTTTTAAAAATAAAAGAAATAACCTTGACCTCTATGCTATCCCCATTGGTACCTTAGTATAAAAATCTCGTACATCAACCGTCTCTTTTCCACCGTGCTCTAGATATTAACTCGAAAATAATGCATGCGCACGTATTTTATATGAGGCAATGTGTCTTCTACCGACCAAAAACCGTAGAGCTACCGTTTCTAAATGGTTATTTGAAGGGGTGATTGAAAAAGTATGGTCGGGGTAGCCTGATAAGGTAGACATGCAATGTGGTTGAAGAGATTGATGGAATGAGGCAGTCGTTAAGGATTGCCTTATCTTTATTTGTTTTGTATTTATTGTGGGTTTTTGTAAATTGCATTCTGCGACCGAGTTCATTTTGACAGGTTTGGCTTTTAGGGATCCGTAGTAACTACGAGGAAACGTTATAAATTGGTTAAGCCCGTGTGTCATATTTTACTCAGAGACTATATAAATTTGGCATGTAAGTGTGCTCAGTGCTACAAAATACTGTAAAATAATGGTGGCACTCCATACATGTCAAGTAGAAATGTTTTTTTTTTCATCGTTTGGTGTGTCGTTTCCTCTACCTCCTTTTTATTTCTTTGTTTGTTTAGATCTTTTTTACAAAGTGGTCTAAGCAAACAAATCAAATATAATAACTCTTATTTCAGTAAAACAAGCTCTATACAAATTAAATATATTACAGACACAATCGCAACTTATTATATACTATAATTCTAAGTCGTGTAGCAACTTCTCTAAAAAAAAAACTTGTGACAATGACTCACCGAATGGCTTCCTTCTAGAATGCAGCATTAGCTACGGAAACGCAGATGGTAGGAACTATATGCGTGTCTTGACACGGTCTTGGCCATATATTTTCCATCAAACTCAAGAAATGACATAAGCATTTCACATTAAAATAAAAACAGACAGTCGTACGCGATGTGTTTTATTTCCATAATTTCAAACATATTTCACATCGCTTCCCGTCAACTCGCTGCTCGCAGCCTGCCGAGGTAATTTAGCGAAGCACGCCTATATTTACTTAGATATACTTTCGTCATGTTTAAGGACCATCAAGAGATGCCGCTCTCATGCTCGGTTGATATGGACTTGTTGATTTATTCATAGAATTCATATTTAAACACCTGGGTGTGGAGTTTTTACCCGCCTTACAAAAAGATGACAATGCTATACCTACCTAGGCACTTACGTAGGTATTAATCTATTTATGCATGTGACTATATTACTTGTGCATGAGCAGCTTTACCAATATTCGAGGTGTTGTAAGAAGTGTAATAGGCAATATTTTTGCTAAGTATCTTGTTTTGATTTTAATAATACTACTTTTGTAATTGAAAAAAAAGGACGTGTGGCACTCGGAGACTGCTGCGGTAAAGCTATTGCATAATAGCTTTACGCGCGGTGTGTTAGGTTATTTTCGTTACGGAATTCCTGGATTCGGTCTCCACGCTCAAGGCCCGCGATTGAAGCTATGCAATAGCTTAAAAAGATTTGTCGCATATATAAATAAAAGTAGGCGGTAGTAATTAATATTCCCATAACAAAAAAGTAAATGTCATCTAGTCTCACCTGTAACCACGAACGCTGCAGTGTTCGAAACGTCAGGTCATAAAATTGTATAAATTATTTATAAATCAGTAAAAAATAATAATAATCAGTGAGTAAATTTAATTGTATATATCACTGTAAAAAAAACAGTAAGTAACTATTGCAAAAACCTCAGAAAACACTATTTTTCATCATTTAAGTTCAGGGTTACGCTTGCTATGCTGTTTAATGGACGTAATAATGCACGAGAATATTTTTACGCAAAAACGCACAAAGCTATCATTTAAAATTTATTTAAATGATCATTATTCTCAAGAAATCTTGTATATTTTATTATTTTTCACTTACTTTTCAGATCAGACTACGTAAACGTGCATTTTACGCGAGTTATCTTAAGAAGGTGCCTATTATATTGACAAAAAATATAGCCAACACTCAGGAAGTAAAAATCTAAGAATTCATCGTACATCCCAATTGGTAATGCAAGATTAAACAAGTAAAACAAGATTAGGATAGGAGGCAATATATAAACACATACACTCGAAAAATATTGTTTCTTGCGCAGTCGGTTAAAATAAAGACACTAGAGCACTGAAAGTACCTTGTGTCACGGTTAAATCGTGAAAAAAAGAAAAAGCAATTGACAAATACACCCTCTACACATAAACTTTTCACTCACAAATTCTTTCAGCAAGCTGAAAAGACACGCGTAAATGAAAACCCAATTTCCTACATACAACACACGAATATAATAGGTACGATACGTATATAAAGTTACAGCATTGGTTACATAGCTATAATCCGAATTATGAAATACCGAATATCATGCCTATACCTGAAAACGAAATTTATTTTTATCAAAAGAAATTTTATCAAAATCCCGAAAGCTCATTTGACATCTGATAACCGAATCTTTAGTAAAAAGTTTATGTGTATAATAAACAAAAATCTAACGAACTTACCATACAAATTGATGTCTGATAACCGAAACTAACTAAATAAGAATATTTCTGGATATAATAAAACAGAATCATAACGGACCTTACCACACCTTGAGCATTCATGCTCACCATCGAAGGCTCCTTCTTGCGGCGGCGTCGTGTGGCGGGTCGCTCTCTTCCCTAACATATGGTTGAGGAGGGCTATGGCTGGCACATGCGTCATACTCGTGATCGGGTGCTGCTTGCGAGTCGCTGGTTTGCTCGTGGTATGCACGCAACAGAGTAATAAGTACTTAAATTAAAATAAAATAATTTTCCCGTAACGATAATTAGTAAACAATAGTTTGTAATTATGACAAAGGTCACGGACCCTGGTGACTGTGGAGATAAAAAAAAAAAAACCTTTCCATTAGGTTAGTTCGTTCGGGTAAATGAAACTTATAGCAAACAAACTTATGGAATCAGAAATTCATTTCAAGTAAAAGATCTGGAATCAGACAGCTTATAAAACGGATTCGGATAAGTAAGATTAAAGATAAATCCGTACTCAGCGATATCGATCCACATTGTTGTTGCGTACCACACAGGAATGGAATTATTTTCCGCCATCTCTGTTTCCTGAGACCTACAATCTTGGATTTTTCAAGGCTAGAGTGAATAGATATCTTCTAGATCGACGAGTTCCATTCTTAGCCACACCGTCGCTTAACATCAGGCGAGTTGGTGGTCAATCGTATCTATCTTGTATAAAAATAAAAAGATTCATTCAAACGTATTTCTGATTAAAGATAGGCTACCCCCTACGACACACGAATATAATAGGTACGTATATAAAGTTATGGAACTACATAGGAGTGCGATTGCGAGCTGTTTATCAAATATTATCATTTGTAAATACCGAGGGAACTCGGCGATGAGTCTTTGGAACACGCTACAACTTATGTAACGGCTTCATAAAGTAAGACAACTTTCTTCTCTTTACCTGAGAATTGTTTCTGGATAGTTTCGCTTCTAACTACTAAGTGGGTTTGTGTTCTGCTAAGTTATAATTTTATCTAGTGGCTGGCTACATGAATAAATGATATAGATAATAATTTATTTTATTTTATTATTATTATTATTTTGACATTTAGTATTTTTAGACAATTAGTATTTTAAGACAGTTAGTATTTTTAGTAGAATTTATTTAGTGGATTTATGTTTGCAAACGTACTTTGTACCTAATTATTTTACGAATCTTATTGTGGCGTGTATCAATATATATTAATAAATTAATATGAATATGAGCATATACATACCTACGCCTATCACGCCTATTTTCCCTTCCGGGGTAGGCAGACCGTCAAAGACAATTAGGCCGTTTGACGCCACATTTGACCATGTTTAGAGGGTTAGATGGGATTAGAGAGTTGGAAGGTATTGGTATTGGAGTTGCAGTGACAGGGGGTCAACCCGTCTAAAAAAGCAATTTTTTACATATGTCCGTGCGCCCGGGACGAAAAGCAGCTGGTACATTTTATGTATTTCTTTTTCTCCTAGTCCAGCATGGAAAAGATGGAATGAGTGTGTGACTTAACATATATTCAACTTAACTGATTGAAACTGTAGATATGGTGATGATGGTAAGCTTAAACTACTGCTTATTGTATCTTACCTGAAACAAGAAAATGTAGTATTAGTAAATCCTAACTAAGTATAATATAAAACTGAAATTGATTCTGTTTCTGGCTGTACAAATTAATATAAATAAATTTGGTACATAGATAGCTGAGCTCCCACAGATGAACATTACAAGCTATTATAAATGACATGATTTTTTAATCTTATAGTCTAAATCAAAATCTAATTTTTGGGCAGTCGTGTACAAAAGTTACAATTACACTATAATTATAAAATCCTGTTTAAAGTTGTTTAATATTGGAATAATTCATCATCATCATCATCAGCCTACTTTAGTCCCCTACTGGACATATGCCTCTCCCATTGAACGCCATTCAGCAAATTCCTCGGCTTTCCGTTTCCAACCACCGCCAGCTGCTTTCCGTATATCGTCACTCCAATGTGTCTCAGGACGTAGTGTAGGACGCTCAGGGCGTCCTACACTACGTTTGCCGACTATTATTGGAATAATTATAAATAATAAATTATTAATAAACTAAAATAGATGTGTTTGCCTTATACATATGACAAACTTAATACAAACTTCTGTAGCAATAGAATGAAAAAAATATAATCTTCGATTACTTTTGATTTTTTTGCAGTTCTCCAGTCCATCAATAGACAGAGATCAGAAATTATGAATGCTTTGTGATAAACTTAATATCGTAAAGCCTATGACAACAACAACAGCGTAGTTTCAGCCAGCCTGACCCCTTCCCTAGTGGAGCCCACTGGCTATCTAGACCGCTATAACACTGTAGCTACCAATTAAGCCCCGCATTTATCCCCTAGCAGTATAATACGTGTCGATCTAGCTAATCTTCAGTGGGGACGGTGGCCTGCCTCGATTAGTATTGCCCTAAAGAGCTCAGTACGACGACCGGCGACAAAATACAAAGGCATACATAATGTACAGTCGAGTTTTATAAAAAAAAATGTTGCCATTATTTACTAATTTTTTGGTTTTTTTTTCTTCCTAGAAAGGGGTTTAATACGCGTGTTGGTAGGATATAACCATAGGTTATTAATAATTTCTCCGTTGATTGTGGAGTAATTTAAAAAACTGTTTTTGCATTGGATTTTTTTTTAACTTTGAGATGGTCTCATATTTTAATTGGAGTTCAGAAAGTAAGTTTAAAAAAAACACAGCGTGCAAATGGCATTTTTATATGTAACAGTTATTTTTGATACTTCACAATTGATGCCAATCTAAAAAATAGTTTTCCTAGTTGAGCTCAGCAGAAATTATTGCCTTTTATGTGAAATCAGAGTCTGGTTACTTGGCCTCAGCCTACTAGAAGGCAGAAAATTATTTAGCTTATATAAAAATCCTTAAATTAGACAAAAATCATATAAAAAGCACTTTCCTGTTTTTTACGCTGGTCAACCCCGTTGGCGCTGAAGCATGAGCGGAGCTGAAGGTCACTCTTTCAGTGTTAGGCCTTTTAAATAAACTATTTTACTTATTTTAAATAAACAATTTTTTTAGTAACTCTTTAAGGATGTACCTAAAATAAAGTTATTCTATTCTATTTGATTCGGCTTTTATCATGAACATTCATTTGGTCCAGTTGCAGTTGTCCAGTTACTTTCACAACCATCTTTCCTCGCTATTGTACCGCTACCTCGCTACTCTCTAAGAAATCTTGTCTATTGTATATTGTCTATTGTAAACAATACACTGTTGAAAAAAATACCTTCTCTTTATTATTTACTCTGTAGTACTAGCCCAGCTAGGTACTACTTAGTATGCAGGTAGTGTAGGCCTAACTTGATTGTGATAGGATGAGCGCCTGTCCAATATAGGTACCTAGCTATTTTCAGTTTCACTTTACGCGTAGGTAAAAGGCAGGAAAACGTAGAATCATTCATTCTTTTCTTTTATTCAAATAAGTTTTCGAATTAAAATGACGAAACTCTGATATAAGCGCGATAGTTTAAAAAAAGTTTAATTTTCGGCAGTCAGCAACCCGTTACCCACTTACTAAATTAGTAAGTAGTTATAAAGATTAGTGGTCAATTCTGCAGGAACCGCTAAACTGATTAAAGTTCTTAAATTAAAAATTATAATTCTAAACCTCACAAAGTTTCAAAAAGAAACAAAAATTGTATGGAAATTTCATTCGTTTTTTTATTTATTATTTATTTTAAACTATTTAATCAGTTTAGTGGCGTCTTCAGAATTACTCTTATAATATGGTCATATATCTGATTTACTAATATTGTTTGTATACCTTCTTCTTTTTTGTATTGGACCCGCATTAAAGCATTTGCCAGTGTCAAGTATTAGGATTTTCTCAAGTTTCTTAAATAAAAAAAGTTGTAAATGTTCTAGTCACAATCTAAGCAGTCACTTTATAAGTCAAGTCCTGCTTCAGTAAAGTGGTGGCGACTTTACTAGAAGCTTCTATGGAGTTTTGCCGACAACGTAAAATCACACGTTTTACTGCTTTATTTCACTTGCCCACACTCACACACCTTATCGAACACTTAATGAATAAAACAACACTATTTTTATAGCATTAATGTTCATAATAACACAAGCTTAAGAAAATAAAACAAAGCAACAACACGATACTAAGACGTTCCCGCCAAAACTCCGTTTGTATACCTATTTACTAATATTGTCATATTTTTATGAAAACAATACAAATTCTACTACACCACAATACAGCACGTTACGCTTTACTACTGAAGGTTATAGTCATCCAAACGTCAATAATAAGATCAGGAATTGCAGCCATAATTAAGTTTAAATCCCGATTACGCCCCTAAGCCTGGCGTAGCACTAGCCACTGCATTTTGCCGCTACGTACATCTATACCAGCCTAATTCTGGCTTACTTACTAATGGCGGCATCAACGCTGGTGGAATCGCCCTGAACGAGGTCCGTTTACTGGATAAATCAAAAGGATGAATCAATAAGGTTAAACAATACAATACAATACAATAACTTTTTTTTGTTTTTTTATTTTTTTTTATTTGAGCAAAAGGGACCCATTATATCAATAATATTAATTTAAGGATTATAAGTATAAGTTTCCGGCAGCCTAGTCGGGAGACCGTCTGACTTGCGATCCGCAGGTCCTGGGTTCAAATCCCACGGCACGCATCTCTGTCTTTTTGAAGTTATGTGCGTATTGTTGATTGCCACCAACTTCAAAACGGTGAAGGAAAGCATCGTGAGGAAACCTACATGTCTGAGAGTTCTCAATGATCTTGAAGATGTGTGAAGTCTGCCAACCCGCACTTGGCTAGCGTGGCAGACTATGGCCTAACCCTTCTCACAATGAGAAGATGGCCCGTTCCCAGCAGTGGGTTAGGTTAGGTTAGAAAAGAATTAAAAGGATTATATTACATTGGGAGTGCCTTATTTACCTACCTTTTTTGTTATAGGTACATTCTATATAATTCTAATTTATACACATCTAATACATACCTACATATCATATCCAATTTAATTTAGTAAAAATGTAAGAGGTACTCATACCTCTTTACTCGTTGCTTCTTTACTATATCAATCTAATTACGTTCTGTACAATTTCTTCTTCTAAAAATAAGCATTCTAGTAATGCTTATTTTTAAGTCTACATTTGTATTTACTGACATAATATAGCCATTAGTTTCATTTGCACTAACAAGTTCGTTTATGTTTTATTATATATCCAGAAACCTTGTTTACAAAGGTCGATGAAATGTTATAAATTATTAGATAAAAAGTAAGTTCGTATAGACTGAGTGGCCAGCCCTATTGTCAGAGTTATTAAGCCGCCGAAAGGCCTGGTGCTGTGATCCAAAGGGGTTGTCACAATAGATCTGCAAAGGTCGCAGTGACGTGCCGGGGCTGCTATAGCCCGTTTGGCCTCCTAGGTTTTAAATAAAAAAAAAAAATAAGGCCTCTGACTTGGCTTGACGATTGCTGAACAACCGGGACCTACAATTTAACGTGTCATCCGACCCACGGTAGCGCTCAGAAAGAAATGCCACTCACGGTCACCCATCCGAAGACTGACCGGTCCGTTCGTTGCTTAACTTTGGTGATCGTTCGGGAACACCTAGTCAAGCTACGCCACGAGCGCTACTAATCATTTACCACCTAATTATTAGATTAGGCTTGGTAGGTTTCTGTTTATTACACACATTCATTGATTCATTGAGTGTTTCGATGAAATGATCGAGTCGATGGTTTTTACCCGACGGCGTAAGAAGGAGGGTTATGTTTTTCGAGTGTATGTATGTATGTATGTATATTTCTTTGACACGCCCTAGAGCCTAAACGGCTTGACCGATTTTGATGTGAGTGGTGTCAATAGATCCGTTTTAGATGTGAGAGTGACACTGGGTACATAAAAATAAAAATAAAAAACATGAGTTAGGCTGCAAAAACCTCTTTTCTGCAGTTGGGTATTTTGTTTTACTTTTAACATTGATACTTGTTTATTATTATTATTACAAAAAATACACTCAAAAAATGTCTTATCATAAAGATTCAGTTATCAGACTATTTGTCAAATGGGCTATCGGCATTTTGATATAGTGTCTTTAAAGAAAAATAAATTTAATTTGCGGGGAAATTAAACATTTTTACAAGCAAGCAAGCGCAGCGTAGGAAGACCAGCCACGAGATGGACAGAGAACCTCATACATGTGGTGGTAAGATGCCGGATGCAAGCCCTGTCCTCTCGGTTTTTTGGAAGTCTATGGGGGAGGCCTATGTCTAGCAGTGCACTTCTTATGGCTGAGTTGATGATGATGAAACATTTTTACGTGATAGATAAATTATTGAAATTATCTGATCCGATATACATATATCTTTGCAATTATCATCACTCCACCTGAATCTATTGCTAGATAAATTTTTCAGAAAGTTTCAATGTTTTTTTACGCAAGATTGGCCACCATCTCGACTGATGTTAAGCGATGGTGTGGCCGAGGATGGAGCTCGTCGACCTAGAAGATATACTATTCACTCTAGCCTTGAAAATTTTAAGATTGTAGTTCCAAGTTGTTGTTTTTACGAAGCTGTATTTAATCTCCACACTTTTAAAGCGTAAAGCAGAAAAGAACAAAGCATTATTATTAATAGCTCCCGCTGTAAACTACTCAATGTAGGAACACGCAGCGGCATCTGTCTCGCTCTTAGCGAGAAGAGAAGTGATGACAGAAATGCTTTACCTAGGGATGGGAAAATCTGGAAAGCTATTTTAGCCGGCATGTTTACTAATTTTCTGGTTGATTTTATACATTACGATCTTAAAAGCTTCATAGCAATTTCATAAAAAAATAAAAACCGGACAAGTGCGAGTCAGACTCGCCCACCGAGGGTTCCTTACAAACTAAATAAAAGGGGGAAATCATATATATATTTTTTATATTTTCCGTCCTAAACCGAAAAATATACATCGTAAAAATATTTAACACTTTCCTTGCTCACCACTCGGATCCGAGTAGGGGCTATAGTAGCGGCACCTCCCACTCGGATCCGAGCGAGCGAACGTTTGAGGCCCTCATTCCTTGCATAGAGACACAATTTTTTTGTGATTAAATAAAAAATGACCAGTTTTCGGATTTTTTCCTATATGTGTACTCCAACACAATGCTTCTTGCCAAATTTCAGAGTTCTAGGTCAACGGAAAGTACCCCATAGGTTTTGATTCCTCTGTGAGTGTCGAAATGTGCGTTTTGTACGACATATTCGGCTGTAACTTTTTTTTTTCGCAAGCTGAGAAATTTTATTTTTCTTTCTGCAGTAAGATACTATGGATTTGCTTATATAATTTTAATTTCAACTCGATACCTTCACGCGTTCCCGAGATAAAGGTCTTGACACCTGGATGGACGGACGGACAGACGGACAATAAAGTGATCCTATAAGGGTTCCGTTTTTTCCTATTGAGGTACGGAACCCTAAAAATATGATATTTCACGAATTTTACAAGAACGTTACAAAATAGATATAGAAAATGCTTTTCACCGACTTCGTTTTCGACCTACATTAATTAAAGCATGCTTAATATTGATTGAGCATGGGTTGAAAATGGTACGAATATATGTAGGTGGTAACATTTCCCCTATCACCTTTTCCAGGACAATAATTATATGTAAATAAAATTTCATAACAATCGGTTCAGCCGTTTAACTGCAAAATGGTAACAGACAAGCAGAATACTTTCCTTAGTAGTTTTAATACATACTACTTACAGATATTTTTTTTAGATATTTTATAGCAGTATAAATATTCATAAAATTCAGAGTCAAAATTCAACATATTATATTTTTAAGTATTGTATGATTTTGGTATGTCATGTATGGTCTAAATGGTCTAAAATGACTTATTAATGCCATAAAAACGCTTCCAAACTTTTAATACTGTATGTATAGAAAAAGTCTCTGCAAAAATATGCATTGAAAAAAAAAACAATTTACATAGACGTAGACATAGACAGAAATCATATCATACACAAAATAAATAAAATGTTTTTGTCACAATCCGACATCTCAAACGTCATGTCTGACGGAACAAGTAAAAAAGTCGGAAGTTTCTTATATTTCGTTTTACATATCCGCCCTTTTTTTGAACCGGCACGTAACTATTGTGAAATAATGCTGGAGCTACGAGCCTTTTGCCACAAAGAGATATTTCTAGCAGAGATCGTTACAAGAAGCGCCTGGGGTATAATATTGTGCTGCAAAATGGGCCACTAAATAGGCGTTTACATAAAATCTGATAAGTGTATAGGAGTAAGCGTAATCTGATTCCAATATTTAGTTTATAGTTTAGTTCAGCGTACGTTTTGGAGATGAGTTAATGCAATGATGCTTGGTATATTAAATTTTATGGAAGTACTTACTGGATAGAAAGCGTTAGATAATGGTATGTTTGTATGTCGTAAGTTTTTTTTATCAGCCCTGTATGTACAAACTGTCCCACTGCTGGACACGGGCCATCTTCTCATTGTGAGAAGGGTTAGGCCATAGTCTGCCACGCTGGCCAAGTGCAGGTTGGCATACTTCATACATCTTCAAGATCATTGAGAACTCTCAGACATGTAGGTTTCCTCACGATGTTTTCCTTCACCGTACAACGGTGTGTATGTATGGGTAAATATTTTATTTTAGGTATTTTTTGAAATATTTTGGCTTAGTATTTCATCATCATCTCAGCCGCAAGTAAACCACTGCTTGACTGCTCCCAATGGATTTCCAAAAAGGTCGGTTAGAAGCGGCTTGTCTCCAGTGTCTTCCTGCCACTTGTATAAGGTCTTCTGTCTACCTTGTGGCTGGTCTTCTTAACCTGCATTTGCCGATGCGTGGTCTTCACTCGAGAACTTTTAGCCTCATCGAGCCTCACTCACCTTCGGCTTGCCGACAGCAACCATATCAGGGACCCCATGACTAACCAACGACTACATACTTAAAATTTAACATACTAAACCTCAACTCAGACTTTACGACCCTACTGACTTAACAAACATACAACTACTCCTACAACAAAACAGACTACAACTCCTACTACCACCAACCTTTCTACCAACAAATTTCCCATTCTTCCTAACTACTCCTTAGGTGGAGGACAGTAGCGAGTATCCCATTAGCACCTTCTGTCCTCCACCTACAACCTCTAATTAAATACCTTCTACCAAAACAACCTTTCCTTCAACCCACTAAAAAAAAAAAAAAAAAAAAAACACATATCAGGGTCGATAGAAGACTTCAGTACAATCGATACTCGCAGATTTAAATAGAGTTTCATAACGGGTGAGCCTCAAGATGAACATGGTTAAAAGCTTGGTTAGGGCTTCACATTTTTGTTTTTTAGGGTTCCGTACCTCAAAAAGAAAAACGGATCCCTTATAGGATTACTTCGTTGTCCGTCTGTCAGTCTGTTTGTCTGTCCGTCCGTCCGGGTGTCAGACCTGTATCTCGGGAACGCGTGAAGGTATCGTGTTGAAATTAAAATCATATATGCAAATCCATAGTCTCTTGCTGCAGAAAGAATAATCAAATTTCTCAGTTTATCATATAAAAGAGCTTAATTAGCACAAGCTAAAACAGGTTTTTAAATATTTTTACGATGTATATTTTTCGATTTATGAAGGAAAATATAAAAAATCTATAATTTCCTCCTTGTGGTGGGCGAGTCTGACTCGCTCTTGTCCGGTTTTATTTTTTTATTATTTGTTTTTTCTAAATATCACCTTATAAAATGTACTGGCGATGATATTTCATTATTGTCTTGTAGTTTCCATAAAGCTAGCAATTAACTAAAACGTCGCCCTTTCGCCTATTTAATAGCCCCACACATGGCGAGCTTGAGCCGGTCGGAGGCATTTGTTTTCCATCACCCTGTATTTTCCTCTTCCATTAAGCTATATTAAAGGACACGCCGTATACGGGCAGGTTTTTCATTAGAGAGTTTCACACCGTGGAGGACGTATTTAGGATTTTTATAGGGGAGGGAGCTATAAAAACTTTTTTATCGCCGACAAACTTTTTATCATCCCCTGCCGAGGAAATGGCCAAGTGACGATGTGATCCAAGATGGTGGACACGTATTTTCTATTGAATTTGTGTTACTATACTAATTTATAGAAGTAAATATTATTTCCATAATATGACTGAATTAAAAAAAAAAAAAAAAATGAAATAATTTACTATTCATATTTTGCAACAAAATGAAGTACCCACCTAATTTTTTATTTGAATTAATTTATGAGAAAACACTTATGAATAGATACTTGAATATCAAACTCCTATCAAAAGACTCCGCAAAACAAGACCAAAAATATTTACATTCTATGGTGTGATTTTAGAGAAACCATTTCTCAAACTAAACCCCCGCGCAATCATTCCTTGAGTACGTGCACCGTAAGATCGTAAGTGATTTCTTGTCGAAATTTCGAAGGCGGCAATTTTTCACAATGAGATTTTAGATAGGGTACATACGGGTAAAGGAGGTATTGATTTGTTTATGCCCTCGTTTCTCTAATAAGGTTTTAAGGGCGTAGGGGTTTAGGGCTTATAAGAGCTTCTTGGAGATTGTGATAAGGTGGAATAATAAGATTAAAGGTACCGCTTTTTGCTTAATAAAAGTGAATGGGGAGTTTTATCCTTTGAACACCATTTTTGCTGCGTATGTATTTTTACTAAAAATATCTATGCAAACCTCTTGATTATGTGGTTTTATTTGCTTACATGGTTTATTTCTGTTAAGAGTACTAATTTTTTACCAAAATCCAAAAAGAAGGAGGTTCTCAATTCGACTGTATGTTTTTTAAGGTTCCGTACCTCCAAAAAAAAAAAACGGAACCCTTATACTCGTAGGATCACTTTGTTGTCCGTCTGTCCGTCTGTCTGTCTGTCCGTCTGTCAGGGTGTCAAGATCTTTATCTCGGGAACGCGTAAAGGTATCATGGTGAAATTAAAACCATATACGCAGATCCATAGTATCTTGATGTAGAAAGAAAAATAAAATTTCTCAATTTTCATTAAAAAAAAGTTACAGCCGAATATGTCGTAAAAAACGCACATTTCGACACTCACAAAGGAATCAAAACCTATGGGGTACTTCCCGTCGACCTAGAACTATGAAATTTGGGAAGAAGCATTGTGTTAGAATACACATACCTATAGGAAAAAATCCGAAAACTGGACATTTTTAATTTAATCACAAAATTTTTTTTTATAAGAGGAATGAGGGTCCATATTTTTAATTTCTTTAACCGTATCATGTGGGGTATCATATGAAAGAGCTTTAACATACGCATACTTTCTCACAAAAAAAACGTAAACTCAACAGTAACAGTAATAAAATCGTAAGTTAGACTGCAAAAACTGCTTTTCTACAGTCGGGTATTTTGTTTTTTCTTTTTAATATTAGATACTTGTTAAACTGTAATTATTTCTGTAGTTTATTACGTAACAATATTATATTTATGTTTTGCGTCAGTCGGGCTTCCCGTGACAGTCAAGTCTTTATCATGACTACCTATAGATGGCGCTATTATAAATATATATTATAACATCACAAAAACTTACAATTATGATATATTACCTCATTTGTCACATGACGATAAGCATAATTAGGCGTTATACGATTGCGGTTATAGATTATGTGGGAACAGATGATCATAATATGAGAACCGGTTAATCTCATTACCTACCCTCTTTTTTGCTTTGTCATAGTCACATAATAAGCCTACAACGATAAAATGCCAATAAAAACTTTGTATCCAGTAAAAAGTCGCAGAAAAGAACGATTTATTAAATCAAAAATCAAGTTTCGAAAACATTCGTGTATCGGGAAATTTTCCAATTTTCACAATTGAAAAACGGCGCCATGAAAGAAACAAACTTATCGCACCTGCTTCTCATTCGAGCTTAGAACATTTGGACCATTTCAAATTTGGAACGCGAGTATAAGCACGTAAACTTCACACATCCGTACTTCCGATCGACACATGCCACTTGTAATGATCGCCAAAATCTAGGGTCGACAATGTAAGCAAACATTTTATAAATAAACACATTTCAAACAGGTAACCACTTTTAAACAATAAACAATAGACAAGATATTTACTGTGACAAAAACTTGAAAATATTAACATGATATAAAAGTTAAGCACTTAAACTAAGTTTTTGCCACAAGCCGGCTCCAGCTCAGCATGGTGCTAGTTATTGCCAACCGGCGGTGGTCTTCCGCTGGATCCAGGAGATGACGTCACGCACTGCACAGTGCGCCTGCAAGCATTTTCAATCTTATTCACCTTTTAGTACCCGCATAACACAACAAACACAACCATTACAAATATAAATAACAAATACAACTATTACAAATATAAATAATGTCTACGATATGGAAATATCAAAATCAGGTGTCCGGCTTTAGGAACACTTGTATCGTTTTTAACCGACTTCGAAAAAGGAGGAGATAATCAATTCGTAGCGTATTTTTCAGAACGTCTTCCGCCTCCTAGAAAAAAAAACTTTTTTAAATTCAGTCTAAAGGAGTGTAAACTTTGCTTTTATATGCCACTTAGTGAAATCGAGGTTATTGCTGGACTCTGAAAAAGCGAAAAACATAGACTCTTCCACTCTGGACTAGGAGAAAAAAAAATGGTGGACATTTTCACACATTTAAGGGAGTTGAGGGAAATTGGCATTTATGTAGGCGATGGGCTGACCCTCTGTCACTTCAAGCAAATATTACATCTTGCTCTTGTATCCCCTATGACCTTCTAATAGCCTCTAACCAAGGTCAAACGTGCCGTTAAACGGCTTTATGGTTTTTGACTCTCTACCTACCCCGCAAGGGAAAACAAGTGTGATTGTATAAAAATGTATGTATTTTGTACTCTTGGAAACTTTTTTTTATCGGAAATACGATAATTCTAGCATACTATGGCTTGTCGGTTGAATGACTGGAAATCTTGTGGTACTTCCCGGGCAGATTCCGCAAAAACGGTCTACAAAATCATCAGGCGAGTTGTCAGCGAGGTGGTTATCGTAAAAAAAAACAAAACAAAAAACTTTAAAATCACGATAATCAACTTGAAACTTTTTTTTATTGTTGTTAGAAATGATGGGAATAATTAAATATTTTTCTACAGCTTAAAATTGCTAAATTTTATCAGTAATTTTGTCCAAAGTTAATTAGCTAATCGTCCAGAATTATCTTAACGGCTAACATTTAATCTCAAATAATGTTTCCTACGCCTAATCCACATTCGACAGCCCTGGCGTCCGCCAGCTTCCCGAAATCCGCGGGAATTTGCAACGTTCCAAATTCAAACGGCAGGCAGCGGACGTTGTCGGTAGACGGCGGAAACACCCGAGCGGACGCCAGTTGCCGGCAACTGGCTGATTTGGAACTGTGTTCCGATTTTGAAATAATAACTGTTTACAGTTTTTGAAGAAAATTTCCTCTTTGACGGATAAACTAAAAGAATAATATTTGATGATAGAATTCATGAGAAATAATTTCTTGTTTTTACTTTTTAAGTTAATGTATTTTTACATACGAATTTCACCTTTGTTATCAAATTCGTTAATATGATAATAATTTGTTATCATTTTCACCTATAATCAAATAAGCCGAGTTAGAATGTCTAATTTTATCATTTTCATCATAATATCAGCCACAGGAAGTCCATTGTTGGACATAGGCCATTGGATTTCCAAAAAAGCCTGATGAAAAAGGCTTGCATCTAGCGTCTTTCTACCACTAATATGTGGTCTTAAAAAATAATGAAATGAAATGAAAATTGTTTATTCCAGATGTAAATCCTTATCCATTAAATTAAATTATCAAATTATAATATCAATTAAATTAAATTAAATAAAAATAAAATAATTATATGTATATAAGTTTATTTATTATAAACGAATTAAATTAAATTAAGGTTAATAAATAAATTATGTGATAATAATCTTTCCCTCCAAAATAAAAGCCCACAAACCGAGCGCTTGTACCAAACATCCAATTCGTACCCCTCAATGGGCCGTCAACTGACAATGCGCAGGCCTACCCTCCGGCGCTGATTTATGCGATACAACGATCCGCGTTCATCTACATAACAATACTACACTCTAGCAACAAAGAACACGCGAGACGCCAACTCTAATTCATCACTCTGACATTGACAACTCATAAATGTGAAAAACCGTCAAAAAGTCGGAATTTGCGCGTGGTTCTGTAGTATTCGTAATAATATTTATAAGAAATTTTGGCGACATATATTATGACAATTCAGTATTATCGGGCTTAAAAACAGTCCCGTCCTTAGTGCATTTTGTGGAAAAAAAATAATTATGCATTTTAATTTCATGTTAGACAGAGATCGCAATATCGCAAGACTACAAAAGTTACCTCATGCCACCATACAAAATTGAATGTAACACTTTCATGTTACTGATCATTCTTTATTCATAATTATTATTTATTTATAATTATTTTAATAATTTGACAGACCTCATGGCTCAGTGGTAGTACGACTGCCTCCTGAGCTGTAGGTCGTGGGTTCGATTCCCACCCAGGGCAAACATTTGTGTGATGAGCATGGATATTTATTCTTCTTGGTGTCGTCGTCGTCATCTATTATCAACCATCTAGTTTCCATAGTACAAGCTTTGCTTTGGTTTGCTTAGATAGTGTTGTGTGAAATGTCCACCAATTTTTATTTAATTATTCTGTAATTGGACGGGAAATGGACTGAGCACATAAAGAGTGTTTCCACTCCAAATAATTTCAGTTTTTTTCTTATCATGTAATCCGGATATTCTGATACAGTTGCCATATGGTGTGACCGAATCCTAAAAAATATATTACAAAACATGAGAGTAAATATTTATTTTTGCAGTTTAGCCACATTTCAACGTAGTCTCAAAATTCATAACCCTAACAAATATAATAATAGACCTCTGGCTATATGTCTGTTTGCTATCTTTTTACGCACACCGATTGTTAAAAAAATTTGGTAGTGAGATAGGCTTTTTCAGACTACAATTATATATTTCATCATCATTACTGTTTTTCATTAAAACATAGGCAAAACCACGGAACACAACTAGTTATTTATATATCAAAATATTATTACCTAAGAATCCTAAAATATTTTGAGCATCGTTTGTAATATGAAATACGGAACCCTAAATATACGAGAAAAAAACGGAGAAATCAACGTGCCCTCTGATCTATAGCTCTTTAGCAATTTTCGCGTCAGGATGAAAAAGTTGTGTTCCATTTAGCTATAAGCCTCGAAAATAGCACTTTAAGGAGTTTGTGGGCCCAGAGATGCTGACTCGAAGATTAGAGGATCACCCTTCATACCCCAGAACAAATCCGAGCTCAAAAATCATCTGTATCCCACTAAAAATACGGTCTAAAATAAAATAACGCCGAGTAACCCCGGACGGCCATCACGCATATTCTTTCACCATGTCGCGAGCTATTTTGCACGCATCGTCTGAAAAGCGTTAACATTTTAGACTCTAACACATTTACTTTAAAGCACATAATCGGTTTGAAAACTCACTGCGGAATACGCTCCAGGAGTTATGGGCCACAAATAAGTTTGAGGCCGTAATGGAAAGCTCTTCGCTTAAATGAGAGCTGGAAAATGGTTTCGGTAAAGTTTTGACCAAACAAAAAGTGCGAAATAGTTTTGCAACGGCTGCTTTTAGTGGACTTGTTATAGTAAAAAGTGTTGTGAACTTTTAAAACAATTACTTTGGAAGCTACAAGGGGGCAACTTAAATTGAATTACTAAAACTTAGCCAATTTCTTTCCAGCTAAGAGCTTTGCACCGCATATGTTTAGGGCATAAGTTGTCAAGATGTAGTGCTTTTATAGTAATTTCTGTTTTGAACAAATTTTTACGCAACTTTGGGAAAACGGGGTTATGTTTTTAATAGATACGTATATATAGGTATGTAAAATACAAACCCGATTTAGACTAACGTGATGTAAATCGATTATTTTCGCATTCTGTATCATATAAGTATTTGATATACTATTCAATAAAAATCTATCTAGGGAAACTAACGTAATTTTCACACATTTTAAATAAAAACTACGGGTCACTCACGTCTCTCGGTCTACGGGTCACTCTCGGTCGGTGACGTGCCTCGCACGCTGACTGCGTAACGTTGACGTTTGCACTGCTCCTTTGAAAAAGACCGCCGAATGCGGTTGAAACTATAGTCGGATTTTTAGGCTCAAGACAGACGTGAGTGAGCGGTAGTTTTTACTTAAAAATCTACCTGCTAGTTTATTTTTTCAAGAAACAATGCATCGCAGTATATTATCGATATTAGTTTTCAATTTTTCAAGCTATACCTTGATAAATAAAAGCTTTCTTGTAAAGTGTTTCGTAGAAAGGAAAGGGTTAACGTACTTTGTCACGTAGCAAGTAAAATCGAGTTAAGGCTATAGAAAATACGTACATATACCCACATAAAGGGTCATTGTACCTTCTTAGTTGATATTTTGTCCGTGCTCGACTACCGTACACGTGTGTAAATGTAATCTTAGGGAGGTATAAAGGTAACGGGATGTAGTCATATTTTTACACTGCTTTCTTGTTGAATAACTACAGAAAAAAGGGGTACTTTTTTACCCCGCTGACTAAGACGGAGTATTTTCATCATACATATACAACTATGTATCAATTCTTGTCCTTGATTTTTTCTCGAAAGTATTGTCAAAATGTTTTATTAATAAATTTTATTACCGATCATTTAAATAATTCATGTTTTGAGAAAAAAATCATCATCATCATCTATATAAATATAGTCCACCTCATCGATTTCGATGACAGCGACCCCGGACTATGGTTTCCTAGCATGAGCCCTGATGTGGCTCGCCAGGCCAAACTTGGTCTTAAAGACTCTATCGCAAGTGCTGCAATACAGTCATCACCTAACGAGCTATAGAAAGTGCTATAGCATAGCAGATTAGCAAGTTGAATTGATAGTGAACAGGACACATAGCACGTAGAACTGATGTCCGATGGAGCCGAAAAGTTCTCGAATGGAGACCACGCACCGGCAAGCGCAGCGTAGGAACACCAGACACGGGATGTACAGATGACCATATAGCAGATATACAAGTGGCAGAAAGACGTTAGATGCAAGCCGCTTCCAATCGGTCTTTTTGGAAATCCATGGGGGAGGCCTATGTCCAACAGTGGACTTCTTATGGCTGAGATGATGATGATGATATTTAAAAAAATAAAATAAATAAAAAACAGTCAATTTCAATAATATTTTATTTGTAAATTTGAATGTCTGATGTCTAGCAGTGGACTTCTTGTAGCTGAGATGATGATGATAAATAAGAAATTGGTGAAATAAATATCAACTTTGAAAAATACTCCGCCCTGAACGCACTATAAAACCGTAAGACCAATAAAATATCGGGCAACAGTAAGTTAGAGGTGTTACAGTCCCCTCTCGTACCATATATCCAGCATCATGCGCGATAAAAGCTTGGAAAGTTTTTTGATGTCCCCTTGAAGGTTTTATTATGCCTTCTGTTTATTGCACATTTTTATGGAAGAATGAATTACTTGATGGGATTAGATCAACGCAGAATGGGGTTTGTACGGCACGCGATACTGAGATGAGAGGAAATGGAAACTTTGGTGTACAGGGTGTTTGGTTAGTACATAGAAAGTTTAAATAGTATAATAGTTGAGCTAGAGATTACTTGATGCAAAATCTTACAAGATGACGTATAGTTATATTATAATTTGTTTAGTCATATACCTTTGTCTGCATGTTTGAAATGATTTTTACCATTTTAATTTACATCAAACTTTACCTCAAATTACGGAATTAAAAAAATGTATTTAAAAACATACTTTTTAATTGGTCTTCTATATAGATTATTCAAATTCAGAATTTGATTATTTACAAAAATCTCAATAGAGATGATTTAACAGAGGTGTCTCACTGCAAGTAAGCGCTAAAGCGCCAGCGTGCAGCACAGACGAGATGAGATTTTGCTGGTATGCGGCTAAAAACAGATATTTCCAGTTTAGCCAAAACGTATCTCTGTTCAGCTTTGTTGATAGGGTCACCAAATCTGAGCAAGAGCTGACCTCATCTATAAGTGCGTAAGACAACTACAATTCGTTCGAGTCATTCAAGCTATCAAACATCTCCTATCCTCTCTGCTCTGCGGAAAAAAAATATGCTTAGTATTTTTAACATAAATCTAAACGAGAAAGAAAACAACAAATAGAACTACATAAACAAATCGCACTTCATCTAAAATTAAAGATATAAAAATAGCCTTTTGAAGATTTCTAAGGTAAAAAATGTTCTAAATAAGCTTAAATGTTACCCCCACAATACTTCACAACGAATTACCAAACATCCAGTATACGTTCTGAAATCTTGTTTCATTTTCTTTGATCTTTGTGCGGGGTTTATTTTTTTATTGTAGTATTCCTTGTTTGTTTGATCTATCTAAGCAACGCTATGTTATTGAAATACATCTTATTTATAACTTTATTAATAATATTTCAAATAATTCGACATTTCTGTGTAAAACTTGGGAAATAGACATACAACCAATGACATTCTCACGTAGAGCCTTAAAAAGCTTACTAAAAATTTGTTTCGCTAACTTAATTTGCATTCTAACCCTATTACGTCTAATATTATTATTATGTACAGGCCATGTACACCACATAATGTTATTATTATGTACAGGCCATGTACACCACATAATGTTATTATTATGTACAGGCCATGTACACCACATAATGTTAATATTATGTACAGGCCATGTACACCACATAATGTTTTTTTTTTAAATAGAAACGCTCAAAAATATTATTCGATTTCGATGTTTTATTACATGATTGGAACCGTATAGGGATAGATCATGACTGACGACTAGCCTTATAGCTCAGTTGGTAGTATGTCTGCCTGCTAAGCTGTAGGTTGTGGGTTCAATCCCCATCCAGCATAATAATTTTGTGATGAGCATGGTTGTTTTGTCTGGGCGTTTCTATATATCATAAATATGTGTTAGTAATTACAAGCTTTGCTTAGTTTGGTTTAGATGATATTGTGTGAAATATCCACCAATATTTATTGTTAATTTATTTATAATTTTTGCCATTTTTTAATTTTATTCTGTTACTTCGAAATTACAGTTTAATTAAATAAAATATAAGACGGAAATACAAGCCTAGGCATTTATCCTTCATAACATAATTCATATAAATGAGATGTTATATGTCATAGAAAATAGTTTTTGTAAACACATTAGCGGGAGAGTGAGCCTCTTAAGACAATTCTACAAAAGCCCTTTCCAGTTATTCCTTGCCTGTACATTTCATACGCCGCTGGAGAGCAATAAATTTCCGCTTTACTAATCCTGAATTCGGAGTGCACCTGGCATGTTATTATATGAGTTTTATATGTGTATACGACTTTATATGTATGTTTTTATAACACGATGGATCCTGAGTTTTATTATTATATAGCATATATGTTTGTGTTACTCGTATTTTTTTTACATATACCATAAAATTATGTAATTATATACCTGATGGAGTGAAACAAATATATTTATAGAGACGGAGAGTGAGAGATAGAGAGAGAGGACGCAAACGCAATGAGGGCGTCACAGCTTAGTTGGTAAAAGGTCTGCGTTCCAAGATGTTAATTGTGAATATGGACGGTCAAGCTAAGTGAGAGGTTTTGAGAGAAAAGTTACCACACACTGACCGATACAAATGTCAAATATAAATTTCAATTTGATTGAAGTTAATTTTCTTACATAAAAATCATTTTTAGAAATTATTAACTCAAAAATGATTTTTATCTATGAAAATTAAATTGATCAAATTGTCATATTTTTTCGAATATTTGTGTTGTTGTTTTCTAGTTTTACGAACGACGCTTTTTTATAAGTTCATACAGATATTTTATACCGTCAAAATTGTTGATGCCTACGCGTACGCGAGCTAGACGGACGATGACTCTTCACAACTGACTACGGACTTTTCAAAATTCTGTTAAAAGTTGCTTCACTTAGCGAGATCTGACTTGCATTCCAAGCCCATTCTCTTTAACTAATCACATTAATCGTTTACAAACATTAAAACCAGTAAAAAGCTGACCTGAAACTGATAAAAAAGTAATTAATCGAACAAGTCCGATGTGTAACGTATTTCTTGGGCGGGCGGTGATAGGACGGCCTATTTGGGCGGATATTCGTGCCGGGAGACGAATTCCGTCGATTCATCCAACCTGTTGGTGGACATCTGTGACCAGAGGATATTGATGGACACAGAATGACAGGGGCCTAAGTTTACACACTTTACTTAAACATCTCGCTGACTAAATGAAAGAAAAATGGACAGTTAATATTTTTGGACAACATTTTGCAAAATAAAATAATTTATTTTCTTTTTGTGTTGATAAATGTTTTCGCACGACTTTTTCCATTAAATTCCGCGTTTTTCATATAACATGAGAAATCTGTTTTCTAAGTCTAAATAATATCCAATTTCGTTAATTCCTTTTTTTATATTATTGGAACCATAGACAGATATGCGGTTTGCTTTTTTCATAATTTAAACTTTTTTTTTTTTTATTCTGGATTATAACGAAATTTGAAGGAAGCAAACCGTAGAAGCATAGATATTTATGATGTAAATCATAAAAATTATTAAAATCATCGAAATTGATTAATGTCTAGGGGAAGGGGTACAAAATCGTTTTCTGCTTTGTATGGAAGATTGAGCGACAACACTTCTCATAAGAAAAGAGATTATTAATACGACTATGTTTTTTTTTGTATGTTTGTTCAGCAATTACTCCGTCAATTGTGCATTGATTTTAATGATACTTTTTTATTCGGTAGGTTCAGGTTCATTGCGTCGGTTTTTTAGTTTTTTTAATCTATTTTTATCTATTTGTTTTAAAAACCAAACTACTAAACCAACTTTGATAAAAAAATATGGCTCTAATCTGAAATTACGAAATCGCTTAATCGAGATTTTTTCAAATCGGTTTATAAAATACAAAGTTACGCGGTAATAAACATAAAAGAAAAAGTACAACTGAATTAAGGACCTTCTCCGTTTTGTCACTTAAAAAGTAAAATCTCGAAAATCTCATCTCCTTGAAAGGTGAATTAATCGAGAGTATTCTTAGCTATTATACAACGTGTCCGTGTAAGGCCCAACAATATTTAAACAGCACATACGTAGACTAGTCTAGAAGCCCTTCCGAGAGGCCTTTTCCTCCTCAGTCTTTAATATCGCGAGTTATTAAAAGTCAAACTTTGATGTAAATTTGGACAGGTTCAACCCTAAAAAGGTTAACAGCTGACTTACGACCTTGACTGTCAAAGACTAATTAGAGTACGGAAGGATATGTTTCTACTCAGTATGCCCCTGAAGTAAATTACAAAAATCCTAACTAATGTGACTTGTTTGTTTTTTTACCAAACCTTGTTGGTTTTTATTTATGTACATCAAAAGCGACATTGGTCCAATATTTCGAACCCTATTATTTCATTTTCTCTCTAAACTACTACGCCAATTACACGACTAATTTTGGGCAATTTCTGATCATGGAAAAATTGTGATTGAATCGTATTTTTATCTAGGCAAACGCGTTTCATGGCAAGATGGCGAATAAAGTCAGCTCAGCTCAACTCAAAAGCAATAGTTCTTGTTATTTTAACTGATCGAGGTAGTACATAAATTGAAAAGATTCAATATCTGTATTGTAAATTAGGTAGGTAAATTTCGTATAACTTTCAATAAACCACAAAGCTTGATTGACACATCTGATTATTTTATTCTTTTATTACGGAGTCGTCGACCGCGGCAGCGGCTGGTGCCGCCAAAGCAACCGACTAAGCCGACAAAGAAATTAATGACTAGCCGATCGCCAATCGTAGCTTAGCCGCCGGTTTTAAATAAAAGCCGCCTGCCAATAGCGGGCAATCGCAGACCTTTCGGTAATTAAGCCACACCCACAAAATACATTTATTTTTCACCCTGTGGGTTCCGTCATAATTATTTTTGATAATTGTGTTTACTTTTTTTACGCAAGATACATGTAGATCTATCTTGCGTAAAAAAAGTAAAGTAGTTGGTAGTCACAGTAGGATTGACCACCAACTTTCCTGATGTGTTAAGCGACGGTGTGGCCGAGGATGGAGCTCGTCAATTTAGAAGATATCTATCACTCAGCTTTGAAAATTCTTAGATTGTCCTTTGGTTTGCCCACCAAAGTTTAAATGAATACTGATATAATTAAAATAAAAACAGGCTTAACTGGTTAAATAAAAAAATGGCTTGATTGAAATTGATAAAATTTTAATGAAATCACGTAAAATGATATTTGAATAAAATCAGCGCCTGGACTGAAATTAATAAAATTTTGATGGAATCACATAAGCGTCAGCGTAAGCGTGCTCCATCGTAGACAGCAACAGCCGCATGACATCAGGCGAGTTGATGATTAAGTACAAAGTTTATCTTCGAATAAAACAAATGACTATTACATTACAGCACTGCATTAAAAAAATACATTAAAGCGTGCTCCATCGTAGACAGCAAGAGCCGCTTGACATCAGGAGAGTTGACGGTCAAGTGCAAAGTTTATCTTCGACTAAAAAACTAGTGACTATTGCATTAAAGCATTACATTAAAGAATCACATTAAAACGTGCTCCATCGTAGACTACAACAGTCGCTTGACATCAGATTCAGACGGGTTGATGGTCAAGTGCAAAGCCTATATTCGAATAAAACTTTAAGTAAAAATGTTGAAATTATTTTTAAAATAAAAAACGGAACCCTAAATCTAGTCACTTTGAAAATGCCGCTTTTTATTTTGAAAATCTTCATTCCGCTTTTGTCACTCGAGCTTTGAGGTTGTGTTTTTTTACGTTTAATTGTTTTTTGTATGTTTTATCCTACATACGATGTCTTATTCAAACGCAGAGTATTACGATATGATACTTTGCGTCGGAGCTGCGAACGGCTCCGGGGGCTGGGGTCGCGAGCTGTACCGTCAACGATTCACGGCGGCATGCGGCAGGCCGTTACCGAAACAAAGGCGTCTGCCTCCATAATCATGCTTCCGCGGACATTGTTTACGTTTTCATGGAACACCCACCGAAAGGCCCGGCCCAACCATCAGCGTTAATGTGGAAACTCTACTAACTAGAGTTGATTTTTGTGAGTGGTTAGTTGAAGAAATTGCTGTGGATTATCGTTCATTGAAATGGTGATGTGATGACAACAACACGACACGATGAAACAACACGACGCACGGAGCGCTAGCGCATTTCGCGTCGGCCGATACCCTGCATACTCGGTATCCCGGCCGTTGGATCGGTCGCGGCGAAGATGCGCCGACTAAGTCGTGGCCTCCACGCTCCCCGGACCTGACGCCCTTGGATTTCTTTTTGTGGGGTTACATAAAGAATATTGTGTATTCGGAGCCGTGCAACACGAGAGAAGATATGATACCGCGCATCATAGCGGCATTCAACAACATAACCCCACAAATGTTGAAAAACGTCATGGGTTCGATTTTTCGGCGCGCCCGGCTGTGTATTGAGGAGGGAGGCCAGCACTTCGTACCTTTTTTTTAATGCGTCGTGAGTAAAGAAAAGTAAAAATAAGTACCTAGGTAAAATAATGGTTCTGAAAAAGATGACATGTCGACGCTCGTCCATTGTACGTAAAATACATAGAAAGTAAAATGTTAATCGTAATTTTGTTACGAATAAATGTGAATAATAAACCATAAATGTATGTAGGTATGTAATAATAAACAAGCATTGATTAATTGACTAGTACTGGTGTTTTTAATCATTCTCACTCCCTCGTCTTAGGTACCCTAAGGTAAGCAATGTACCTTGACATTATTTGGTGTTATGATAGGTTAATAAAATTGGTATTTTATTTTAATTCAGATAATTAGATTTTCAGATTATAATTCAGATAAGCGAATTACTTGTAATGTGTCAGGTTCTATCTAGGCACCTGTTACATTTCGATTTAAAATAATCGCAATTTATTTTCCTATTACCTATAACAATAATTTTATTGTATCTAATCATAGGCAGGTAGGTTATCCAGTTAAGTTTAGTCAGATACTAATTAGACCACAGAGAAGGTTAGGATGATGATAATAATTAAACTAGTTAAAATGCGTACCTATACAAGTTATACATTATGCGATTAATTGCGTAACTTAGCGAAAGTACTAAGTACTATTTTTTTTAAGTAGGTGCACAAGCGCCGGAAGTGGTGCGGGTGACGCGGGGGAGCGGGGATGACGGGTGATCTTATACGTGTGTGCGTGCGGCATTATCAAAGCAGTGGTCAATGAACCACGACTATAGAGTTGTTAGGGTTGTCGAAAAAAACACAAAAAAAATATTTTTTAGTTTTGTATGGAAAAAAAAGTTTCGCTTTCATTATTAACATTTACGCATATGATTCCAAACTTGATATAGATTAATACCTTTAAATATTGTTGGGCCTCACTCGGACACCCTGTATAGTGGAGACCACGTACCGGCAAGCGCAGCGTAGGAAGACCAGCCACGAGATGGACAGATGATCTCATACAAGTGGCGGGAAGACGCTGGATGCAAGCCGCTTCCAATCGGTCTTTTTAGAAATCCATGGAGGAGGCCTATGTCCAACAGTGGACTTCTTATGGCTGAGATGATGATGATGATTCTTAGCTATGTTTCATCAAAATCGGTTAAGCCATTTTTTTTTGTCGGGGGTTTTTGAGTTTTCTAAACTTATATTAGTAAATGTATTACATTTTAGTATGTTATCAATTAAATCTATTACTCCTATGAAATAAAATTCATGCATATTACCTATTAAGTAATAGTTATTGTAATCCATTCTACCTGATGAACACAAAGAAACGTATAGATCAGCATGAGTTTATTTAGGGCCAAGGGTGTTGCTTTGTTCAGGGAGTCAATTCAGCAAATAGAGCTGAAAGATCAGTCACGGGGCACGAGTTAAATTAACGAAGACAGGTGGGTTTCGGAAGGTTTCTCTTGTTTGTGTAATGAAACAATGCGATAGGTTCGTTTGAACGAATTCGAGAAAATAAGATATTTTTATTGTTTCAAAATACAGAAGACAAATGAGTAAGTATACGTGAAACAAGTATCTATGTCATATTCTTTAACCGACTTCCGAAAATAAGGAGGTTATCAATTCGGTCCTTATGTTTTTTTTTTATTTACATCGTCGAATTACAATAAGTTACTTATATAATAATGTTACAATATCATACGCCTGCTGTTTTAGGTTTATAAATCCCTCGGGAGTCGACCGTTTATTGTAATATCTTAACAAAATACCCGACTGCTGAAAAGCAATTTTTGCAGTCTAACGTTTTCGTTACGCTTGATACGCTGTTGAGTGTATGTTTTTGTGAGCAAGTATGCGGAAAATCGCTGTAAAAGATTATAAATGTGCATTCTTTAGAATTATTCTAGTAAAATCACTTATTTATTACGTAATAATTCGTTGGAGGTTACGAAAACACGCGTTTTTATTTTATTTTGACGAGAGATGTATTATTATTATTACAATAAATATAGCCTATGACACTGGAATTGAAAACAAATCTAACGTCGCCTCGCACATCAAAATCGGTTAAGCCGTTTAGGCTGTAGGCGATCATATAGAAACATACATACATACAATCAAAAAACATAACCCTCCTTCCTACGCAGTCGGGGAATGAAGCTATTTATTTTGATATTTAAGCAAAATAACATAATTTATTGAGATTATTTAGATTTTTATATAATAAAATATGAATGAAAGTTTATATATGAACAACGTCCACGGCGGTCCACGATGGAGCGCACTTGCATAGAAGAAATATATAAGAAAAAGATTTTACAAATCAAATCTGATACATAAGTATTTTATGTCGGTCTAAGTTTTTCTGAACTTAGTTTAAAAAACTTTAAAACCCTCGACATAAAAAACGGCTGAACCAAATTTAATGATTCATATATACGAACAATCTCGATCAAATTTTCTTTTTGTGTATTAGTTTAGTAAGCTATGTATGGAGTTTGTCTAAGTTTTATTGTAGTTAAAGGTACATTTTTTTTTTTTTTTTTATCAGCCCTGTTTGTACAAACAGTCCCACTGCTGGGAACGGGCCATCTTCTCATTGTGAGAAGGGTTAGGCCATAGTCTGCCACGCTGGCCAAGTGCGGTTAAAGGTACATGCCCGTAAAAAAATCAAATCATTCAAACAGAAAAAAATTGACTAAAATTGGTCCATCCATTTGAGTTCTACCACAGATAGACACACAAATACGCAGACAGATATACACACGTGAAACTTATGTCACCCATCTTTTTGGGTCAAGGGTTATTTTTATTTTATTTTATATTTTTTGGAAAACTTACAGCCTAAATATATACATACTTAAATATATATACTATACATTTATATAAATTACGAGACTAATTAAAAGTTTTCGTCTATAGTTTGGAAAAATATGAAATAAAGCTTGACGCTGTACGCGCCTATCTATATATTTACCAATCATAACAATATTTGCAGGTGAAAAGATACTGAGTGAAAATAAAAAATAAATACCAATTTCAAGTAATTTGTAAATTAATTAAGTTTGTTAATCAAAGAATTCAGAAGTTAATTGTGTATTAAATTCACACTATTGAAAAATATATCAATATCATATTTTGATAAGTATTTGTTCATCGACGATGTTATAAAATAAATGCAAAAACCAATAAGAGATTATTTTTATAGCCGACATAAAAAGAGTTACCACTCACAAAGAGTACAAATCCAAGTTAAGCCGAGTGGAACGCATAAATAAAATAGTGCATCCTTGTGCCGTTTTCTTTGTACTTATTCCTTTGCAGTTTATGTTGACTGCAGGAGACTTTAGCTCCTCCGAGATCTTGATTTATTTTTATCGATTTGCTCCCCGTAGATACATTATCCACATAGAAAATAGATAGCTAATAATTTTAGTAGAAAAATAAAGGGAAAATAAAGCTAATGGCTCAGAAGACATTAAGTGATGCTCAACTAGAGAGTATTAACTATTCCTTTTACAAAGTGAGTAAATATTCCAAAATCTCAAACGAAAAAATGATTTATAAAGTTTTTACAATTATTACATATAATTATTATTACTGCGAAAAATAAAACGTCAGTTAGCTTTTATTTTTTATAGTCCCAATTTACTTAATTTTAAATTGTAATTTATTTTTGCTGATTTTTGGTGAAATATGATTTACCCAGGGCAAAACATTTCTGCTGAGCATGGATGTTTGATCTGTGTGGATGTTTATATGTATCGTATTTTATGTATACATCTAAAAAAATATTTATATGTATACTATCAGCCATTTGGTTCCCATAGTACAAGCGTCGCTTAGTTTGGGGCTAGATGGTGTTATGTGAAATTGTCCTCTAATATTTATTTATTTACTGAAGACGCGATCACCCATCCTCTTAATGAATTTTACTACACGATGTAAACCGTCTTTACGAGTCTTGTTGTCTTTGTCTTGCAACAGCCAATCAGAAGCCGCAAAGACACTTCGAATGCGGTTCCACTCACTCCATAGATCAGACTGTCAGCGCAGCTTATTCGCAAGACGAAGCATATTTACCCGGCCGAAGCAGTTTAAGTCTTAGCTTGATAATAATAGGATATATTACGAGATATTAAGTAATAGAGGTTTTGACTAACGTTTGCTTTAGTATATCTAAAAGTTTCCCTTTTTACGAAGTAGGTTAAACATCAACATCTCAGCCACGATAAGTACACTGCTGGAGAAAGGCCTCGCCCATGGATTTCCAAGACGACTTTTAGAAGCGGCTTGCATCCGGCGACTTCCGGACACTTGGATGAGGTCTTCTGTCCACCTTGTGTCTGGTCTTACTATGCTGCGCTTGCCAGTTCGTGGTCTCCACTCGAAAAGTAAGTTAATAAGAACATAAAATTTAACTAATGTTTACAAAGTTTCCTGAAGATTTAATTCTATGAAGGCTTTTCTTCATTTTCTCTTTTCTGTAAAATGTTGTAGGAACATAATTGCGTTCTCGAGTCTCTGTTATGGCGGAAATCAAATAAAGCTGCATGAGAGTTGAACCCAGGCGGGGTTTTTATATAAAAATGTGAGTAAGGTTAAGTAAGAGAGTTTCTCTGAGCTAAGTAAGCATTTTGCCTATAATGTTTTTTTTGTCGACTTCAAAAGAAAGAGGTCAATTAGGCTATTTTAAAATTTGTCATAGAGGTATGATACACGTCGGCTTACACTTTACTGTGTCGTAGCAAGAATCACTATTTAATTAAACGTATTCTGTATAAATAGAGTAGCATGCCCTAAGAGTGCGCAGTTTCGAAACAAGTCCTCATATCTCAAAATAAAGGCACAGCATTCAAATGAAAACACGTTAAATGTACGGCTAAGAGATTTGTATGGCTTATTTACGAAGAAATCATGCCTTTTTGAATTATTTTTTTAAGCAAGATAGATCTACGATTGACCACCTGTTAAACGTTGGCATGTTAAACGACGGTATTGCCGAAGATGGAACTTGTCGATCTAGAACCTAGACCTTTAGAATATCTTACGAGTAACGCTCGTATGTTTCTAGTCTGATACCAGACGAGACGTTCTTCAAGAGTGACTTCTGTGCTGCTCCTTTTGAAAAAGACCGCCTTATGCGGTTGAATCTATAGTCGCTGATTGTGACTGAAAAATATATGTAAGTAACCATTTATTATGTTGATAGTGTGTAACAATTATGTTAGTTTCTTTATTAAGAAAACATACACAAACAATATTACAAATCATACGCACGTGGAAAAATGAGATACCTACTAGTGTCCCAACAAAACATACACAAATGATAATACATAACATACGCAAGTGGAAAAATGTGGTATTGAGGTCTTACCCAAAAACTATACTCAAATTTGACCAATGTGCAACATATTTTGTGAACTTCTCGCTGACATGCAATGAGAGTTGCGGAAAGAAGACAGAGAATATCAGACGTTGTTCAAAGTTATGTACCTTTTTTAAGTTAATCACAAAATAGTCTCGCCCACCGAGGGTTTGTACGGAACCCTCGGTGGGCGAGTCGTCGACTCGCACTTGTCCGGTTTTTTTGTCAGTAAGACCGCGATTAAAATGCGCGCAGTGCTATATTATGAGCCCTTATCGATTCGGTGTGTATACCATGTTATGTGCAATGGGAATTTGCGGCCTTACCGAAAAACTTCATTTTGATCAACGTCTCCAATTATCTACCTTCTTTCCGCATATGTCATTACATGTCAGCGAGAAGTTGACAATATATGCTAAGCACTGTTCGAATTTGAGTAACGTTTCAGTAAGACCCTTGGTGACTGCTGCAAGTTCTATTTTTAATAATTTATAATATCTTATCTGTAAAACCAGCCCTTAAAATTAAAGTCACTGCATTTTATACACGAACAGCTATATTATAAAGCACTATTATTATTAACGGGATATTTACCGTGGTTCACGCTAATTTTGAGCTCCCGATATTTCGGCACAGTTACATGTACCATGTTCACGGGCGACCACCAAACGGTAAATATCCCGTTAATAATAATAGTGGTATAATGAATGACCGTGATAGTATAAAAAAGCTATACTTTATTTTGTACATCCACATCTTCAACCTTCTTAGCCGAAGTAAATAAAAACTTTTCATTTCGCTCCAACATTGTGACACGTTTTACAAAAGAATACCCACAATACTTTTCAATTCGACAACGTGTCTGCAGTTACACTGGTATGAGAAAGAAAACGTGAGGTCAGACCAAATGAAAGGCGACGTACTGAGAGGTTTATTACCTTCACTGGCTGGAACAGTACAGTACATTATTAGCTATGTGGCCATAGTGAATTTCAACTTGCGAAAGGACGTAGAAAAGTATCAAACGAACAAGGAATTTCTGTTTTTAGAGTTTTAAGGGTTCCGTAGCCAAATGGCAAAAAACTGAACCCTTATGGATTCGTCATGTTTGTCTGTCCGTCCGTATGTCACAGCCACTTTTTTCCGAAACTATAAGAATTATACTGTTGAAACTTGGTAAATAGAAATATTCTGTGAACCGAATTAAGATTTTCACACATAAATAGAAAAAAAACAATAAATTTTAGGGTTCCCCATACTTAGAACTGAAACATAAAAAAATTTTTTCGTCAAACCCATACGTGTGGTATCTATGGATAGGTCTTCAAAAATGATATTGAGGTTTTTAATATATTTTTTTTCTAAACTGAATAGTTTGCGCAAGAGACACTTCCAAAGTGGTAAATTCTAGTATTAGCCGATTGTTTCTAGTATTAGCCGATTGTTTTCGGGTAAAACTAGGTCTAACCCAACCAAACCCTAGTGGCTGATACTAGATTAGGTTAGGTTAGGTTAATTTTAGAAATAATAATAACCTTTTTATTTTTTTTTGTACGTGAGGAAATGCATTTACGCATACCCTCCGCCCCGGGGGGAGCGGCGGGTTATGTCGGGCTCGACACCAGAATGGTGCCACTACCGACTAAAACCTCACGGTGTTCCTCCTTTGCGCTTACGGCCGGACAGTGGGCACTCTCCCAGACTCTACCACTGACCAGCCACGCTAGTCACCTATGACTTCCTCGCTGGGAGCTTTTAGCCCCATCCATCTGATGACGATGTGTCGGAACACGAGACACATCATTTATCCTCGGGGAACAGAAATAATAATAACCTAACCTAACCTAGTATCAGCCGAATAATACCAACTAGACCTAGTTTTACTCGAAAACAACCAAGAGTTAATGGCTACACCTAGCTCTAACCAAGAGTAAATGGCTACACCTAGTTCTGACCGGCTAAAACAATGTGTAGCCGCGCTTCGGGTTTTAGCCGTAACAAACATATTAAATTATGCAAACAAAGTGCTAGAATAATATCTTGAAAAAAAAATTACGGTACATCCTTTATACGTAAATTGGGTATGGATATATTTATTTTTTTTGTTATTGATGTTACGTGACGCAGTGGCCAAGGATGGAGCTTGTCGATATAGAATATATCTATATTCTACATTTTAAAATTCGAAGATTAAAACTCTTAGGAAACAGATAAGCCGGTAAAGAATTCCATTCTGGTGCAGTAAGCATCAAGAACTTGGACCGAAATCATTGAAAATTAACCTACAATTACACTACTAAACTAAAATACATTTATCACAAAAGTTTGCTTCTGTGTATAAAGAAATAACAAGAGTTTTTGTGCTCCACAGAAATTCAATATCCCCATAGTAGTCTACATCCCAATTTTTCCCAGAAACCAATAACTCTTCTAAATACCCATAGAGCTGGGGAACTAATACTATCGATTCAACTCCAAGCGCTTCGTTATTTCAGATATGAAAAGTTGGATTGATTGCCTCCGGTATATGCTGGGTTTAATGGAATTTATGTGTGGAAAAATCGGAAGAATTATGAACAGAACGTAAAGGGGATTCGGGTTAAAATTTACTACATTTCAGGTTAGGTTTGTTAAAACATAATGATTGAATTTTGGCTGACCTATCTTTATCCACCTACCTGTCGACTTTAATATTTTGATCTATTTTAGATGTGTTTAAAATAATCTGCGGTAGAGTTTGTTAGTATTTTGTGGACCACCACGTAAAAAAATACAATCATGGAAATTAATATACGGAAATCACACAGAGGAAAAATGTTCAGACAAATTATTATAGTTTAAAAAACTGAAAAAAACCGACTTCAATCATTTAGTTTTTTTTTATACACTATAGATCTACGATTGACCACCAACTCGCCTGATGTTAAGCGACGATATGGCCGAGGATGGAGCTCGTCGATCTAGAAGATATCTATTCACTTTAGCCTTGACTAACACGATAAAATTTTGTTGTTGGTAGTTAAACTGTTAATAACCGTACTACTGAGACTTGTAAAGTCTCAGTAGTACGGTCAGCCGCCATTAACCGTACTACTGGGAATTAAAAGTCTCAGTAGTACGGTCAACCGGACTGGCAACCGTACTACTGGGAATAAACGGAAAATTCCAAGATTGTAGGTCTCAGGAAACAGAGATGGCGGCAACGAATTCCATTCTTGTGCTTTTTGATTTTAGTGGATTTTACTTGAATGACATATTTCTCCAGTTATTTTGTTATAAAAAGCAATGCACTGAAAATATTTTAATAAAGTTAATATTGTATTTCTATACCACCAAACAAAAAAAAAAACATCAAAATCAATTCACAATGGGCGAAGTAATTGCTGAACAAACATACAAAAAAAATGCAGTTGAATTGAGAACCTCCTCTTTTTTGGAAGTCGGTAAAAAAATTCAAAACAGATATTATTTTCGTACATAAATATATTACTTTTGAAATAATACTACAATAAATGTCAATGAAAACTAATGTAATTTTTTTAAATATACTCAGTGTCGATATAAAGCTTATGGATATTTCAAACAATCTCCAGTTTCAGGCAGAGTGCCCAAAATGCTGGCGGCATTTCCTCTCTGGATGGCAATGCTTATTTTTTGTCCAAAGTAAAGGCCAGCATTTTGGGCATGCAAAGAATTTTTTAAATAATTTTTTATTACTTTAAAATTCAGAACACAATGTGCAATTTTTATACATTTATTCCATTCCATACATCATTCAAATACTTAAATCAGTAATTATCAACTGCAATCCAATACTCCATCAATCGATTATTTACAATTTATATCGTAATATTGTTCCAAATCAGGCAGTTTTCATCGCCGTGAGGCTTATCGACATATTGCAACTTTTTCCACAAAAGTAAAAAATATTATTCTATTATTCTGTTTGAAACCTAAAAAAATATTGAAATTGATCTTTGTGTGTTTCTTTGGTAATTTTAGTTGTGATTTCTAACGTATGCTTTGTCGTCAGAACAATGAAACAGGCCAAAAGCTATACTGATTTGTATTACAATCGGCCTAAGCCAGTCGAATCAGATAGAGATTTAGGTTCAAGACAAATGGAAATCTGATAATTAGGTCATTAAGGTGAGTAATGCGTTAGCAGTTAGCGTACGCGGTCTATTAATTTAGATTTAGCCGTTTCAGGCTAAAGCAAACGAGACCTTAAATCTATATAGATAAAAACGCATCTAAAAAGCGTCTTTTAATCTAAATTGTCAGACTGATTGTGATTTAGGCCACAGATTTTATTCTTGTTTTTACTATTGAGAAATTTTCGAACTTGTAAATGATTTGTAAAGCAAATTAAGCTATTAATTATTATCATTCGCTTTGTTTTTTCACTGTAATAGAAGTTAAGTAATCGCAACAACAGAGAAAAGAAAATGAGTAAAAAAAAAAAAAGAGTTCAAGACCGTGTCGAGACACGCATTTGGTAAGGTTCCGTAACTAATATTTTTTAATAATAATAATAATAATAAATTTTATTTCCATAATATTATTAGTGTATAAATTACAAATCCAATTATCAATAGGCTTAATATTAATAAGATAATTACAATGGACCCCAAACTAGGCTAGGCCTGTATCTTGGGCGCCCTTTACCAAGTTGTCGTACTTATCTAGAAATTGAGCGCTGAAAATTTGTACACATTTCCGATAACTACATTAACTGTCGTGAGTTAGAACTAGTTACACAATTAAGAGATTTATATACAATAATAAATTATGTGAATGTAATCTTTTAAATTCAATAGTTGCTGCAAAGTACATTCAACTATACATTTACAGTAAAAATATGAAAGAAACAATAAAAGCATTTTTTTACAGATCAAATCGTATTGCACGTGTATATATTGGAATGTGTGGGGATGAGTTTGTGTGAGTTTAAGGTGGTGAGTGAGGGGTGGAGAATGTGAGGATGACTGTGTGAGGGGAAGTGAGTCTGTTAGTTACCTCCCGGTAACTTAATAAAAATTGTTGTTGTATTGAAGTATTGTCATCAACAAACTACAAGAAACATCATTCAAATGCTCTTGTGTAAGACAATGAGGGAGAGAAAGAGAGAGATAGCAACCAACGTGATGGTCACTTATAGTTTATATAATTACTATAGACTTTTGGCTTCAATCGTAAACGGAATCTTGAACGAGATCAACACTCTAACAGACATTACCAAGAAAGCTCTTATTTAATGGAAAAACTTCGCTAAACCTTATCTCACTATATTTAACCAGTTTTTCTGTTTGTATATATGTGAGTGATAACAGCCATCTTTGGATTTGGAACTTGACTTCTCTTGCGGAACTGTTTTCCATATCAATTCAACTATTATAAGTTTAGTTAAAAGAAAATCACTTGACGAGCATACTTTGTTAAGACCACCGCAAAAAGTTCAATGAGCTCGATACTACTTAAGTGTTTTTCGTATGTAACATTATATCTTGAAAAATTTCAATCACAAACCGACAAAACCGACAATAAATACCGAAATCAAACATAAATTCATCATTTTAAATTATATTATTTTCGAATATAATTGGTAAAAGTACTTTTTTTACGCAAATAGATCTACGATTGACCACCAAGTCGCCTGTTGTGGGCGAGGATGGAACTTTTGTAAGGAAATCGAACCATCTTAAGCAAAAATGCCACCATAAGTACGTATCTCCAACCAGGCTGAAGAACTGATTGAAAACCACAATTCTTTACGTTCATCTCTACCTACGCCGTGAAATGCGAATGTGTTCGAAACAGAATCGAATTGTAGAGGGTTGCGGCTACTTGGAATCTTCCACGAAACGTTGATTTCATTTCGGGTTCAATCGATCGGATGTTTGTGTGAATATTGGAATTGTCTGTATTACTCTATAAACGACGTGAAAATTCACATGAAGTGTTTTTTTTTTAAATTAAAGAAACAATTTATCAGATTTATAGTTGTAATAGTTACCTTTAAATAACTGTATGCAATGAAAAAATAAATTACTGTTTAAAAAACTAAAAAACACGCTACAAATTATTGTGGTCAAAGTTCATTACAAAACTTTTCTAACAAATCCAAACACAGCTATGATACGATGTTCCATCATGAAGTTCTAGTTCATATCTTCCGGCTCCATCATCAGATCAGTTCGACAGTACCATATTATTGTATTGTCATCAGAACTACCTACATACAGCTGCCAATTTTCATGACGCTACGATCCTTGGAAGATGGTTAAATTAACTAACTAACCAACCTTAGATTTCATTACATAGTTAGTTACATACAGGTCGACCTAATAAAAGCGCGTTAAGAACGGAAATTATAAAAAGTTGAGAACTTATATATTTTTTTCAATGTGCCTTTTTTCTGTATCTCCCGTCTTGTACATTTTCCAGAATGAAGTAGTATCATATTTTTTTTGTAATATTATGCTTGAATTAAACAGATTTTATTGAATTAAACAATTTTAGCTATAATAATAGATTTTTCAGCTGAAAATCGTGTGTGGTAATGTACTGCGGATTTTACCCTGAGAATTTGATATTAAAAACACGTTATGCTCGGAAATTACACTGGAAACATCATCCATCTAAGCCTAAAGTGATGTTTGCGTACTACTACTTGGCGGCTCAATGACTGACAAAGGTGTGGTAATTTCCCAGACGGATTCAAAAGATTACCACCACGTTTAGTAGGACTAGGACTAGGAAAGTATGACTGTGATATTGAACGAAGTGTTGTTAATAGTAATCAAGTGAATTACGTGCATATCTTGATCAGGGCCCTTATTCCGTTACGTCAACGTGACGGGGTGACAATGAAAATTAGCCTTTAAGTTTAAGAGCCCAAAATCTAATTTTAATTGAAGATGCTCCCACGTCAATATCACGTAATGCGGCCGATGGTCATACGAAATAAGGGCCCAGGAAATGAACGGAATTAATGCAAGGAATGCATTATGCATATCTACCAAATGCCGCTGTGCTCAAATCCTCAAATCATTCTAGGTCTCAATGTATCATTTTTCAATTCATGTTAAATAGCATGTACCGAACTGTTGAATTCACTTATCTCTTTAATTTATCTTCAACTTAACAATCAATATGTTAGTATCTCCAAGACTGAATCTAAGTGTGATTTATATTTTTCACATTGTGTTCAAAGGTGACTCTCTGATGTACTAGATTTATACGCATACAAGGTCATAATTTTGGAGGATAAAAATAGCTTGTTAGTAATCATAAGAGAAGAATAATAATAAAATAACTTTTCTGAAGAAAATGCTAAATAAAATGTCTGTAGACAGCAAAAAAATTCAATATCTGATGGGATTTGAACATGCAACATCCTAATCTGTACTTGGGAACCTCTATAAACTTAGCCACAGTGTTGTCACGTGGGGTGTGGAAAAACTTCTGAGTAGGTAGTATTTTTGCATCAAACAACCGAGCGTTGGTGACGCCACCTTGAGACTCATGAATTGAAATATGAATTACTCAGCCGGACTCTAAACAGGTTCCAAAGACTGAGGGAAGGGAGGCACTGCTGTATTTTTTTTTTTTACTGGCATGTGCCTTTATTGACTACAACACAACAATATAGAGACTCAACTAACTAAACTACTACACAAAAAGCACATCGATTACCCCAGACCATTATTAATATTAAATTAATAATTACATTATTACAATATTTTTTTTTTTTAAGTATTACTACACAAGTATTAGATATTTAAAAACCCGTCGGATGTTGAAAATCTTTGAACAGCCTACATATTGTAAAAGAAGTCAACATCTTTAACTTTAGTTACGTTCAAAATTATAGACAGTTAAAAAATTAGACACATCCGACGTAAATATAAATTTCTATTTATTTATATATATTTTTTATTTTGTGTCTATAAATTTGTAGATAGTTCATTGTGTAAAACACTCAAAAATATCGAATATTTAGTTATGTTGTCTTTCTGATGCTGGTGTATTGATCTTTAATAATTGTCTGTTTCCTGAGACCTACAATCTTGGCATTTTCATGGCTAGAGTGAATAGATAGGGATCGACGCAAATGGCCAAGAACGCAAAAGACCATTTGGCCTTTTGCTTATTTAAAAAAATATTTACGCGAATGGCCACATCAGACCTTATGCTTATTTGAAAAATATTTACGTACAACCTACCGCTCACATGAGGGGTCGGCTCGACCGATTATTCCCGTTGTCCCCCAGTTCCGTGTCCCCCACTTGGGGACAACGCCATAACTTTTTATATAGTTCCCATTGTCCACCACTGGCGCACAGTGAATCGGCAAAAATAACAAGATACTATAAGTCAGAATACATTATTAAAATTTGAATATAAAATTTACATAATACATGCAGCGAATTCCACCGTTATTTGAAATGATCATATATTCTTAATCGACGAGCTCCATCCTCGGCCACACCGTCGCTTAACATCAGGCGAGTTGGTGGCCAATCGTAGATCTATCTTGTATAAAGAAAAATAGTATAGCCGTCGATGCGTCCATATTATGTACCTTTTTTTCGAAGCTAAGTTACGCACTAGGGTTCTTTAGGTCACTCTTGTGTGGCCCATTGGTGATTGGAGTTTTACGATGTCTGGCTCCATACAATTGATAACATCTTTTTTAGTAGAATATTTCAGTACTAAAAAGAATTTTACGGTGCTAAAGTATTCTGCTTATTTTTAAATAAAGCAAAAACAATTATACATATACATATTTAATTTTGTGCTATTTGGTGAAAGGTTTGGACGGTGGACAAAAGTTTTATAAGTAAAATATCACCTAGACTTGTCTACACAGCTGGTGAAAAGAGGGCTGGCTTATATCGTTAGCTATTCAGCGTTGTAATGCAGGTAGCGTGCTCGGTACCCTGCCTCACGGACATATCATCTCTTTCTCAAGTGTTATTTTTAACTTTTTTACTATAATAAATTACAATAATCAAATAATAAATTAGTACAAAAATCAAATAAATCATTATATTTGACACACGAGTAATACTTTAAGTAAAAAAGCAAAAAAAAAAAAAAAAATACAGTCGATTTATTATTTACACCAACTTAGGGACGTATATAAAATATTCTCGGAAAATATAGAAATAATTAGTACAAAAATACTTATTTTTATACTTTATATAATATATACCGGAATAATTTCAACGATTCGATCTTATATTTTATGAAACGGACAGCGAAAAATATAATTATAGTTTAAAAAAATTGAAGCAACCTACTTCTCATGGATGCCATTGTCAGAACTGGACCAAATTAAAATGGGACTACGCGGAAAGCACCAGCTTTCAAATAAAAAAAAACATCAAAGTCGGTTCACCCAATCGAAAGTTTTGAGGTAACAAACATAAAAAAAATACAGTCGAATTGGTAACCTGCTCCTTTTTTGAAGTCGGTTGAAAATAAGACTCAATTTTATGTATCTAATTAATTGTTCTCAAAATCAAAAGGAATCGAAGTCGCTTCTAAGAATCCCTCGTGTTATTCTACGCCATGTGTGAGGGATACTAAAATATCCATTTTTTTATCTGTCTTTCTCCGTACCTTCGGGAATTGTGGCCGATCCGCAGTGCGTCCGTTTTATTTGGTTGGTATCAACGTAAATCTTCAGTATTACTACGCTATTCGTATTTTATTCTTATTGTTTTCCGTTTTTTAGTCAGAGTTTACATAGGTTGGGGTTTATAGTTTAGTCGGTAAAATTCTTTATAGATGAGCTGGCATAGCGCGACCAAGTTGGATTTTTATCAAAACTATATAAAAACCATATTATACTAAAATCAACTATAATTTTCTATCTAGGAAATGGAAAATGTATAAATACGCTACTTATTTTGTATATCATTTAATATTTTCTCTATTATTTCTATTACCAACAAAGTTAATTTTGCACGTGAACCTATGGCGTTGTTGGCCGTGTAGCGCATAGCACAATCGAAGTAGCACATTTTACTAAGGGTACCGAACCCTAAATGCGCAAGGTCGCATAGTTGGTCGTTTATTACTTCCAAAAATTATTAAGTTTGGTCGTCTTATCAGAAACAGATTAGAAACAGCCAAAAATTAATTTAAAAAATAACATCGTATATTATTTAAATTGGCTTACAATTCGTATACAAAAAGAGCTGTTACATCACCCAGACCATTGAACGAGTTTACGCGGGTAGTCTGACCTTTATTATCGTATACCCAAGTATCAATAACACAAGGATTCTTAAAAGGAAATAGAACTGTTATAACCCTCTTTTAGGTTTTGGTAAACAAAGTAACATAATATCGTATAGTGCTTGTTATTTGGATGATGTCGTGTTTAGGAAATTCGATGGTGTTTGTATTCGTTTTGAATGTTTATCTTTAAATAATTATGGGACCAACTTGGGCTCTTCCTCTATACACCAATTCAAGAAAAACAGATATTGGTACATACATAAAAATATACGCTACGAATTGATAACCTCCTCCTTTTTTGAAGTCGGCTAAAAAGAAAAAAGGTCACCATCACGGGACGCGCGGTAGCTATGAAACAAAAGGTTATATTGTCAGAAATACAAAAGAGTACAAGAGGTGAACATGTTAAATATACTATAGTTGAATAGACAGACATACGTAGTATACAACTCACACATTCACACATAGTAATACCGAAGTGTATATAGGATACGCGCAAAACACACAAAGGAGTTGAGTCCACCTTAACGTTCAGCCATATCCCAGCAATCACATCCATTCAAGCAATTTTATGAAGGACCAAAGCAAGGTGAGGCGTAGTCACGGTACTACAACGTAGTATTATTTCTTTTGCTTTGTTAATAAATAACATCTACATGTCCTAAACGCACAAATAGAAAATTCATCCTATTGCCTGTTTCGCACTTTATGTACTTTTGAATTACTCGCTTGATATTATATCGAGGTAAATTAAATACTATGTTTTATCGCGTAGAAACTCAAATTGCACATTTTTTTGTTATACAAAATACATTTATGTTTGACCATAACACGCCTGTAAGCGACGATGTGGCCAAGGATAGAGTAAAACTTAGAAAATATTCATTCTAGCTTTGAATAAGATGGCACGGAGTTCCACACCTGTGCAGTATGCATCAAAAATGTGGATAGAAATAGTTGAGTAAAGATTTTAGGCATTACAATGGTTGGTAGTACGCTGGCTTTCTCCTAATATTGAATATCCTATTCTGATATATTTATATATTTCACTAAATTTATATAATTTACTGAAACATATAACTCATATTTTGATTTTAAGCGACGTTGCGGTCTACGATGGAGCGCGTATACTCAGTAGTAAACTATTACCTACAAATCTAAAACGAGGACGAAATCTATGATTAATTGTTCAGATCTCGTCCTTCATACATCCGTTTATTTTTTTAAACGTACAAAAACGGGTCCTACAACAACAGCTGCTTAGTAATTACAATAAACCAATGTGAAATACGACGCAAAACCAATAAACCTACGGATGTTTACCTCACTGTCAGTGGAAAGAAATAAAACGAGAAAATAATATGAAATGAAAATCCCTCTGTTACTGGCCAGCTACGGACTTAATAACAGGATGTTTCGAGAAGGTAAGGGTTGGGTTCGATTTTAAGCGAGAATAGAATAGAGGTGTTTGAATTTTCCAATAGCAATGGTAAAAGCTTTATTTATTTATCAGAAATATATTATACAGAAAGATTATTAAAAATACTATTACATACAATGGTCTTCTTAAACTATGGCACGTCACAAAAACTAAATTTAGCGTTTCAGGCTAACTGGTCAACGGCCCCCCGCGCAGGTCTCTGGCCCAAAAGTTCCCAGCACGCTCGCTGCCGTCGCTGCGTTGCTAATAGCAATTATATTTTATTTTTAAACGGGCCTTTATTGATGTAATATGACACACACAACTAACTAACCTATTACATAAAAATTAAATCGATTTCTCTAGACTGATAAAGGTCTAAAGAAAATACGATTGCTCAAACCTACTACCACTTATTAAGTTTTTTTTTTGTAAATTTGTTTACATATGTGTTTTTTGTTACAATAAAATATAAACTAACAGTATTACCACGTAGAATGCTATTGCGCCAGATACTAACCAGAATTTTAATCACGCGTCGCATCGAACAAACACTCGGATAAAATTTTGAACATTTTTAACAAAAAGAAGGTTATCCATTCGGTATGTTTTTTTTTTTTTTTTTTTTTTTAATATTCTCATAGTATAGTTCACCGATTACTCAGCCAGTTGTGCTTTGATTATGATGATTATTTTTGTATTTGGTAGGTCACTTGAGAAGACAAGTGGTCCCATATAAATTCTATCAAAATGGATGCAGTTATTATTTTGTTACACAAACTAAAGAGTTTGTGTAACAAAATAACTGGTAAAATATCATCCAAACGCCTGTAGAAATGTGAACAGCACTACATATGTATTGTATTGCGTATTTTTAAGTCGGTTTTTTCAGTTTTTTTAACTATAATTATTGTAGTATGCAATTTTTGTTGGCTGTAAAATATTATAATTGCGTATTCTTTAGAATATTTCTAGTAAAATTACTTGTATATTACGAATAAAATTGTTGGAGGACATTTTTGCGAGAGAGGTACAAAAAAAAGATAGCCTATGACACTTAGGGAGTAAGGACGAATCTAATGGCATCTCAACTTAAAATCGGCCAAACGGTTTAGGCTGTAGGCAGTCATATACATACATACATAAATATCCACTTACATACGTATATTTATACATACACACATACAAATACTCGAAAAATATAACCCTCTTCCTTATGCAGTTGGGTAAAATCCCGCTATCAGCTTACAAAGAAGGCAAACCCTTACTACAAGAGAGTGATTTCAAGAGAGTAATATAACTCACCTGCGAAGTTTGAAGAACGAAAAATATCGAAATGATGTCAAGTGATGTTGAAAATGTTACGTCGGGAAATAACTAATATTACTTCTTGATAAATTTTTGATCACAATTTTTTATATTTATTTTTTCAGACTTGATTTGATGGCTCTACTCAAACACGGAAACGGATGTTTTTTTTTTCATATGCGACACTGCTGTTTTATTTACTTTTGTCAACATCAACCTTTGGTTAAATGATTTGTGACGATGTTCCTGAACTCCGCTAATGTCGTGTAGCAAATGTGTATAGCAAACTATTGCGTTATTTTATTGTTAATGTCATAGTAGATTGTTTGTTACACAAGGGTTGAAAGTAACCTACTTAGGCACGAGATGGCTTAGAACACAAGTGTAGTATTATATAGGTCTTTCACCCGAGGTAAAACACTTTGTATTTCATTTCGAATATAAGGAATAGAATCCATCAAAATCGGTTCACCCATTCTAAAGTTCTGAGGTAACAAACATTAAAAAAAAACGAATTGAGAACCTCCTTCTTTTTTGAAGTCGGTTGATAATGTACCTATATGATCTGCCATACCTATGGCAGATCATCAAAATATAAATTATATCTCTAGTTAACATAACTTTAATTTACACACACTATCACAGTCACTCATTTTAATGTAAAGGTGTAAAAAAATAAAATAAACCCTTAGGTCCACCTGCGCATTGTGCTGACTACATTTTATATCCTTCTAAAACAGTAAATGTAGCGACATATTCCCGAAACATAAACAAACATAAAAATACATACAACAAATTTATTTAAAATGATAATGAGGGGCGCCACTGTAGGGTTTTCTAAGCATAACTGACAGCTGTCCATATGAAATCGTTCGTTTTATCATCTGGCCACCTGTACACGTATGTTGGTTGGCCCGTAAGCCTTTCTGCGTGGCCGAATCGCGATGGAATAATCCGAAAGCCATTCCTGTTTACGACGATAGTTTATGGCGACAAAAGATTTTACGAGCAAATAAATTAAATGTCGAACTATCAGTGAGTCGCTTATTGTGAGCCCGTGGGCCGCGCATGCGTCTCACGGGACTTATGGACCGTGTACAGATAATTTCTTTTGGGATAGATATATATTGTGGAAAGAAAATAATATATTTTATAGTTTTTTTTAAATAGTAATAGGATAAATTACATGTTAATGGTAGGTAAGTATTGTATTAAGTATTTAGTAAACGATTTTTAATGTCGGAAAAGCCTCCTATCTTCGCTATCAAAAGACTGCACATTTTATTCAATCAAAACAGGTACCATAGAATATTTTTAATAAATTCTTATCTATTAACTTATTTTTCTAAGCCCTAAGCCTTCTTATCTTATAAATACCCCACAAAAAATCAAGTAATTAATCATAGCACGCAAAAAGAGCAAAAAATGTTGGACGGTTAAAATAAGCGTTAAGCCTAATTATAAGTGTCGAGACGCCACGTCATGCCGTCAAACAGTGTCGTGTAGATGATGGTTTCCAAATATAAGTGTGTCGTGTAGATGACGGTTTCCAAATATAAGTGTGTCGTGTAGATAACGGTTTCCAAATATAAATGAAAAGTTTAAGTATCCAAGAATTTAAACGTATCATTATAACCATGTTATAAAACACTACAAAATTTAATTTAATTTACGAGCCAATTTTTACGCTACAAGGATGTCCTGAAACGCCATCTCACTGCATGTGACATCCCATGTGAATGTTGGGAAGAGCTCGCGCAACAGAGACGTGAATGGCGCAACTCTGTTTATAAGGCTGTTTCAAATTTTGAAGAAAAGCGCAAACAAGACCTAGATGCTAAACGCCTTTTAAAGAAGACCCGTCCGAAGCCTTCCTACAACTATACATAGAATGCTGAAGGGCTATTGCACTGCGCGCCATGCAATAGAATTTTCAAGACAAAATTTGGTTTTGCCAGCCACATACGGGCGCACAACCGATTATAGCAGGGTTCGCCATTGACGGATACGTCAAGGAGAACATCATCATCGTCATCATAAAACGATTTATAACGTTGTTACGGCTTTGTAACTTGAATAAACAGCCTTCGCAACAACATCACATACAAGTAACATCTGACTCGGAACTTTTACAGCTACTAAAACACACAGCTACAGCTCAAAAACTACTGACAGCAAATTGTTAAACCGATTTTGATGAAATACCGATAACATAAACTACTAAACCGATTTTGATGAAACATAACTAAGAATACTCTGTATGAAATCCTCTAAGTAACTAGATCTGTAATTATTGGCTATCAATATCTGAATCTGAATCTTTTTGAAACAAAAAAAAAAACTAGATCATAAGCGTTCCATCCGTTTGAGAGCTACAATGCCACAGACAGACACCATGATACACAAATATACAAGTCAAACGTATAACACCCCTCATTTTGGGTCAAAGGTTAAAACTTGGTTATATCAGACTTGAGACGACGCACCAAGTGACCTTATATCTTTATCTATAAGATCTTCATGGGGACTCCTTTGACCGAACGGGCCCGGAAATCACCACCAGCATCATGTTTTTTTTTATTCTGAGTGACTGACTAATACAACGTGTAGACAGAAAAGACGTTTATAAATTTATTTTTGTTTACATGAAAAAGTGTTTTATTTTTAATGTATTTTTTTTATCTCCACAGACACCAGGGTCCGTGACCTTTGTCATAATTATAAACTATTTTTTAATACTTATCATTACGGGAACATTATTTTGTTTTAATTTAAGTACTTATTACTATGTTGCATGCATACCACGAGCAAACCAGCGACCCGCAAGCAGCACCCGATCACGAGTATGACGCATGTGCCAGCCATCGCCCTCCTCAACCATATGTTAGGGAAGAGGGCGACCCGCCACACTATGGCGCCGCAAGAAGGAGCCTTCGATGGTGAGCGTGAATGCTCGAGGTATGCTCACACATGATAAAGTGTTACCGGTCTATCTATATTCTATTTACAGTCTACTTCGAAGTAGCAAAGATAACATCGTTGAAACTCGTACGGCTGGATGCTATAAAACAGTTTATTAATTAACAAATCAATTTGCGCTCTGTTTGTACATTTCAAAAATACCAACAACGTAGACAAGTCTACGACGTAGTCTACGCGTCATGATCATTTATTTGGCGTAGACCTCAGCGTAGCCAACCATAGCTACGACGCTTTTGTTTTTGGGTCTACGACGTAGTCTACGCGTCGTTTATTTGGCGTAGACCTCAGCGTAGCCAACCATAGCTACGACGCTTTTGTTTTTGGGTCTACGACGTAGTCTACGCGTCGCTTATTTGGCGTAGACCTTTGCGTAGCCAACCATAGCTACGACGCTTTGTTTTTGGAAGAAATACGGCGTAGCTGACTAAAACTCATAAGATTTTAGCATCGTAGTATCTCAACTTGATCTCAACGCACAGAATAGTCGGTAATACTTGCTAGTATCTAGCTTATCTAGGCAGAATAGTGTGTCCTAGTCAATGTTTAACCCAGTCACGTCTTCGCAGCATAATGAGGCATTTCACGCGCCAGCCGCTAGAGGGGGGTAAAGGGAGGGGGTGTAGCAGGGAGTTGGAATAATAGCAGTTTGATTGCCTCTCATTCAGTGCCGAATATGCCGCTAATGTTTCGTGGTTTGTTCTATTGGTGGATGTAATTTGCGGAGTTGGATCTCAAAATCTTATTTACGCATTTAAAACCATTTATCTAATTGTTTTTAAGACAAAATAAACCTTCTCTGCTACATAACAGTTATTTGTATGACAATGTGGACTGTACGTACAAGTATTCAGAGAAATCATTTGTCATACATTTCAAATAGTTGGCATGAATGTCTGAGGTCATCCTGCGATCCAGCGACGCCTGCGCGACTGGCTTGACCTACATATCTACCTTATTTATTTTAAAGCGTGGTGCATTCTTAGTTCAAAGCGCTGTAGTGGTGGTAATGAAAGGACTTAAATGCGCTTTATGGGAATAAAAAGACCATTAGTATAAATGGGCAAGTGCCTTTGATAACTACAACAAAACAATAAATAAACTATACAAGCTTAACTAACTAAAATACTACTTAACAAGCAAACCGATTACCCCAGAGCGACAATCTAATTGGTCAAACCCACTACCAATTGGCAGCGTACCCGGCATACTAACTGTATTATCACGTTGAATGGTAAAGCTTATACGTCGGGTCAGATACGCACTGGCATTTTGGTCACACTCACGTCGCATCGATCAGGCGCTCAGATATAATTTTGAAAATTAGATGAGCTTCCCGGTCCCCACGGACCCAAAGTCTTGACACCAAACGGCGCAAATATCGCCTTTACCGAGATTAACATATTTGGGTTGCTTGTGCTGCTCCGTCGAATTAGCCGCAGCACCAGCCCTACTCCATGTCTCAGAAAGATGAGACGCTGCCAAAGTATCAACGCACGTGGCGTCCCACACAAAGTGCCGTCCGAACTTCATAATAAATAGCTGAATACGTGTCAAGATACGCGTCTAGTAGGGTTCCGTGGTCAATACCATAGTCACTCCTACCAGGATTTACTGAGTCAGGGATTCCATAAAACACATACAAAAACAAAGACAAACTATACTCAGACTTTGAAATGTTTGAATATAAATTTAAGTTCATAGTTCAAATACTTGCCCGAACCCGGAACCTTTTACCACAGAAGACTAATGTCTTCTGGAAATAGCTATTAATATAAACCTGCCTCCACTTACACTGGGTGGCGCCGTCTTGGAAAAAGTTGACGAAGTAAAGTACCTCGGCCACATGATGACCTCTGACCTATCGGATCACGCCGACATACAGCGACAGAGACGAGCGATCGCAGTGCGAGCCAATATGTTGGCAAGAAGGTTCAACCGCTGCAGTGAGGCGGTAAAAAATCAGCTCTTCATTAGTTACTGCACAAGTGTTTACACGACGGAACTGTGGAGCAATTATACTAAGGCCGCCATGAGCGAGATGCGGGTGCAGTATAACGACGCATGGCGCGCGATGTTCCGGCTGCCACGGTGGTGCAGCGCCAGCGGCATGTTCGCCGCGGGGCGCGCGCCCGGCTGGCAGGCGCTGCTGCGGAGCCGGGCGGCCGGCACGCGCACCGCCATGCACCGCTCCGACAACGCACTTGTGGCTGCCGTGAGAGACTGGGACGCTAGTCCCCTTCATCGAACGTGGAGGGCGTATCACGCGCCGATCACATAATTTATTTATTATTCTTAATTTAATTCATTTATTTATTCCTATATATAATTATTATTATTTATTTAATTTACTTGATTTTATGATTATAAACTTTAATTTAATTTAATTTAATTGTTATGGATTTACATCTGGAATAAAATAAATTTCATTTCATTTTCATTTCATAGCTATTTCCAACACCAGTATTGAATAGGTTGTTTTTTGTAAAAGGTCCAAGTAATAAAACGCTTCTAAACCAACACAATATATCAGGTGAAAGTTTTGCTCAAACAAAGCAAGCCTCGTATTCTAAACAGAGGCAACGACGCATCTAAGTGAAAAGTTTCAGTCAAATTCTTACTTGAGCGTCCTACACAATACGAAACCAGTAAGAGCTCTTTCACATTACGTGGCTCAGCTACGCGGCAGTACCGTTGCGGCAGTAGAAGCCTTTCAACTGCCGCGATAGTAGCCTTATTATGGAATATTTAATTGTACTAGTAATATACGCTCCGCTAGTAAATTTAATTATATAGCTACTCTTGCTACGATGCAATAAAGCACAAGTCAACCGACACACGCGCCAAGTGCTTTACTCTAATTAAGCGTTTGCTATACAGATACATACCGAGGTGCCGACAGTGGTGAACTTGATCGTGATCGTTTTGTACACCGTATCGACATTTGTGTCTAAAATTCTACTAATCTATCTAACGGTTAAAATCTACGTTTAGCGATTATTTTGGTAATAAAGTTATAAATATAAAAATAACTGATATTGTTAATACATTGTAATAGTGTTCTCAATTCTCATGAAACATAAATACGTGTAAGTATCAAAAGTACATTAAGTAATTTTGTTTAAAAAAAGGTGCCGCGGGGAAAGACACAGCGGCGCCATCCTATTCGGGCTTTTAAAAATTGCACTTATCGATACATCGCCACCGAAAAGCGTGACTGCATAATCAAGCACCCAATTCCACGTTACATAGCCGCGCTTTTAAGTCGCTTAATGTGAAAGCACTTGAAAGGTATATCCGCACACCATTGAACACATAGGTATGTAGGTACTTGTAGGCGTATCATGTCTCTGACATGTTATTTGTATTTTATTGCCCAAAACTCCATCTTGGTAATATTTTTGGATATAAGTGTGGGTGACATCTCAGTATAATTATATTAGTATAAACGTTATATGTTTTGATTGATATTATACTATTTTTAACGGATTTATATTGTATGTTTTACGTAATTGTTAAAAGTTGTTTAATTCAAATGAGTGAAAATTGTGAAAGTCCAAGGAGTCCACTCCAGAACAGTTCTAGACATCTTACCTCTGGACCATAGGACCATGGATTTTCAAAGAGACCTGATAGAAACAGTTTGTATCCAGCGTCTTCCTGCCTTTTGTATGTGGCTATCCGCATTAGCGCACAATGATTAACTTTCAAATAATGTAACAAGTATATACCTAGTCTTGCCATAAATATTGTCACGATGAAAAAAAAAATGTTTATTGCAAATAATATTTATTACTTTTACAGTGTGTTAGTTTAATACATATATATAAAACAATTTAAAATATAAAAGCTTATTCGAAGTGGTCTCCATTGGCTGCAATACAGTCCTTTAAACGTTGAGGCCAGTTATCAATAGAAGCACGCACTCTTTCCATGGGAAAATTCTTCACTGCCAATCGTATGGATTGTTTTAGGGACTCCAAATTATCATGGCGTTTAGAGCAAGCCATACTCTCTAAAACTGATCATAAATCATAATCCAGCGTATTAAGATCAGGACTAGACGACGGCCAGTCTTCAGCTCTGATGAAGTCCGAAACGTTCACTTCCAACCAAGACTGCGTGGACCGAGCTTTATGACCTGGCGCCGAGTCTTGTTGGAAGGACCATACTTGGTTATTGAACATGGTGTTGTTAAGGGGCTTAACTACCTTCTCAAGAATGGTATTTTGATACACTTGTGCCGATGTTTTGATACCTTTTTCACAAAAATATGGCTCAGTCACTCCTTCATAGCTAACACCCCACCAAACCATCACTGAAGTCGGATAATGCCCACGTTGCACTCTGTCGACTAATTGGGAAGCTTCCTTAGAGCTTTGAGCATAAATACGGTCATTTTGTTTGTTAAAATGTTGCTCAATTGTAAAGATTTTCTCATCCGTACACAAAATTTTTCTGTGACCTCCCTTTGCGTACCGCTTCAGTAGTTGTTTCGATTTTACCACCCTATTCTTTTTTAAATTATCAGTTAAATAATCGGCCAAGTGCGAGTCGGACTCGCGCACGAAGGGTTCCGTACTATCATCTATAATACTACAAAGTTTAGTTCTGTTTATAAAATAACGAGAAATCAACGAAATTCCAAGTAGTAAATTGCAAACTTATAGGTAGGTTTTCGATACACATCCGGGCAGCATGACAACGCTCGCGCGAATACGCGCGGCTATGGCTCGCTCCATGATGTTACCTCCCCCGCTACCCGCGCGGCCGTTGCTTAGCAACCGCCTCGCGCTCGCGCCACCACCACACCGCGGCGCGGCGCTCGCACCGCGTTTAGATGCGCGGATTATTTTCATTTTGTGAGTTTTTATGTATTAGATTAGGTATTTATTTTTATAGTTAATATATTTCTAAATATTTACTTACAAATATTCAAGTTTCTACCTGTTAATTAAGATCGAGTAAAAATTGCTTAAAAAATACGTTTGTTGTAAGGGAGCCCCCCTTTAATATTTACTTTATTGTTATTTAATTATTTATTTTGAAAGGTAATATACAAGTAAATATTCTGTGAAAATTTGAAGCGTCTACCTGTTACCGTTTTTAATATTGAGCAAAAAAATACGAAAAAAACACGTTTATTGTATGGGGACCCCCCTTAATATTTTATTTTTTTGAAGTTTTAGTATTTGTTGTTATAGCGGCAACGTAAATACATCATTTGTGAAAATTTTAGCTTTCTAGCTATCACGGCTTATGAGATACAGCCTGGAGACAGACAGACAGACAGACAGACAGACAGACAGACAGCGAAGTCTTAGTAATAGGGTCCCGTTTTTACCCTTTGGGTACGGAACCCTAAAAATGACCAGTGCGTCTCTTATAGGCTGCAAGTCCTAAGTCATCTTTTAAAATACGCGACATGGTTCGGGGTGCTATCTTCATCTCCCGAGATAAAATCTTTTGCTTTCGGACAGGATTTCTTCGAATTCTTTCCCTTACTGCTTTGACCACCTTTTTCGTACGAACACTACGTGGACGGCCAGATCTTTTTCTGTCACAAACAGAGGAGGTCTTATTGTACCTATTAATAGCCCGGTACACAAACATTTGACTAATACCAAGCGTATGGAGAGTTTTAAAAATTGCATTTGGCTCCATACCAACTTTGTGTAATGCAATCACAGCGATTCGGTTCTCTTTATCACCCCACTCCATTTTAATATCGCAAAATATTGGACAATGTATTGGCGCCAAAATTAGAAAATTCAATGAACAATCGTATAAAAATGACAGATTCCAAATTCAAATGTAATATCTTTCTTATTTTTAACTGTAACAGTATTTATGGCCAGACTAAGTATATAGGTATATAAAAAGAAAAACAAAACACCTGACTGCACAAAAGAATTTCCAATTTAGTATGGCTAACTAAATTTAATCACTTACTTTTAATTATATGTTTTTGCGATCTTCTTTTAATTTCCTTCAGTTTGATAACCTACTCGATAGGTTGGGTTAAAAAAAAGGTTTTTTTTTTTTCAATTTAACTCCAAAAATTCGCCATTTTGATTTTCTTTTATAAAGCACCTATTGGATCATAATTAAAATCAACACTTGGGATTTTGAGATGAATGTAACGATGCCCTAATTGTCGAAAGTCATATATCCATTTGGAAGATACGAGGTAATAAATAAATTTACAAACAAACAAGATACGCGCGAAAGAAGCGCGGCAGTCCTATATAAGATCTAAAAGTACGCTTTTTTGAACTATATGAAGAGTGTATCAATTATCTACTTTATATAGTTTATTAATTTTAAACCGTAATTTGTTAGCTTAGCGAGAGGACAACCACTGCCAAGCACGATTCCAATATTCCTCTACCTTTAATGAAAATGTGCATTTTTGTCACACAAACATGCTATTAACTCTAAGTATATTGATAATTTAATACACAAGGAATACACAAACTTCTGTCGTAGTTTTACCACAGCAGTTGAATGTTTTGGAATTGTAGCCAACAAGTAAGTACTTAGTTCGCAGCTTTAGCAAATTCTTGGGCGGAAATTGTGTCCGAAAATTCCTGATGTTGCGTGTTCACTTGAATATTCAGTGAAATAAGCTCATACTTAGCTAAATATGAGATGAGAATAAGCAACTAATATTTATAAATATAACATGAATTATATTTTCAGCAGTTTGAGAGTTACAATGCCACAGATACGTACATATCAAACTTATAACATCCCTTTTTTGAGTCGGAGGTTACAAAAGTCACAACGGTTTAATAAAGATTATAATTTGAATATTTGTGATTTTACCTTGAATCTTATTTTATACATGGAGTCCGATTCTCGGATGCACTTTGTAACGACCTACTTCCTAATTTATAACTCGAACTTAAAATAGACTTGATTTTGATAAACCTAAGCAGATATATGATAAAGAAGATAGTAGTATAATAATATGCCTAATTTAGTTCATTTACTCATATTATAACCTCAAAGATGTTAAAATAACCCTAAATAATAAGAGATATAATAATTTAAAATATAAAATTTGGCTCGTGATAATCTAATATAGGACCCTTAGTTGTGCTATAATAACCTTGGTTATGTGTAAGAGCTGTTATAAATTATGAATAAATCTACAGAAATCCTATTTTTATATTTTACTCTCTCCTATCCTTTCAGTAAAATTAAGTATTTATGAAAATATAGTGTAAAATTGTAGCTGAAAAGAAAGATTAGAAAATTTTGAAAAGTGGCGTGGGGAATATGCCCCGACTCTCGCATATTCCTATGCCCATCATCCGTTCAACAGGTCAGAGCTCTACCATAGGGAAGTGAGCTTCGACTCACTGAATTACTTCTACTTCAACTTATAAATGAAGTTGAAACTTGGAAGAAGCAACTGCAAAAGACAAAGGGGTCCGCGGCCCTATCAGGTAGGAAAGGTTCAGTATGTCTGTAGTACTAATACAAACTATTGTCCTTTTAGAAATCAATATATTCCGTTTGTCTGTTTAGGCTATTGTCCCTAATAGGCCGAAAAGCGAGCTTCTCAATCCCGGGAAGGAGATAACCCTTGGAGCTATCTACTATTAAAGAATCTAAATGATATCATACTTGGATGGTCTTTAGATAGCCCTGTTCGGCAATATAATTCTTTAAATGTAAGGATTCGAAAACGTAATAATTTCTAGAGATTTTCTATAAAAGAAAGGGTTTGTCCTCTATTAGTTAGACGCTTCCTTTCGGCACTGCTTTGCTTCGCCAAATACAGAAAACCCAGAAACAAGACACTATGTCTTTATTAATTTGGAAATGATACAAAGTCTAGACTTTCTTTAGTCAAAGAACATGATATGTAAATATAAGACTCAATAATTATTGGAATATTGTTTGTAATAAGATTTTATTAATTACCGAACAACTTTATCAAAATTTTATGGAAATGAATGTTGTAATTTATACCAACCTCCAGAAGAACCTGAAACAATACCTGAAAGAAATAAACCTCTCTATCCCTACAGCATATCTCCATGAACAGAAGTATTCTCATTCTTTGAACACATCCGAACATTTTGATACTCCTAAAACCTATCCTAATTGAATCCTACACCTGAGAAGTCCCTAAGTTCCCTACTCTAAGCTAAAAGTAAGCAAGAGACACGCGGTTCTCATTTAACTATCCCCGCCCAACTACTAAGGGTTTTGAGTGCTGTGAGGTGATTCACTACCCTTACTAATCTCAATTAAACCTGTCCCTACGGAATGTCCAATTCAAAGCCTAAAGGACCCTATCCCACCCTAAGGGAGGTGTCCCAAAGCCAGCAAAGGCAAGGATAAGAACACTTTCCACCTAACCGAAAGACAGTGAACGAGGAGTTTAGTTGCGGTCTGAGTTATGATATACATCAAACCGCTGCCCGCTAAGCTGCAACCACCTTTTTATATAGCGGAGCTAGAGGCGCTACCCTGACCGCACACTACCTTCCTCGCACAAAGGAAACTCAGTTGATCTCCGTTCTAGGAGCAAAATCAACCCCTGGATAGCTTCAGTAAAGTCCAGGCTTAAGCTGTAACAACTTTACTCACAACCTTTGAACAAAGTATGTATACACACTAAGTTCTCCAGCCACAAGCTCACAACCGTGTGTGATAGTGCTATCGTCTGTTCCTGTTTCTCCGCAGTATATTAACACCAACACTCAACTCAAAAGTCTAGGTTGCGAGAAAACCAATCAATATCATGGTAAAAACGCTTCTTAGACTGAGTTTAAACGATCCTTATAAAATGTAATCAATACATTTTTTCACTTATAACCTTTATCATTTTGTATTTTAGGTTTATTTGATCGTTTATATTTCAAAATAATTACCTTTAGGAAACAGGTCAGTTTCAAGCACCCTAGCTAACTGCGAAATGACCCCTGATCATCTTTTGACAGCCCTTTTAAAGACTTCCCTCTTCCACAACTTTGACACCATCAGATTTGATTTACATTTTTGATTTAATCTAGAATAATATTTATTTTTAAAACCCCAAAATTTTCAGCTCGCGTTTTCTCAATCTGCATAAAAGCCAAGAACTTTTCAGATTCAAACGCAGGTCTATTCTGTAAAATCAAATCTCTATCAAGTCTTCGTCCCATCTCTCTCGAACTTTCATTATTAGACAAGATACGAAAAGACAAACCATCTCGATCAAAACAAAACCTCCACAATTACCCTCGAACTTGATTTTCGATCTCAAAGATTTTAAAATAAATAGACTTTTAGAACAAAATTTGCTTTTAAAACTTAATTCTGACAAGCGTTTTCTTGCCTGTACTTGCTATGCTAATATGCAAAAAGGCAAAGAACAAGAGATTATTTAATAAGTTTCAAAAAGTATTTAATTTATATAAAATACACTGTCCAAACCACTCAATTGATTATTTCAGCTAATTTAAAATCCATATTATCATTTCTTTACAAATATTCAAAATAAGGATCATTATTTGTTGAATGCAAGCGAAATCTTATATTCGATTGCTAACAGGACAGTTGGTCCGTTACAGCACCCCTTTAAAATATTACATAGGTTTTATTTTTAAACCGGAGTAATTTTTACCCCAAAAAAAAAAACAAAACAAATAATGAGATTAATATTAAAAATACTTATAAAATTTACTGCTAGTGCAAACTTTATTTGTCAGAGTTAGAATTTCAACTATTTTAAATTATGTGTCAAAATGTAAATATGTTCATCCTAATACTATAAGTATACGTTTTATTTTTAAACCGAACTCAGATAATTGTCATTAATTCCTTGCACTTAGAATTCGCAATATTTTAGCTAAAAAGAATATTCTCATTTTGACAGATCATTCCAACTTCCTGCGAGGGAAATTCCGGTTGTGAATCGTAATCATGGCTACCCCAAGAAAACGAAACTACTTCAAATATCAATCTCTTTGTTGTATAATAAAGGTTCCTCGCTCCCTCCCTGCAAATCGATGGAACACCCAAAGGCCCAAATGAAAAATAAACCGCTTAGCCGCTATATCCCACAGTAAGACAAAGAATATAATTCGAATTCCTTGATTCGGAGCATGTGAAGTGTGCTTTTTCCGAAATTTTGTGTAGTGAAGAATGCTTTGGAAACATTAAAAAAAATTGATGCTTAACCTAACACCAAGCATCCCAAAGATTCCAAAGCATCCCATTGAAAATTGTGTGAAGTTAAAACTCAAACTCTGTCAAACCGAATCAAAATTCAACTGTGCCATTTTGCAAATCCCTTTCTAGAGATAAACACATACGTCAACTCTCTTCGACAATCTTACAAAATGAGCCCGGAAATAGTCTATCTACAAATGATCACACTCTCTCTCTCCATATATAATCCCAATTTTTCACATCTTGCAAACCCCTTGTATTGGTAAATTCTCGCCGATTCTACGAAATGTCACAATTTCTGTAATAATTCGAACAAGTTTTACACACCCCTTAATCCCAAACAAAAAGAAAAATAAGGCTCGCTCACTCTCAACAAATATTGCTCCGTAGCATTATTATTATTGTTTTTTTTTTTTTTACTATATGAATTTTGGAAAAAACACAACAAACTTTAGGCAATATTTACTATTTTAATTTTTTTAAAAAACTACGCGAATTTGTCAACGTTGAACAATCTTAATATTTCTAAAACCCAAATAATTCTACTGAACTACTAGTTTTCTTACCGAAACCCTAATAAAAATAAAATTAAACTACTAAATTCTATATCTAATTATTTCCGATTTAGAATAACGTTTAAATAAAGTTTAAAATTACTACTTTTTTACTATCTATTTTTCTGTACATTATTTAACTTTAAATTAAAAAAAAACAAAGGTGTACTGGATAACTATACCTAATATTATATTATCAAAATAAATAAACAAATTACTTTTAAAAAAAACTAACAAGTTAATCTATCATAAGATTCTATTTTATTATTTATTTTACATAAATAATTTACTAATTAAATTCCTCACCCCTTAGTTCTTTAAAATCTGTTGTAGCAATTTCGCATTATATCTAGGAAAACAGAAGTAAACATTCCTACTGAATTCTATCTTTTTTAAATTAATCGTCTTTTCAAACACTCAACGCCACCTCTTATCAGACTACTACACTAATTTGTCACCGAGTTCTTTTTCAAAAGACGTCACTCCAGCAACTTAAAGTATAAGAGTTCCAACATAAACCGCTAGATGAACCCTAACTAAACATCAAAATGTCAATTAGATTTCCGCCAATAAGAAAATGCCGCGAAACTCGTTGTCATTTCCTGAAAGGCACTTCCGCAAAACTTCTGACGCGTGAATAAAATTTGTGTTTTTTAACTTTTTTTTTAAATAATTCTTATCCGTAATTAAGGAAGTAAATATTTTTTTAATTTATAATAAATGTAAAAATTAATATAATTAGAATTATTGCCACATAGATGCAAACTCAAATATAAGATTAATTAACCAGCTTCAAAATAAATCTGACGAGAAACTTTGATTCTTTTTAATTTAATTACATTGTCAGAGTACTATAAATATATTCAATCCAAGGATTCCCGTCAAATTATCTTTATAAAAGTTCTTAAACAAACTACTGCATTTCTTGGTACTTCAGCTACCTATATGTAACTATTCCTTTTCTTCTCTAATTGTTCTTGTATTTTCTTTTTGAATTCTCCCTCTCTTCTTTCTCTTGAAACTTCGATACTATGAAATGCTTCTTACTTATAAGTAATAACAGAAAATAAGTATAAATGTATATTTTTTTTAAATTGGATGTATGTTTGTACATAAATAACAACCTAGACTTCAAACCTTAATAACTTAAAATGATACGTATTATAAATAAAGCAATTTCTCACCCCTTCAATTCGATATTCCTACTCATCAAAATATTCCTAAAAATCTATTTTCCGCACCTCTCATATGTGGCTATGAATGAATTAAAACATGATAAAATAAAAATAAATCATCTACATACTTCTTATGACCCTTTTATTATCAAAATCGGTTAAGTCATTTAGATTGTAGAACACAGAAACAGTGAATAAATTATATTTGAATATTCCCATTTAAGCACTAGCAAAATTACACACAAAACTCTGAACACTGCCCTTCTTTTGCTTAATTAGGTAAAATAGAATTTTTATTTAAAAAAAAAAAAAAAAAACATTTATGTAAAGAATTCTACAATCAAACAAAGTACAGTGACTGGTCTAGTACCATACACTCCGAAAACATAACCCTCTTTTTGCATAGTTGGGAATAGAATTAAGTATTTATGCAATAACATCATAAAAGTATAGCATTCTATAATTCAAATATTCAGGCTGGTTTCGAACCGTCTCTGTTTCATATAGATAATATTCCTATAATAAGCCTCACAATCAAAATTTACCTGGCCGGAATCGAACCAGCACCTTCCTAGTAAATATCACTATTTATTCAGTTGAACTTTACCTACGTTGTGTTTCATTTCAGAATAAAAATTAATTAACCAAAACCGTGTGGTGACTTGCATATGGTAGGATTCCGTAGCTATATTTTTTTATTTAATTTAATAAAGTTTCACAATTTATCCACTTGTATGTAGCGCTAATAGACTGACAGTTTGACAGGCGGACATGATAAAATTATAAGGGTTTCTCAAAAATATTACGGAATCCTAAATCACTACATTCTTTCTGAATATTATTATTATTCATCATCGACCTATATTTATATGAAATAAACCATTTGAAAATGTTTGAACTATCTTTTCTTGCAAGGTGGCGCTATAACTGCATTCATACAAGTCGTAAACTGATATTTATTTAAGTATAACCCTGTTTTTTAATATCCTTGCAATTCGTTGTTTGGCCAATACTCTAAAGAGGCCACAAATAACAGTATACCGGAACAAACATACAAACCTTTTTTTAAATATTTTTTTTATTGTCTATTTTTTGACAGTTCAAACATATGTCAAGCAATTCATGTCAAAACATTTTAATTCAAAAATATAGTTAAATGCATGAAATAAATTAATAAATACCTAGTGCTCCCTACTTCTAAAGATTATATAGACAAAATATTATCAACAACAATAACGACCACCAGACCACCCTTACAATTCGTGAAGATATCTGCACAATAATGAAAACGAAAACCTCGACCTGAAAAGAATTGTCTAGACCTTCTGAGTGCTATTACTGCTGTTGCTGCTGAATTGTCTAGACCTTCTGAGTGCTATTACTGCTGTTGCTGCTGAATTGTCTAGACCTTCTGAGTGCTATTACTGCTGTTGCTGCTGGATGGTGTCCTAAAATTCTATGTGCTAGCAATATGATAGCTTGGAAAAAGAAAGAAATACCGAACAAGAATTCCACTACAAAGAAAAACCTGAAACGAACCTTTCCGTGATGTACTGACTACCATAAAATAAACCATTCGTACTCGTTTCTTTTACTGTTCTAATACAATCGAAATACTAAACAGCTCTTACACTCGCACCCATTTTACGGCAACAAATTGTCCGGATGACTCCGGACTATCCTACAGCTCCACTGATCCCGAGTCTAAGGCACCAAATTGTAACGACCTACTTCCTAATTTATAACTCGAACTTAAAATAGACTTGATTTTGATAAACCTAAGCAGATATATGATAAAGAAGATAGTAGTATAATAATATGCCTAATTTAGTTCATTTACTCATATTATAACCTCAAAGATGTTAAAATAACCCTAAATAATAAGAGATATAATAATTTAAAATATAAAATTTGGCTCGTGATAATCTAATATAGGACCCTTAGTTGTGCTATAATAACCTTGGTTATGTGTAAGAGCTGTTATAAATTATGAATAAATCTACAGAAATCCTATTTTTATATTTTACTCTCTCCTATCCTTTCAGTAAAATTAAGTATTTATGAAAATATAGTGTAAAATTGTAGCTGAAAAGAAAGATTAGAAAATTTTGAAAAGTGGCGTGGGGAATATGCCCCGACTCTCGCATATTCCTATGCCCATCATCCGTTCAACAGGTCAGAGCTCTACCATAGGGAAGTGAGCTTCGACTCACTGAATTACTTCTACTTCAACTTATAAATGAAGTTGAAACTTGGAAGAAGCAACTGCAAAAGACAAAGGGGTCCGCGGCCCTATCAGGTAGGAAAGGTTCAGTATGTCTGTAGTACTAATACAAACTATTGTCCTTTTAGAAATCAATATATTCCGTTTGTCTGTTTAGGCTATTGTCCCTAATAGGCCGAAAAGCGAGCTTCTCAATCCCGGGAAGGAGATAACCCTTGGAGCTATCTACTATTAAAGAATCTAAATGATATCATACTTGGATGGTCTTTAGATAGCCCTGTTCGGCAATATAATTCTTTAAATGTAAGGATTCGAAAACGTAATAATTTCTAGAGATTTTCTATAAAAGAAAGGGTTTGTCCTCTATTAGTTAGACGCTTCCTTTCGGCACTGCTTTGCTTCGCCAAATACAGAAAACCCAGAAACAAGACACTATGTCTTTATTAATTTGGAAATGATACAAAGTCTAGACTTTCTTTAGTCAAAGAACATGATATGTAAATATAAGACTCAATAATTATTGGAATATTGTTTGTAATAAGATTTTATTAATTACCGAACAACTTTATCAAAATTTTATGGAAATGAATGTTGTAATTTATACCAACCTCCAGAAGAACCTGAAACAATACCTGAAAGAAATAAACCTCTCTATCCCTACAGCATATCTCCATGAACAGAAGTATTCTCATTCTTTGAACACATCCGAACATTTTGATACTCCTAAAACCTATCCTAATTGAATCCTACACCTGAGAAGTCCCTAAGTTCCCTACTCTAAGCTAAAAGTAAGCAAGAGACACGCGGTTCTCATTTAACTATCCCCGCCCAACTACTAAGGGTTTTGAGTGCTGTGAGGTGATTCACTACCCTTACTAATCTCAATTAAACCTGTCCCTACGGAATGTCCAATTCAAAGCCTAAAGGACCCTATCCCACCCTAAGGGAGGTGTCCCAAAGCCAGCAAAGGCAAGGATAAGAACACTTTCCACCTAACCGAAAGACAGTGAACGAGGAGTTTAGTTGCGGTCTGAGTTATGATATACATCAAACCGCTGCCCGCTAAGCTGCAACCACCTTTTTATATAGCGGAGCTAGAGGCGCTACCCTGACTGCACACTACCTTCCTCGCACAAAGGAAACTCAGTTGATCTCCGTTCTAGGAGCAAAATCAACCCCTGGATAGCTTCAGTAAAGTCCAGGCTTAAGCTGTAACAACTTTACTCACAACCTTTGAACAAAGTATGTATACACACTAAGTTCTCCAGCCACAAGCTCACAACCGTGTGTGATAGTGCTATCGTCTGTTCCTGTTTCTCCGCAGTATATTAACACCAACACTCAACTCAAAAGTCTAGGTTGCGAGAAAACCAATCAATATCATGGTAAAAACGCTTCTTAGACTGAGTTTAAACGATCCTTATAAAATGTAATCAATACATTTTTTCACTTATAACCTTTATCATTTTGTATTTTAGGTTTATTTGATCGTTTATATTTCAAAATAATTACCTTTAGGAAACAGGTCAGTTTCAAGCACCCTAGCTAACTGCGAAATGACCCCTGATCATCTTTTGACAGCCCTTTTAAAGACTTCCCTCTTCCACAACTTTGACACCATCAGATTTGATTTACATTTTTGATTTAATCTAGAATAATATTTATTTTTAAAACCCCAAAATTTTCAGCTCGCGTTTTCTCAATCTGCATAAAAGCCAAGAACTTTTCAGATTCAAACGCAGGTCTATTCTGTAAAATCAAATCTCTATCAAGTCTTCGTCCCATCTCTCTCGAACTTTCATTATTAGACAAGATACGAAAAGACAAACCATCTCGATCAAAACAAAACCTCCACAATTACCCTCGAACTTGATTTTCGATCTCAAAGATTTTAAAATAAATAGATTTTTAGAACAAAATTTGCTTTTAAAACTTAATTCTGACAAGCGTTTTCTTGCCTGTACTTGCTATGCTAATATGCAAAAAGGCAAAGAACAAGAGATTATTTAATAAGTTTCAAAAAGTATTTAATTTATATAAAATACACTGTCCAAACCACTCAATTGATTATTTCAGCTAATTTAAAATCCATATTATCATTTCTTTACAAATATTCAAATAAGGATCATTATTTGTTGAATGCAAGCGAAATCTTATATTCGATTGCTAACAGGACAGTTGGTCCGTTACAACTTCCAGCCATTAGCAATGAGATTTTATCTGTTTATAGGTTATAATAATTGAATATAAAGTAAAACCATGCCAAATCTCAGTTTCTAGCCATCCATATCCATAAGGCATTTTAGTATCTTGGTGTTGCAATTTTTAACCACACAAAATGACATTGTCACTATTCACAAGTCACGATACGCGTTGCCCGACGTCTTGCAACTGAAGGCGAGTCGGGCGATTACCTTACCGGGGAAGACCTAGCTTCATATAATACATCATTGGCCATTAGGCCCTTTTCTGCTTACTCCTTTCTTTATTCATTCGCACCAGGCTTTCCGGAGAAGGACACTATTTAAAAAGAAAAAAAAAAAAAAAAAAAAACCCTTTCGGGGTGTAATGACCAAGGTGCTGGGATGATCAAGCTGCTAAACTGACCAGGATGCCAAAATACACAAGACGCTAAAATGACCAACGTGCCAATTTACCTTGTAGGTTAAGTGACCTATCTTCAAAAAGGTTGGCATTTGCGATCGAGACAAATGATTTAGGTACTAACATATAGCCAAACCATATTTTATCGTAAAAAAGTTTTTTTTTTTAAAGTGGATTTCAAATAAATAATATAAAGTACAAAGCTATCTGTAATAAAATCCAACAAACTCGATACAGCCTATAACACGATCCCACTTTCCACAAAAGACGAATTAATCTACACCCCAAGAATCCCAAAGCTCTTAACATTTTCCTTTAGTTGCCATATAACCGGGCCAGTTTCATTGCCTGCAGGGCTGAACTACGTCTACGTATATACAGTAAAGGATCTCGTGGGGATCAGCGGTATTTCAATCTAACATTCAAATCTACCAATGAGATCTTACTGAAAGTGACTGTTGTTATTTAATTATTTTTTTTTAATATTTCGTACATAAATATAGACGATTGACATAAATAAAATTAAAATATCTTTGTAATTTATAAATGAAAAGTCATAACATTTCAATTTCATGTCTAAAATATTCAATTAGGTCCAATATATTTATTTGCAGTGGATTGGTATTTTTATGTGAGAAATTTTACTTTTATCGATGTTGTGTTTTTTAATATTCGTTTTTAGTATTTAGCGACAAATCAAAATTTTATAGATAGTACAAATTTCAATAAAAACAGATGGTTGATCTAATAGTAAGCCATAACTATCATCGTCTAGTTATTGCTGTTGTTGCAAGCGGGGCGAAATATTTAGGGGCCATATAATATTTCTAGTCCCTCGATAGAACAAAATACAAAATCATTGATTCGATATATATGAGTTTTTCCTAGGCAATTAGTACTTTTCTGTAATGCTAAGTTACGACACAAAACAAAATCAGTTTGCGTGATCTGAATATTAGAAACAGTTGATTTGATTTACTGTTAACGTTTATACTGCAACTTGGAAAGTAAAGAGCCTTATGTTACCAAATATTCGATATACGATTATCGTCGATATAAAAATCGGCTTTGTTTTATTTTGCTGTCGGTTGTATCGGCCCTTAAACCGTGAGTACCGCTGTTTGTTGTTCACGATTTGCTATAACTAAATTCTAGTAGCTAAATGTTGGCAGTAATCTAAACTTAAATGGTAGTAATAAATACTTAGTGCAGTTTACATTAGCTGATTTCACCCAATTGCCTAAGAAAACAGGTAGCGTCTCTTTTTTACGCAATATAGATCTACTATTGACCACCAACTCGCCTGATGTTAAGCGACGGTGTGGCCGAGGATGGAGCTCGTTAATCTAGAAGATATGTATTCACTCTAGCCTTGAAAATTCCAAGATTGTAGTTCTCAGGAAACAGAGATGGCGGCAAAGAATTCCATTCCTGTGCAGTACGCATCAAGAACGTGGACCGTTATTGCTGAGTACGGATTGTTGACATTTCAACGGCAGAAATGGGTGGTGATTCGCTGACTTTCTGATAGGTCCTGCAGTGAAAATAATGGGACGGTGGAATTAGGTCGTGAAACTCTTGCGCACACTTCCCGAAGTGAATCCTTTAGAATATAGACAGACATGCCACTTTACGGTGGCGCTCGAGACTAAGTAGCTTCTTGATAACTGTCGTCACCGAATAACCTAGAGGTTCACTCACCGGTACGACTCTAAATCATAGGTTTGGTAAATTTTAAGTTTTTTTTATATATTTTTATTGACCATTTCTTTATAATTGTCTTCTTTATTTATTAGATAATAAAAGAAGATTTTGTAATTTAAAATCGTAAAATTTGTAGTTGCGTAATTTGCAATTAAATATTTTAAAGCTTCTAAAACTCAGGTTTTAGGTTAGGGAGTTACATTTTCGGAAGTAACGAATTCGTATGAATAAATAATCAAGTTTCAGACCTTAGTTCCTAAACTTAATTTAACCCGAACCACGTAAATCTAAGCGTCGAAAAATCATATTCCCGCTCTGTTTCATTTTTCTTTATCTTTATTAAAATAAATCAAAATAAGCGACTGCAAAACTCCCACTCGCTCACTTCATCTAAATAGGGAATATGCATGAATTTTATTTTATAGGAATAATAGTTTTAATTAATAACATATTAAAATGTAATACATGTACTAGAAAAAAAAATCAGTCAGTCATTAGACTTCCGAGAAATAAACAATTAAAATTTTAGGGGAGAGATGCTCTGTCTCTCTCTCGCGAAACAACATTTTGTATTGAATTTTTACGGCGAACACGAACCATGACGTCATCATTCGCTATCGTGTGCTCTCTGTCTGACATGAAATTCCTAATCTTTGAGATGTTTTATAGCATGACCTAGATGTTGTTCCCTTAAGACTAATAAGAGTTCGTTGTGTGCCATTCTAAACACGGTAACGTTTAGCTTTAAGCACTTTATTTCGGGGATAAGCCGTTGTACGAATATGTCTAATGTTGGATACCTGACCCTAAGTATAATCGAATACGGTCATTGACCTCCATCCACGGACTAGTAGCTGTTAGGTTAAAAAGGGTATTGGTGCAAATAACATTTTGTATTGAATTTTTACGGCGAACACGAACCATGACGTCATCATTCGCTATCGTGTGCTTAAAAAGGGTGTTAAAAAGGGTATTTGCACCACTATAAATTCATAAAAGTAAAAGGTTTGGAACGCGATTTATCCCTACATTAGATTAGTGAAACAAATTTTAGTGAAATAAATTTATTAAGGCTCTGCCTTAAAAGACGTCCTACTTCCACTTGCCACTTCAACTTTCAATAAGTGAAATTGGGCACAATTTGATTGCCATATTTTTTGACTTCAATTGTGAATGTGATTTTGAATGAAACTATTACTCTATAATTACTTTCTGTGTCAATTGAACTAAGTGAAGTATGTATATTACTTACGTGGATAAAGACCACACACAGCCTTAAAAACCAAGTAAAGTAAGTAGGTACTTAAATCGAGGAGGGCATCAAGTTACAATGAAATCAAATTAGGCTCGCCGCACACAGCAACGGAGCCACTCTAAGATTCGCGTTCATTAGGCGCCGCTCATTTAGAGAACACCATGTGACCTATATGAGAGTTCTGAGGTGTGGTCCAAGTGTAAGCGGGAAGCTGTCACACACTTTTATAAAAAGAGGAAAACTGTTTTCTACCCTAACCCTAAATAGTATCCGATCTCTATGATTAAAAAAAACGGCTGAATTGATTTTGATGAAACATAGATAAGAACACTCCTAACTAATTTACCTTTCAAACAAAAAAAAAACCAAAATCCAAATCGGTTCATCTGTTCGGGAGCTAGAATGCCACAGATAGACACACACAAACACAGACACGTCAAACTTATAACACCCCGCTGTTTTTGCGTAGGTATATTTTAATATGTTAATTATTTGTGTGAGTTGTTATTATGATATTTGAAAATACTTTTTAATCTACAAAAAAAAAAAAAACATTAAATTGAAACAAATTATAATGGATTTATCGGGTACATATTATTTATTTTATGTAATAATCGCGAAAACCTAAGTAAACCTTAAATTAAAAACGCTTGAATTTCTTGCATTGAGCCCTGCATGTTTTAGTGCGCGCAGCAAGAGTTGCCTTTTAGTCCGACATAGTGCAGTTTTGTAGGTTACGTCGATGCGGGCTGTATGCGGCCGTGCTTAGTCAGCTTTTACAAAAAAAAAAAAACTTTAAAACTAAAGCCAGTAAAATATAATATTGACAGTATTTACCCACACTTCATACTATTAAGGTAAAAATAAGAGATGAGGTCCTGTTTTTAACTCCCGATCCAAAAAGAACAAGAGAACAAGAAGAAGAAGAGAAGAAAAGAAGAAGAGTGTTATGAGTTTAACGTGATATTTGTGTAGGTGATACAGACAAAAGTCTGTATCATCCTAGCTCTCACACGGATGGACCGATTTCAATCTACGTGAAAAGAGGATTTGGTCAAGACTGTTTCGTCAAAATCGGTTCAGCCGTTTTTTTTTTCATGTCGAGGGTTTTTAAGTTTTCTAAACATACTTGTAGTTGTAGTATTTAAATCAAGTTTACTCAATTAATCTAGTCTCACATGTGACCACGAACACTGCAAAGCTTCAAACTTCAGGTCAAAGTTATGTAAAAGGTACACGATATAGGTATTCGTAAAAAAATTATTTAATATCAATTTATGATTTTACAAGTTCCAATTCATGTATTAAATCAAGCCTACTTCGGCAGCAGTCTACATTTAAATGTTAAATAAGTTAGCCAAAAGTTATTTAGTTAAGATAAAAATGTATTTTTGTGTATTTTTTTTTACTTGAAATAAAGCATGTATTATAGCAATGCCTTGGCTGGCTGTACATGTATGTATGCTATGAGCTACCCGTATGTTATTGTATTTTATTTTTTTCTTATATTTGGTTTGTTTATTTTGTTTATTAATGTATAGACAATGTATTATTATTATAGTTTACGCGCAGGATTAGCACTCGAGACACAGGATATCTAGTTCGGGTGCTAACACACTTTTTATTATGAAATTGTAATTATCAATAAACAATTTTGTATTTGTAATGCCTACCTTATTTGGTCTGGAATAACGTGGCTCCACGTTATATAAATAAATATTGATGGACATTTTACACATTACCATCAAGCCCAAATTGACCAAAGCTTGTACAATGGAAACTAGATGGCTGATAGAATATATAAATACTATTTTCACCCAGGCACAAAGCAAACACCCATGTACATCACACAAATGTTTGCCCTTTGTGGGGATCGAACCCACGATATACAGCTTAGCAGCAGACATAGTACCTAATACTGAACTGCGACGTCAATATTAAAAAATATATATATATAACGGGATATTTACCGTGGTACGCGTTAATTTTGAGCTGCCGATATTTCGGCACAAAAAAATTAACGCGTACCACTGTAAATATCCCGTTAATAATAATAGCCTTATAATGAATGACCGTGATAGTTTAAAAAAGGGTTACTACACATACTTAACTAAATTACTACACAAAAGAGACCGATAAAGGTCTAAAGACAATCCAAATGCTCAAACCCACTACCAGTTGGCAGAGTACCCACCATGCTAACCGCATTGCCACGTTGAATAGAAATACTTATGCGTAGGCCAGACCCGCACCAGCATTTGGGTCACTGACCTTTATTTCATACTAACTAAAGCTGTGTATATGACTAAAGTCACAGACACAGTTTTAGTTAGTATGAAATAAAGGTCTATGACCGAGGTAAGCACGGAATGTTTTAGCGCAAGTAGAAATTAAAATTGCAATGTGGATATAGTCAGGGCACGTACGACATTTTCATACGCGCTGTAAGGTTATTTGTTTTTATTTGCTAAAGAAAGCTGAGAGATGGCGAGACGAACTTGACACCTTTGATAAAAACTGGCACATCAATACACAAAACCGTCAAGACTGAAAATGTCGGGGGAGGCCTTTGCCCACCAGGGGGCACGAAGACAGGCTAACAACAACAACAACGAAAGCTATATTTATTTACTTTTTCTTACATATTTTTTTTTATTATTTATTTGACCGTAAAAAATATCTCTTTTTTTTTTTTTTTTCTTTTTTAGGGTTCCGTGCCTCAATAGGAAAAAACGGAACCCTTATAGGATCACTTTGTTGTCCGTCTGTCCGTCTGTCCGGGTGTCAAGACCTTTATCTCGGGAACGCGTGAAGGTATTGAGTCGAAATTAAAACCATATAAGCAGATCCATAATATCTTGCTGCAGAAAGAAAAATAAAATTTCTCAGTTTTCGTAAAAAAAAGTTACACCCGAATATGTCGTAAAAAACGCACATGTCGACACTCACAGAGGAATCAAAACCTATGGAGTACTTCCCGTTGACGTAGAACTCTGAAATTTGGCAAAAAGCATTGTGTTAGAGTACACAATTCGAAAACTGGACATTTTAAATTTAATCAGAAAAAAATAGTGTCTATATGCAAGGAATGAGGGCCCAAATTTTAAAGTGAATTAACCGTATCATGTGAGGTATCACATGAAAGAGCCTCATTAGCATAAGCTAAAACAGGATTTTAACACATTCTTCGCCCCCTGCAGATCCTTCACTTCAGCTGGGAACCAAAACTTTTAGGCGAATTTTGATTAAGTACAGAGTGGCCGCGCAAAGCAACATTGACTGTCTCAAACGCCGGCGGTTTACTGACTACCACAAAATGAACGGGACGCTCGCTCGGATCCGAGTGAAAGGCGCTGCTATTATAGCCCCACCCCACTCGGATCCGAGTGGTGAGCAAAGAATTTGTTAAATAATTTTACAATGTATATTTTTCAATTAATGAAGGAAAATATTAAAAAAAATATATGATTTCCCCCTTTTATTTAGTTTGTACGGAACCCTCGGTGGGCTAGTCTGACTCGCACTTGTCCGGTTTTTATTTTATTTTACCAATCTGAAAGTACATAATTCAAAATACAAAATGAATAATTATCCAAAAAAGTTACAAAGTTATGAGATATCAAACATTTTAAAAAATAAAACAGAACTGAGAACCTCTTTTTTGAAATCGGTTGAGAATAGCCCTGTCATATTATGTACGGACGGCTGTATAAGCACATGAAAAAATGTATACAAAATAAGTCTTTTTGTGCTACGGAACCCTTTTAGGTTTGTCATGTAAAATCCAAAAACCGGTAGTTACCGGTACTTTCCCATATGTATCTAAAATTATAATCCCGATATTTCGATACCGATACATACACAAAAACTGTTCAAACCCTAACTCTATTCCGTTAAATTAAAGATCATAATCTAACACGTTTCCACTCAATGCCTTACCTGCAAAACACAAGCAAACCAAACAATGCGCCAGTTATCATGATCTTTACGAGATTGGAATACGGCTCAAAATCCATTTACAAAATTACATTTTCCGGAGGAAGTTAGATGTGTTATTTTACGACAAAGGCAGAGGGAGCGTGTGTGAGGCGTAAACACTGTAAGTAATTTACGCAATGATATGGGCACTTCTATACGCTCTTATGTAGTGCTTTCATATGCTTTGACTTGTTTTGAGGAATATTTTTCAGGAGGGAATCTTAAAATAGCGACCTTTTAATAAATAAACTGTGCCCCGCTGTATGTACCATGTAGTGGTGAAAAACGGTGTTGATGATGATTATAAAATGTAGCATATCTATGACAGTCTCCTGGTCCTCAGCTATATGTGTACAAAAAATCATAGCAATCGGTCAAGCTGTTTAGTCGTGACAAGGTAACAAACAGACAGAGATAGAAAGACACAATTATCAGCGTCACTTTCGCTTTTATACTCGTAATATGAGTGAGAAAGTAAGGATACACCTTTAAACTAGATGCTGAGCAACGCGACGATGCATACAAAGTTATACGTACTAAGCAAACAAATGAATTCAACCTTGTTGAATCAACCAAAATGTGGAGAGTTTTCCCGCCGAGCTTCAACAAAGGGGTTTTAAAAGAGGTCTACAAGCACCTCTCTGGGGTAGCAAATCAAAAGCGTTGCCACCAATGTTGCAATTGCCCATAGGTGACGGTTATTGCTTACCATCAACCATTTGCATTTTTGGTGTTTCTTTTTATAAAAACATGTAATTTTTCTATTATGAAGTTCAAGTATCAAAAGTTTGTAGTCAATAACAGATCAGCACAAGCCTTACCATTTACGGTCTACCGGAAAACGTTACATAACATTGATCAAAGTCTCAAATTCTGTCTTTTTTTCCGCGAGTGTCATTACGTGTCAGCGAGAAGTTGACAAAACATGTTGAGCATTGCTCAAATTTGAGTAACTTCTTTCGGTAAGGCCCAATATCTTCACGGCATACTGTAATGCCAGCTCCACATGAACCAATTTGCCGCAATTTGTGTCCAGCCGTTCACCTGGTTCCGTGACACTCATGCGCTCCTAAAATTTTATACTCACTAAACACTACTTGATGCTTTGCGGTTACTGGCTTGCCGCCAGCTTGTATAGTCTCTGGCATTTTATATGGCACATCTGGGGTAGAACCGAGGTATTCATTTATATTGGTTTTGCGTGGAGCTCTGTTTGTTTATCGTAATTGGTGATTATTGCACGAACCGGTCAAATATATATTATACTAGCTGCTTCTCTTCCCGTGCATACTAATGACGTAAAAGGAACGCAAAATGTTGAAGTGAGAGGAAGACTTGAGGAAAATTTGTGTTTATGTAGGCAATGGGCTGACCCCTGTCACTGTAATTTAATATTACGTCTTACCCTCTAATCCGTGTAACCTCCTAAAACCCTCTTCTTTCCATCTAATTCTTTAATCTTACCACAGTCAAATGGCCTCAAAATCTTTGATGGTCTGCTTACCCCGTAAGGGAAAATAGGCGTAATTTTATGTATTTTTATGTATGTCTGTTGACTGATTTTGACATCTATGATATAGTCTAGTAAAAATAAGATTTGTGACAACATAAAAGACAAGTCTAAGTATTATTTAAATTAATGTACTGGTGTTTTGAAATACATTTGACACAATTTCATAATGATATTATAAAAGCTAATTTTGTTACCTTTACACGCTCAAACGGCTGAACCGATCGTTATGAAAATTTGTATAGAGATAGCTGTGTACCTGGAGACGGACATAAGCTACTTATCATCATCATAATCGTCGCCGTTTTTCATAATTACGCGAGTGAAACCGCGGAACGCAGCTAGTCTATAAATCGGCGATTATTGTTGATCTATGATTTTTGGTTATTTTCCTATCATAATTTCAAAGAATCCCCCCAGTTGCAGATACTGTGATCTGCTCCATACAAACGGATTTATTTTTACTAGACTAATATTGGTAGACTCGTCATTGCGTCCTGAGTAGATAGAATAGTTGTTTTTGCAGCCAGGTATTTTTTTTAACAGAAAGAGTATAAATACTCCTGTTTTTCGCTTCGTGTGTGCTATATGCAATGCTATGTACCACAATATATTGTATCGGGTTTACATCGTTTAATTTCATAGGCAATTTTGTGGGTAGTTCGAGGTTTTAAAATGTGAGTTGGTAAATCTTTGAAAATAGTTTTTTTTTAAAGTGTATTTCATCGTAAATTGTGTGAATATGATACATAAGTAGTTTTTATTCTACATATTATATTACTACTAACAAGTAACTACTGCATTTAACAAGTTAAACTGGTAGTGAACACACGCAGAGCTAATTGCCGATGGAGTCGAAAAGTTTTTGAGTGGAGACCACGCATCGGCAAGCACATAGTAGAAAGACCAGTCACAAGGTGGATAGAAGACGTCATATAAGCGGCAAGAAGATGACATATGCCACTTTTAACCTGTATTTTTTTAAATTGATGGTATTTTTTAAAATGTTCAGCAGTGGATTTCTTGTTACTTGGGAGATGATGATGTTGTTGAACAGTTAAAAAAAACACTGTTACAGTCAATACTGTTGGTTCATGTTATTAAAGGCTTGAAGGCATTATAAATAATATGCTTTAGTCGTTCAAATAGTTTTATAATGAAACATTTACACAGACACGTACTTGACATTCGAGCGCTAGCCGAGAGAAGGAGGACGATGTTGCCAGAGCCAAATATCACAAGCTGGTGTACAACACATGTGTTCCGCCTTTTCTTGATTACTCACCTACTACTAAATATTCTGTCATCATCATCATCATCATCATCTCAGCCATAAGAAGTCCACTGCTGAACATAGGGGTCCCCCATAGATTTCTAAAAAGACAAAAAATAAAATAAAAAATAAAAAACTGTGGCTCGACCTAAATTTTACCATCAATCACCGTTTCCCTTTAAGCGGCAATAAAATTTATCTTTCCTCCCATCCCCTGTTATAAACTTACCTACAGACGAACAATCCCACCATATTGGTGGAAACTCTTCCAAAACACCATCCAAATAACTCAGAGATGTCGCAATAAATCCCCATGTAGCCGGTAAAGTTTGAATTACTACTCTATTGAAAATCACAAGAGATCGAAAAGTTTGGATTCGCCCGATTCAAGCAAAACTTGCAAGTCCATGTGAGCAGTTTTCTTTACTCAACTTTGGACACATTTACGTAGCAGCTTGTACCAGTAACTTGTGCGAGTAACTTGTACGAGTGGCTCGTAAGATTTAGAGCATGTCCCGTTTGCGTAATGATTTATATTTTGTAGATTTTGGTTTGGGACTTGACTCGAGGTAGTACTAAAAGAGTTTTTTTAAATTTTATTTTGTGAATAATTGCAGCAAATCGATACTAAGAAATTAAGGTTTAGTTTGTCACTTTCAATTTTAAATATCTAAAATGATGTTGGTTGGGTTGTGGTTGTCTGGAAAAGATCGCTATTAGCGATAATAGTTGATGTATTTTACATAATTTACGGTATTAAGTTAAAAACTAACGTTTGAACATTTATGTAGCTTGACTTCACTTCTAAATTATGTAAAAATCGCAAAAAAACAGTTAAAAGTCGTTTAATTTTAATAAGTAAGTAAACATCGTGAAACTTAATATTATTATCGTAGTCCTATCCAAAAAAAAACTCAAAAAACATATTTTTTTTTTTTTAATTTTTACGGCTACTGTTTTTACCTGCATTTTAATTTAAAAAAAAAAAACAGATAAACATGTCTAACTAGTGCACTGATATGTACCAATCGATTGTGTTTGTTACACTATTACTGCGCTAATTATAAACCGTATTTAAAGTTTTTTTTTTTGTTTGTTATGTAATATTTCAGAGGTGGTCCAGTTTTTCACTTTTTTAAACTATAATTATTTACTATCCAAACATTGTTACAGATTTTAGCTAGTCTTTCATAACCCAGTCACAATAATGAATGTATGAGAAGGTTCCTCAGCGCTCCCAGGAAACGTGTAGTGGTCAAAAATTCAAAATGGTACCCTAAAAAAGCTGTAAAACCGTGAGGCTGTATACCGGATTTTATGACTCACCAAAAACGTGGACTAGGGTACCTATGTTTAATATTACATGGGCCGCAGTACTTGGGAGTACTTTTATTACTGGTCTATGAAATTTGCTACGGCTTCAGCTTTTAAAGCTTACTGACAAATTTAGCGAGTAGGTAGATAGATAAACTCTTTATTGACACACCTTAAAATGAACAAAAAAAAGTACAAAAGGAAATAAATTAACACTAGTGCAACAACGGGTGGCCTTATCGCTAAAAGCAAATAAAAGCGATAAAATCGAAGCTGTGGCATTACTTACTGACCAATTTTGGCTAATATTTACTAAAAATATTTGGTATTTATCCTAACAAAAACTTAAAAAAATTTAGGTAAATCGGTCAAGGATAAAATCGGTAGATTTTCGTGAAATTTTAAATGTGAATAGTAGACTTCGCGAGCACAGACTTGTTTCAAAAAGTTTACAGTCGCGAGATCTACCGGTCGTAGAACTATTAGTATAAGTAGGCATGGCGCCTGTGTATTCTTACTTGCGCTTTATTACATCATAACAAGAGTCGTCATTCTTCAGTCGAGTCGACAGTCTTATGTATATACATGTACTATTAGTATTCTGTACTATTTAGTATTCTGTACTACGTCATACATCACACCGAATAATCCACCAATCTTTCCGAATAGATATAATCTAAGTGTCAAATCGCGAGTGAATAGGTTTCTTCTAGGCAAGCGCGCTCCATCGTAGACCGTAACTGTCGCTTAACACCAGGCGAGTTGGCGGTCAAGCGCAAGCCTATCGACGAATAAAAAAAAACACACCCTACTTGTACGAATTCTAACAGTTATTTTAGGAAATCATTATCATTATTTTAGCCAGAAGAAGTCCAATAGTGGACGCATGGATTTCCAAAAAAGCCAGTCGGAAACGATTTGCTTCCAAAGTCTTCCCACCACTTATAAATTGCGTAGGTACTTAGGAAATTGTTATCACATATTTCTTTAAATATATAATTCCTGGACCCAGCCACTACCTAAACTAAGATTAGTGATCAGAACTTCTTGGAATGACACGAATAACTAATTTTGTATCCTGGAATACCTTTCACGGTAATTATTAGTATCGCCATCTGATATTGGTATCTTGGTACCAGAATCTAAACAGCTTTACTAAGAACTAGTTCAAAAGGTATCATTATTTTAGCCAGAAGAAGTCTGAAACGATTTGCTTCCAAAGTCTTCCCACCACTTATAAATTGTGTAGGTACTTAGGAAATTGTTATCACATATTTCTTTAAAGATATAATTCCTGGACACAGCAGCTACCGAAACTAAGATTAGTGTTCAGAACTTCTTGGAATGACACGAATAACTAATTTTGTATCCTGGAATACCTTTCACGGTAATTATTAGTATCGCCATCTGATATTGGTATCTTTGTACCAGAATCTTAACAGCTTTACTAAGAACTAGCTCAATATGTTAAAGCTTGAACATTAAGCTCCTATGTTCGATATTAATTTTAATATGAATGCTTTTGACGGTCCTTAGAATTTCTGTTTCTGATTTTCAAGTTAGAATCTATTTGAAAATAGAACTAATGTGTCAATGAGGGCGCTGCTATACTTATTTCATTATATAGTACCTTTAAATGAGCAATTCTGATATATATATAAATAAATAAAAAATAAATAAATAAATATTTGTGGACATTTCATACGACACCATCTAGCCCAAACTAAGCAAAGCTTGTACTATGGGAACTAGATGGCTGATAGAATACATATATACTTTTTTTTGTAAATATATACATATGATACATAGAAACACCCAGACACTGAACAAACATCCATGCTCATCACACAAATGTTTGCCCTGGGTGGGGATCGAACCCACGACCTTTCAGTTCAGCAGGTAGACGTAAACACACTACCAACTGAGCCACAAGGCCAGTCAAATATATATATAAGTATATATTCTAAGACCTTTAAACGAACAATTCTTGTATATATGTATGTATATAATCTGAATCTCGGAAACTGCTGCAATGATTTTAATGAAATTTGGTTTGTAGGTAGATTAGGGGACGATACATCGATCTTGCTAGGTTTCATTTTAGTGAACCCGGGCTTGCTCGTATTTTCAGTCATAAAAAATCCGAGTGGAGCTCGGTCGCCCAGGTACTTTGTTTGATAGCAACACAATATAGACGTCAGCTCTTATTTTGTGCCACGATAGTTCTTCCACACTCTAAGCAGATGTTAATCAAATCAACAATTTTCATAAATCCATACATAATTGAGATCGATATCAATCATTATGCTTTCTAGAAGATAATTTTTCTTTTTATGTGGATTCATCTACGATTGGAAGAGGAGGGGGACATTTTCAAACAATATCATCTAGTCCTAAAGCTTGTACTATGGGAACCAGATGGCTTTTTTTATACATATAAACACCCAGATATAGACCCAAATTACCTACAGTAATTTGTAGCGGATTACGGAATACATCTACTTGCTAAATTTATTTATGTAGTGGTGATAATATCTGAGTAAAGTGGCTGTGACTCACGGACTGACAGGCAGACGGAAATGGCGAATTTATATTTTAGTTCCTCGTAGTTACTACGAAACCTTATGTACTATTCTTTGCCTCAGTGCTGGTATGCTTTATCTACCATTGGTGAAATTTCAAAAGAGAAATTTAATAAAATTTTATGCTCTATTTTTATGAAAAAGTTATATTTGAAAGGCTTGAAAGTATTTTTTATACATGAGTTATATATACTCATATATATATATATAAAGACTTTCAATAAGAGACTATAGCTATTTGAAAAAAATAGAGCATTAAACTCTTCTGTGAAATTTTACCAATGGTACTTAAGGCAAACAAGCACTGAGGCAAGGTAAAGAACATTTAGCAACTAAAATACGAAACGAATCTGTTCTACTTTCCCGCAATCTCTACCAGATTTTTACCGTGCACTTTAATCGTGCCTTCGCGTGCTTTTACCATCAGACGTGTACTTTGCGAAGACAAACAACTCTCGCGAGGTGTTTCCACAACACTCTATCTCGTTATCTCAACTAAATTTTACAGTGCGGGGAAGCAATTTGATTTTATGGAGTTTAAACGCGTTTTAGAACGTTTAGTTTCTAAATGCAGTGAGTGCAGTGTTATTCCAAGTGCAGTGTTCTTAACAGAATAGCAAGCTTGTAAGTGAAAACAAGTACTTATCTTATTATGAAAACTAACTTGGTTGTTACACATTTTTATTTGAATAAAAGGGTTACTCACGTCTATTTTTGAGTCGAATTCTCCGACTGTAGTTTCAACCGCATACAGCGGTTGAAAAAAATAGAAGTCTGTAACCCGTTTGTTCACATAAAAAAGTACTGATCTATACTAGTGTCTATCTTAGAAGAAAAACAAAATACCCGACTGCATAAGACCAATTTGCAGAACTTTGTTTCGCTTTTGCATAAAAGCTCCGAGCATATTCACTGCCCATGGAGATGTGACCATACTTCAGTGCTATATGTCATCACTGGTAACCCACCGTGGTCAAAAAATGATGACTTGATGGACTTATTTATACTCGATGAAAAGGCGCCTTTGATTTTTCTGAATGCTACCCAGCCCATTTGGATTTGTCGTCTGATTTGTCTCAAAGTTGGGCCTGCCTAGTCGGACTGTTTGTCCTATGTACACGTATTCATCAAGAACTTCCAGAGTGGATAGTAATAATAATAATTAAGGTTTAAGTTTTTATAATGTTTTTATTGTTTTAATAAATATTGTAAAACTTAGGCTTAAGATTAGTAAATAAATGTGTGAATAATAAAGTAATAAGTTTATTTATTTGAGCGTAAGGAAATACAAAACATGTGAAGTAAATAGTAATAAATTAGTCTTAAGTACATATTAACTTAGGATATTACTTCACAATTGCTAAGAACCCTGAATCTCACACTAGAGGAGCCTGTGTTGTGAGGTTCAGTGTCTACTCTCAGAACGTACAAAATTTAATAACTACATAACGTATTTATTACATGCATGTATCTTTTATAAGACAACTTATTAAGTAAACAAAGCAACTAAAAATAAATAAAAGAAATTCTAGGCGTAGTTGAGTAATTGAATATAATATAACAAACTTATGCAAATGTGTCCGAGTGCGTGCTATCTGTAAATATAATATATAGTACCAATATAATTTAACCACTAACAATAACAATACGTTTTCTTATTACGTAAAAACCAGTTTCTATACCATTTCAAAGCTATGTAGTTCGTAGTTATCAGATAAATAATTCACATTCTCGTGTAAAACTCCAAACAATTTCTCATTAGTCTCGACCGTTTAACGAATTAGGATTCCTAAAGAAATGAATTGCACGCAATCCTCTTTACGTAGTAAAAGGTTAATGTTGTTGAAGCCCATTCTAGAGGTAGTAAAAAAGAACGGCTGGACACTGAAAAACAGATGAAAACAGGAGAGAAGTTGAATATCTTCGGCATTTTAAAGTATCGACAAGTTCGAAATGTTCCATTTGTCTCCATGCAGCTGTTTTTTCTTTGTATGAGGCAGAATGATAACATAAAATTGGTTAACCCAACTGCACCAAAATGTGGGTTATGTTTTTCGAGTGTATAGAAACATACATATGTTTCTATATTACCGCCTACAGGCTTAACGGCGTATCGTATTGTATTCACTTCTTGAGTGTCATAGCTACATTTTTTGTAAGAACAATAATAAAACTCTCGCAACAGTAAAACAATATGCTCTTTTTGAAACATTCAACGATTTTTTTTCCTAACAAAACATGTAAGCGATTTTACAAAAAATATTATAAGTAAAGAGTTTTCTTAAGTAATACATTTTTTACTTTGACATTTCTACGGATTTTTATTTTGTACAAAATAGATCTACATTTGATCATCAACTCGCCTAATGGTAGACGGTATGGCCGAAAATGGAACACGTAGATCTAATAGATATAGATTGAAAATTCCATGAAACAGAGAGAGTGGCAGTTCTACTCCTTTAAAGTACGCATACAAAAGTCGACCTAAATCATTGTGTACAAATTTTGGTCATTTTAATGAGATATATACATATGTTGAAATACAGTGACCACGGACGCTGTGTTCAAAACGTAAGGCCTGAAAATTATGTAAATTATGCGCTATAAATCTGTTAGAAGTTGTTTAATTTCAATGAATAATTTAAAGCTACCGCCTAAAAAAGAATACCGACAAAATGGAATGAACTAAACTAAATGGAAACCACAAATGACAGAACACGATACCCACAGGTGGTCACGGTGACAATTAGACAGATAAATATGTTTAAGCTAGGTGTATACACCTAGCTTGTGGTAACGTTGACCAAGTTTCACCGATCGTCGGTGACAGTTAACTAGATAACTAAACTACAATGTTGATAAGGAAAGGTCATGCACCAGAGATAACTGATACAGGTACGGGCTGTAATTTACTGTACGACAAACGTATTTATGGGGAAATTGTGACTAATTCTGAAACGTCAGATCATAAAATTATGTACAATAATATCAGTTATTTGTTTAATTTCAATAGATAATTTACCTCAAACTCCAATCTTAGGAACCATAATTCTGAACTAGTAAATCTAGATATTCTTATTTATGTTCTATAGGTATTAAGGTATAGGATATGGGTATTATTCTGTATTAAGAGTTTTCACTGAAAATTGTTTAAAAAAATGGCATATTTTTTATTTCAAAATATGCCTGCAATTTGCAAAACATCGAAGTCGTTTCTTTTTGATTATACCACTGACTTTAGAGCCATACCATACGAGTATAGGTATTTTTGGAAACCTATGCAGGATGCCTATGCTCAGCAATGGACTTCTTATGGCTGAGATGATAATAATTATAGCAATACGAGTATATGCTCTTGGCTAGTTATTTATTTTGCTCGAAAATAGCTCAGTCACCGCATATTTGGTAGGTACTCACCTACATTTATTTGTAAAAAAAGTCTTTATGGCCATAGTCAAATGAGTACAGCGAGCTGAAAGACATTCTTATTATTTTTTAACAAAAAAAAGTAATACAACTTTGAAACCGTTTATTTCACTGTAACAAATAAAAATCCGAACATCTCCAAGACCGCAACTTCTTCAAATAAAACCAGTTCATCGACTTGACAACTTTGGTTTCCGCTAGAGAACGCACCGAGCACGTCGCAAGTTGGTACAAATATCCGCGAACGCGATTCATTACGTCTCCCGACGAGGAAAGTAATTCAAACTCGTCGTTCAAACAGAACTTCCTTAGTGGACGTTCACACTGGAAAAACCTAGGACTTGAAGGTTGGAAACGTAATAAAAGAACAAAGAGGCTGAATAACTGAACCGAGAAGAACCAACGTCAATCATCCGCCAGAAAAATGTTCCTAATATTTGGAGCGGATTAAAGTACTAACTAAATCAACGCCTAAAAATGCGCAAGTGGTCCATCCACTTGCACATTTTTAGGCGTCCGTGTACTAAGGGTGCGGGAGCCTATTCGTGAGACTACGATGTATGTTTACCTGTCTGTCTGTCGTAGGACAGACAGTCAAATGGCTGGCTGTATCTTGTGAATGGTAATAGATACAATTCTCAAAATTGGCAATATTGTAGGGTTTACTTTGATAGAAATAAAAAAATTTGATACTTTCGTCTTTAATGTAGTTTTATTCATTGGAAAACTCAAATTCATTGTTAGGTCTCGAACCAACACTCTCCACACAACCTCTCCACAAACTAATAGCTTCAAACTCCCATTCTACCCGCCCTCTCTATATAAAGTCTAAAATTCAAGCGAAGATTAAGTTTCCTTTTCAAAATTGAAGCTCAATCTAAAGTTAGGAACAGTTAATGATTTTAGCTTCGAGAAGATAATACGGCTGAACTGTCGAGATGTCGAGTGATACGACACTAAGTTTTGGTTCAGTTTTAATTTAAAATCGATGTCATGCTAGAATTGACACATTGACGAGTTTTATAGTGATCTTATCTTATAAATGGGGTCCGATTCTCAGTAGCACTTCGATTTATAGTGATAGTCAATGACATTCCCATGACGTTGTCAAAGGTGATAGTTTATTATACTGTGGTGTTTTAAAGTGATGATAGCTAATTGAATGATCGATGGGATTTCGTGTCGGAGGGCAAGAGTTAGAATCCTAACAATGAACTTGAGCTTTCAACACAGAAGAATTAAATAGTACTACTTGTCGGTTAAAAGCGCGCTATCTCTCTCGTGAATCACAACATTTTTAAACTTATACAATTACTGAGTAAAGACATTAGAAAAGTGAGAGATGATTTCATTTCTTTACATGGGTGAAATATTAGTTTTAAAATGTTGTGAATTGAACATCTATTGCCAAGAACCTAACGTATATTCAGGTAGCCTCACTTTAGGACCAATTCCCATTCCAAACTAGGTTTTTTTTTATTTTATCAGGCTGTTATTATGGGCAAGCTTGACACTAACACGTTGAGAATCTTGCTCGCCAGGTAATTATATAATACTAAAAGACCAGATTTCAAAAACATTACGAGTCCGAACAAAATAAACACCTAAATCAACAAGTTTAATAGAATACGAAGGAAAGTTACTTAAATTACTGCTTTTAGCAATAAGGCCGCCTGTTATCACTGTTTTGTAAGTTGTTTGTAATATTGTATTTGTTCAATCGTGTACAACAAAGAATTTATGTATATAAATTACAGATCACCTGTGGAACCCAAGTCTATTTAAAAAAATAACTACTTATCCAAATCAGTCCACAAACCGCGATGACATTGCGGGATATGTCAACGCACAAAAACTACAGTCAAGTTAAAGCCTCCTTTTCTTAAGTTAGTTAACAAGTGCTATACAATTTATCACAGAATTATTAGCTCAAATATTAATATTTCGTGACGTCATGACTGGCTTTATGCGCGAGAAAGTTGGAGCCAAATTGCACCTGCCACAGTTCGCTTTGTCTGAAATTGTCATGGCTTAAAAGTTGGCCTCGATTATTTGCAAACTCTACATTCCACTTCGTCGCTGTGACGGGAGTAAATTAAAAAATATTTTTTTTTTCTTTTTTTCCTCTATCGGAGTAATGGACTTGCGTGGGTGGCGCATTTGCCATTGTCAAGATTTAAATTTCACGAATCAAACAATCCCTAGTCACAGGCAATATCAATTAAAATTCGTCACAGAGAAGTCATAGTTATGAGTCAGTAATGCAAAATGTTATATTTCGTTTAACATTGTCCAATCCTATGTAGGATGATGATACATTATATTAGTAGTACTCGTTACTAACTGGATTAGGTGTTCTCGAACGATCACCAATGTCAAGCAACGGAAAGAGCGGTCAGTCTTCGGATGGGTGACGGGAATTGTAGGTTCCGGTTGTTTGTTCTTAAAAACAGCAATAGTTAAGCCAGAGGCTTTTCGGCAACTTTACAACTCTGACACTAGTGCTGGCCACTCAGTCTATAGGAACTTCCTTACCTACATTTCACTAGGAAAGCCCAAGCAGCAAATCGCAACTTTCTTTTCAAGTTGTGACGTCATCGTTCATCACCTGCGTACACTTCCAAAACTACCCGCAGTTTCTCTCAGTTACAAAGGTAAGCTAATCCAACAAATAAATCTCTTTCGACTGGTCAATATCGCTAGCTCGACTGTTGTAAGTCATACTAATGGCCCCGACTTCGCTCGCAGTAACCAGAATAGGGCTATAACTCACCTTAACAGGTCAATGTAGGCACCAGCCTTAAACTGTAGCGACTTAAGTGGATTGCTCGTTTTTACAAATTTATGCTGACGTATAAATACTTTTCGTTGGAAATTTTAAAATTTAGCGGCAATACTTGTGATTTACTTTACTTGTTTTGGTTTTGTGCAGAATTTTTCATGTTTATTGTACTAAAGTGAAGTTTGTATTTCACTAGTTTGTTTATATTTTCTAGTTTCTTATTACTTATTTTTTAATTGACTGGTATTACGAAATAATAGTTACACGAAATGATTTCCAATGAACGCCACTTAGCCCAATGTCCAAATCTTCGTTTCCTGCCACTGCTAGTTACTTTCCGTGTATCGTCACTGGATCGTGTCTCAGGGCGTCCTACACTAAGTTTGCTGACACGCGGTTTCCACTCTAGAACGCGTCTACCTCAACGGTTATCGGTTCTGTGACAGATAAGACCGGCCTACTGCCACTTCAGCTTTTTAATACAACTATGATTCTCTATAAAATTACTCTGTTTGGATACAATCGTTCAGAGAAGCGTCGCACATAGCTCTTTCCATAGCTTGCTATGTTATTTGAAATGAATCATGAATATGGCACGCTAATTCATCATTATCATCTCAATCACAAGAAGTCTACTGCTGGACACCGGCTTCTCTCATGGATTCTCAAAAATACTGATAGAAACGACTTGCATCCAGCGTCTTCCTGCCCCTTGTACAAGATCGTCGATCGATCTTGTGGCTGATCTTCCTAACTGCACTTCAACAAATGAATGATAATTATGATAAATCGTTTATTCTAATGCAACACATTTTTTTAAAATTCTAAAGCAATTGGTACTTGAAGTATAAACTATTGCGTTTAAATTAATTATTTAAAAAAAATTATATAACTTAGGTAGTCCCGCTACAATTCAGTTATTTAAAACCGATCCGTAACTGAATCTTGTGCGAAGCATTTCCTGTCGGCTGCTATCTTTTTTTGATTTAGTAACGAGCGAAGGACGTGTTACGTTTCATCAAATGTGTCAATTGTATGACATATAAGTGACTGAATCAAAAAAACTATGGCGGCCGACAGGAAACGCTCCACATATGGTTCGGCTATGGAGCGGTCTTGAATAACTGAATTGGGCCCCTGAGAAATGAATAAAATAAAAGTTAAATGCGTTTGTTTAATTTTACTTTTTGTAAAAAAGTGTTTTTCTTTTTGTGTTAAATTGTAATGCTGAAAACGATAAACCACTAAACCACTAGACTTAAATAACCAAATGGAAGCCATAAGATAGTTGCAACATTAAATTTAATCAAATCCATTGTACTCGTAATGTGCACAAAATTGCAATCTCGCTCTTTGCTTCGCAGCTAGATGAATATTTAATAATTCGGCTCTACTTTATAGCTTAACATCGAGTTAGCTTTTCGTGTCTGATTAACCATACACTTCTGAATGAGATATAAGACGTTCTCATTCATAGTTTTATCTCAAAAGTAATTTCAATAAGTTTTGTATTTTGTGCTACGTGTTCTTTTTTTTTGTTTCTTTTTTATTAGTTTGTACTATATTTAAGACTAAATAAATACGTAAGTATTTAAGATTATGTATAACATTGTTATTTTGATGTTTAGTAAATAATCTTGCAACTTAACAAAAACAAGATATTTGAATAATTTAGAGATAAACTAAAGTAAATATGAGTAAACAAATTATATTGTTATGTTTGTTATTGATTCTTTTTTGTTCGAAAGCTTATACTACTTCTATTAATTTAATAGAAATTACAGTAAATTCGGTTCATTAATTTGGTTTTTAAAACAAAATTGCACATTTTGAAGTCGGGTTTTCAGCTTTCTTTTAACTACAGTTATTATGGTAATTATGTTCGACTAGCAATCGCAACACGCAATCCAGATGTCATATTTCCCTTTTTTGCCACAATAGTTCTTTTTCCAAAGAAACTACACACCAATCCATATTTTTCCTACGTATTGTCGTACCGCTTTCCTTCCTCGCACACATCTGGTGGAAAAGGCCACACAGTTTCACCGCTTCGCTAGACATCTTAGTACCGATAAATTTCCTTGCATAAATCTGATGTACACACAGCTTTAACTTATTTCACAGCGGGTAACGGTTTTACAATAAACTTCACGCAGCAAGAATGTCAGCCGCCCGACTGCCCAACTGGGCGTATAATGTTTTCACAAGCGTTAAATTGGATCAAGCTGGGGCGGAAAGATGCACATTGCACATAATTTTACGCAACAAGCTTGCGGGAAATGCTCTTGTTTAATTTTATCCTATAAGCTTATGTAATATTTTTGGATTACTAAGAAGCCCATTTGTATAGATTCCCTTGTTCAAGCTAAGATTTTTGATAGATAAACCATCAGTAAGAATTTTGCTTTCATCTTCTAATAAACCGCTCGGAAAAGGAATGGCTTAGAACCGTCCTTGTTTCTAAAAAAACTGTTTTTAGGGTTAAAAAACACGGTATCTTCAAGTCTAGAGTGAATACTTTCTAAAAAGGTTTTTCCGATTGAAATTAAAAAAATAACCCAATTAAATTAAGTCATTTTATTGTATTTATCACGTGTATTTCAGATAATTTCATGACCTGACGTTTCGAACAATTTGCAGCGTCCGTAGTCACAGGTGAGACTAGGTGACAGTAGTCTCTTTTGTTATGAAAAATATTAATGACTACCAGGTATATACAGGTCATAAAATGTTGTAAAATATAAGCGATGAATCCCTTTAATATTATTATTATTTAAAACTTTATTGCACACAATTACAAGTAAGAAGCTGTACAATAGGAGGACTTAATGCTAATGTAGCATTTTCTGTCATCCTCATAGTGAAAGACAGACAGGATGTAGGCGTGCTTCAAAACTATATGAAAATATAATTATAAAACACACTATATAATATACTAAATAGTAATTATATTTAATACATACTATATTTACTTAATACATGTTTTATTTCAATTAGTATTTAAGTAAGTTAAAGTAATTAGTACCTTTTATGTCAATATGCTTCATCTTCGTCCACAACGTAGCTTTCCATCAGGCGTGCTGGTGGTCAAACGTATTTATTTAGCTATTCTATATGTAAAAGAATAGCAAAATTGCTAGTTTATCAGTTTATTTATTGAATACATTTCGGTGACTGCGAGCTACATGATCTTATTTCCCTTTGCCCTTTTTGGGGTTCCGTACCCAAAGGGTAAAACGGGACCCTATTACTAAGACTCCGCTTTCTGTCTATCCGTCCGTCTATCACTAGGCTGTATTTCTTGAACCGTGATAGTTAGACAGTTGAAATTTTCATATAATATGTATTTCTGTTGCCGCTTTTACAACAAATACTAAAAACAGAATAAAATAAATATTTAAGGGGGCTCCCATACAAGAAACGTGATTTTTTTGCTAGTTCTTGCTCGATATTGATAATGGCAATAGGTAGACGCTTGAAATATTCACAAAATATTGAGTTATATTATTCACTTTCAAAATAAATTATTAAAATAAAATTAATATTTAAAAGGGGCTCCCATACAACAAACGTGATATTTTGCCGTTTTTATAGATAATGGTACAGAACCCTTCGTGCTTGAGTCCGACTCGCACTTGTTTTTCTATCTGACCAGTAATAATTATAGTTTAAGCAACTTAAAAACAGACTTTAAAATACGCAGTTCATTTATTTGACTGACGTATTTTCCGGTTATTTTGTCATAAAAACATACACTGAATCGATTTTGATAAAATTTATATGGGACCGCTTCTGAAGTATGCCCTACCTAACATTAAAAAAAAAACATTAAAATCAATTACCTAATATTTGGCTTTGAGTATAAAAAAATGTAATCATTTAGTTTATTGTAATTAGTTATAGATAATTTATTTTTCATTGTTATTGTTTTTAAAATAAATGTATTTTTTAACTTGTAACTAATTGTTATAAATAAACAAACATAGAACAAAAAAAACATGTAATAGAATTCAACCTGTTCCTTTTTGGAAGTCAGTTAAAAATGACATCGTTTTATGGTGGATATTCCAAAAACTCGAATGAAACGCTTCAGTTCCACTTTTATTTTACCGTTAAGATGTGTCGCTGTTTCTACCATAGAAGCTAATATAAAAACATACAATCTCCATCTAGAATAGTCGGTTAAAAAGATGATTTACAAATCTCTTCTATCTAATCCAAGCCAGAAAAAAAGTTAACCAAAACTTAACGTATTTGTATTTCCTATAACCGTTACATGCTCCACAAAAAACACATGACACATTATTGACAAGTATTTGATCAAAACACTGAAATACACGCCTTATTCTTTACTCCATAAGGATCACGTGTTTAGAGTATTCATAAAGGATTTACACGAAGTTCCTTTGAAAGCGACCGATCAATATAATGCAGAGAATACACGATGGGGAAAGTTTTTCCTCGTCTGATCTTTGGTTATTTGTCAGTCAGTTTCTTTCAATCTTTTGCTTCCGTTTAGGTCTAAGGGTGAGTATTCGATTGAAGATTTTACATCAACATTTGATTTATATATTTGTGAAAATGTGGTTTATCAATGTCGTACAGAAAGATCTGCACTTTTTTTTCGCCTCATCTGAGGAATTTGGCGTCGCACATTTGTGCATTTGCCAGTGTCAAGTAATTAGATCTGCACTTATTTTTCATTTTGAAGTTGACAGATTAGTATTTACAGAACGTACCTAATGATATACTTCGTTCTTTCGTTTCTTTATTTTTGGAGGTTTGTTTATGTGTCACGGGTAATTAATACAATCATATAAGCATTAGGCAATTCTAGTTGGGGTTAAAGACTTTTTCAGGTTCGAGACATGCCTCAGTAAAGTGATGGTGACTTTATTGGAAGATTCTAAGGAGTCATGTCGAAAACACTATGATAACATACCCAAATAATACGTTCAACCTCTTTATTTCACTTAATCACACTCATGCTCATAAAGAAACAACAATTGAATAAATAAGTGGCCAAGACCGTGTCGAGACACATTTATGGTAGAGTTCCGTAGCAAAAAAAAACACTTGGGAAGTATTGTTCGTTAAGACCAATTTTCAAAAAAGGTCAGTGATCTCTCTAACATCGACATGAAAATGTCAACACAGAAAATATTTTTATTCAATAAATAAAAATAAGTAGGTGGTTAAAAAGCAAAAAACTGACTGATTGTGGCAAAAAATTAAAGATTACTAAAAAAAAGCTATATTTATTTATTTATTTATTTATTAAGGTACAACATATATTGATCATGGTTACATTCTGATACATGTGCCATTTATAGGCATACACAGCTTGTGATAAATTTATCTTGCTAAGGTACAGACTTTAAATTAATATCTAAATAAATTAACTAAAAAAAAATTGAAATTTATCGAAAGAGTAAAAGACAGAAAACTATCAAACAACTTTGAACTGTGGATGTGGAAGCACACTTTCATTTATATTTAGCTAATGTCTCAAAAACTTGTTTCTTAAACTGTATTAGATTAGAATAGCAATCACCATTTAAGCAGCTGTACTCAAAGACAAACAGAAACAACAAAGAATTTTCAATTTATCCACACACTTTTTAAGATGTTTTTGTAGCTTTTGCTAGAATATTTATATGTCTTGGCAAAGGACCAAAAGTCGGGACAGAATTTTCACGAAACGTTCAAAAGCAAAAGAATCCTTTGCATTGCGATGTAGGCGGCACACAATTTAAGACTTTTCGGCAATTTTAATAATGTTTTTAGGCAATAGGGTATTAAAAAGCTTTAGGAAACCCTTCCAATTTTCGTTTGCTTCGAGCCGAGTGAATGTAAACGGGTTAGGTACCGCGTTCGTTTGACAAGTTTTTAATAAAAATCTGCAGTGACTATTAATTACTCGATGGGGTTATTTATATATTTATATTTATAATAATACCTATGTATATAAATTTGTATTAAATAATTATACGTACCAGCCTAATAATCGGCACGTTTGGGCGGGGAGATACCTCGTTTTAGGTTGTGATGTTGACGAAATTGTTTTTTTTTTATATATAAAAAAGATAAAATCTGGAACCAGATGAATTATGTCAATAATGGCTTACCATATATATTATTTATAAGTATAGCTAAACAGAAGTTATTTAGCTATACCTATAAATAACATAGGTATATGGTAAGCCATTATCGATATAATATCAAAGTGACAGTATAAATTACGATTAGTCAGCTTTTTTGGTAATTTTTAACCTTTTTCATTATTTATTTTAATTTTTACAAAATAATCTTACAGCATCGCAACATAAGATGCAGTCGGCTTAAATTTTTCAAACTTTAGAATGTAATAAGATTGTAATTTACAAAACAACGGTTCCTATACCATATAAGCTAAAACATACGCATACAATATATATGTAATCTATTTAAGCAGTTCGATAAATAAAATCAACTAACGCCAATTATACTTTAAAACTTTTCAAACGAAATGAATGTCCCGAACTTAGAATTCTTTGCAAATCTACTATGAGACAGTTTTGGACTCGCTCCAATTTACGATCCAACTTGGTGAACTCTCACTATGTGTCAAGGGAACTTCAGGGACTGAACAAAATAGATCAGACAAGTTGTGGATAAGTTTTAGGGTTCCGTGACGTTGTTGGACCCGAGTAATGTGCCGCGTTTGCTGTTTGACTTAAGGAGTGTGTATTTCAAGTAGATTATGAAAAGAAGTAAATACTTTGTGCGCTCTAAGCCTTTTGAAAGTGAATCTATAAAATAAGTTGTACATAACTTGAAAACTTGAGCAATGTAATTAAATTGAGTAAATAGCAAAAGTATAAGCTTCACGCGCTTTTTACTAAAACTGGTTTCGATTTTTCGGGATAAACCTCTTCATGACTCTATTTTAAATCAGTTACACAGATTAAGTTAGAAAGGGTAAACAACAAACATACTTAAGCTTACAACCTTTCCCATTTGTAGAAAAATAGTGTAAAATGTGTTCATGTTCTTATTCCCTTTGTAATGTAAGGTGTATAAAAAGAAAACATTTTCTTACTTTTTTATAAATAACGATAATTTTAAAATCGTCAATTACATACAAATTTTTACTATACATTTTGAATACCTACTCCTTTTTTTAAACTTTTGAGTTGAGCACTTTTTTTTTTATCAGCCCTGTTTGTACAAACTGTCCCACTGCTGGGCGTGGGCTATCTTCTCATTATGAGCACTTTATTAATAAAAGATAATAATATGACTATAAAAAATCTTTTTGTAGATATTTCTACAGAAAGATAAATAAATAATATAATAATCATTTATTAATATTTTAAACTAAAACTCTGTAAGTTAAAAATTAACTTAATATTTTACCTGAATGCGCAAGAAGAAGGAAACAATTATCGAAAAAAATGCCAACTTAAATACATTTTATATTGCTTTTGCTCGTACTTTCTCGTGAAAACGTATACTCAACATCATATCAAGCGCAATCGCAAATATAAGCTACACTACTAAAATCGCTCTTATGCGGTCAGATATTTTGTTTTTCTTTTTATTTAGACAATTGTTTATTTTATATAAGGCCATTAATTCTGTGAAAAATAAATACCGAACCAAAAATCCAATTCCGTTGTCACGCTTTGCAAGTTTCTTTACAATCAATAGGTCCCACGGGGAAGCAATATTGTAAGTGAAGTGTCAGTTAATGAAAGACTGATGTATGTCAAGGATTTCGACGAAATCTTAAAAGATACTTCGGCTTCGATCTCTCGGGGACTCGATACTTTGTTTGAGAGACAAGAAAGATGAGGCGAAGCCACACTGAGGATATGCGACGCGCGACGCGACGAATCATCCTTACTAAATAATAATATTATGAAATATTAATTGTCAGAGTGTATCTCTCAAGTGTAGTGTATCTCAGAGTGTGTACACAATCTATATGAAAAGAGGGAAACAGATTTTAAAATTTTATATATTTTTTGTCGTCTGGTATTTTTGATTAAGGGGTTCCACAAAAAGAGGAAACTTTTTGGGGAAAATACCCCAAATTTTATTGGTTTTTTATAGCGTCATTTACTGACCTATTTTGATATTATTTGCTAGAAATGTTGATACTCAATTTTTTCATTTTTTAATAAATATATATAACCATAACCGATGATTTTATATGTTTAAAAAAATTGTGATGCAATAGCGAGCGTTGATCTCCACCTTAACATTCGAAATACCATAAATTTAGGAAAATAAAATAAAGGTTTAACATATATTTTTTTAACTTTACCGACAAAACTCCAATATAATTAGTTTTTTCGCAGTGTTGCCATTTCAATGAAAAATCCGCAGTTTATTCCATACTTCAACTAGAATAAGATACTTGTCGCATTGGAATACATTGTGGCGCTAGTTGTGTGACTTTACCTTTAAGGTGCTTACTTTGTTTGAGAGCCACGACTTACGATTTTTGGTTTCCGGTTTGTTAAGTTTGGGTGCGATTGGATTATATTTACTGGGCTTTTTGAACTCTTTTGGGAGAGTCAGATTTATTTTTACTGCTGGAATTGCTCAGAACTTGCAAACGTACTTTCAAAACGAAAAATATTGAATAGTTGACATAAAATTGGAAAATACACCAGTAGATACGATAAAATGATCTCTATTTTTAGTTTTAAAAGAAGAACAAAAGAAAAGATATTGAAAATTACCCTCTTTTGGCAATCGCGTAAAAATTTCATTGCGCGTAACATTTGCCTTATTAAATTAAAAGTTTTTTATATAAAAGTTCATATTTTTACAACGGAAAATAAATTTAAGTGAAAAAGCCACCATAATCCAAAAGTCCATAATAATAGTTATTTGTTATACAAGAGTGCAAAGTTGCTTTTTAACCGCGTGCTCAATTTTGATGACCGAGCAAGCGAAGGATTCCAAAAATTAAGATTCAAAAATTAGAATCCTGAGCGTTAGCGAGGGAATCAAAAGAGCACGAGGTGAAAAATCTTTGCACTCGAGTGCAACACGTAACTTTTCATCCTACTTCAGCGAGGAAATTAATAAATGCTAAAAAGACATTTACAATCACAAGATACTTTTATTTCAGTTTAGGTATTAACTACTACATTATGATAGGTAAATAATGCAGAATAATCTTTAAATTATAACAAATAAGACTTAGGTATAATGGTCGATGACCAGATGAGGCTCTTTTTAAAAAGGCCACTAATTTAGGATAGGTGTCGATATGTGTGTCTTTTTTCATCTTTATTGTTGCTTTTAGCATTGAATACGTACTCCATAGAGAGCTTAATTTCTTGGTCTCGGATAATTCAATAAAATATGCCAGCTTCGGAGTTTTCGGAGAAAGTTTTGGCTCCTTTAGCTAGTCGCCACGTGTTGAACATATCGTACTGTTTCAAATACTTTTCGCGTGACTGTTGACTGAGAAAGCTCATTTGCGCATTATTAACAGTTTCAGTCAATTCTGTTGGCGTCAAATAAACTTCTTCGTCGCTAGAATCACTCTTTTTAGGTTTTTCACTTGTTTTCTAATTTCTTGTTTTTAACATAAGAGTTTATCAATATGTCGTGAAAATAAAATGGCGCGCGCAAATCAAATAAAAAACAAAGTACACCAAGAAGTTTCCGAGCCTGAGTTTTTAACAAATTAAAAAAGGTTGTATGACAAATTCGGCACCATGGAGGTAGAAATAAATAGGTTTAATGATGTTTTGAATTCACAAACTTAGTGCACACGATGTTCTAAATTTGAATTTACTTTATCCTCTAGAGGATAAAAACGGCTTTTGCACTCAGATATCGAAGAGTAAAAATACTCTTTCCGAGATGGGGGGATGAAAAATATTTTCTTTCATGTTCGATTTCCTTTTTTACCCCTTAATCTTAATTAACCCTTATAGGATCACTTTGTTGTCTGTTTGTCCGTCTGTCTGTCTGTCCGTCTGTCCGGGTGTCAAGACCTGTATCTCGGGAACGAGTTAAGGTATTGAGTTGAGATTAAAACTATATACGCAGATCCATAGTCTCTTGCTGCAGAAAGAAAAATCAAATTTGTCAGTTTTCGTAAAAAAAAGTTACAGCCGAATATATCGTAAAAAACTCACAATTCACAAGGGAATCAAAACCTATGGGGTACTTCCCTAGGGGGAAATTCCCTGGGGTGACCTAGAACTATGAAATTTGGCAAGAAGCATTGTGTTAGAGTACACATATATGAAAAAATCCGAAAACTGGACATTTTTAATTTAATTACAAAATTGAAGTCTTTATGCAAGGAAGGAGGGTCCAAACTTTAAATGGCTTTGACCGTATCATGTAAATGATACATGAATGATGTGGTATGATATGAAAGAGTTTACTTAGCACAAGCTAAAACAGGTTTTTAAATATTTTTTCGATGTATATTTTTCGATTTATGAAGAAAAATATTTAAAAATATATAAATTCTCCCTTTTATCTACTAGTTTGTACGGAACCCTCGGTGGGCGAGTCTGATTCGCTCATGTCCGGTTTTTTTATTTAATACCAAATCAAATATTATTTAATAATCGAAACAAGCACAGGCAAGAACGCACCTACATAAGTTTTGTTGCTCTAACTCTTTTCTAATATCTCGACTCAATGATTTTATATATTATATATTTAAAAAGGTTGTGATGCGTGCGCGAGAGACAGAGAGAGAGAGAGAGAGAGATAGATGCGCGGGTTGATTTCGGATTAAAGGTTTGTTAAAAGTTGATTCACTAAGCCTGAGCCGACTCGCATTCTAAACCCATTACTTGTTTGGCTACAACTGTCACATTTGTTAACGTTTCGCATTTTCAAATAAAGTCAATTGAAAATCCTGTATTCAAAAGCAAGATTACGGGCGCGTTCTACACAGATGCTTTTATACCGAGAAAATGCAGCGTCCTCCAGGGAGGGAGGTGACTGCAGATAAAACTAAGAGGTAAAACGGGTCTTGCAATTTTGAAACAATGTACAGGAAGAATTTTGGTGTGAGAAACACTTTATTTTAAGTATACCTCTGGTCACAAATCAGAGTTAGTACAGAAGGTAATCACATGTATGTACTTCACTTTTTATACTTAAACTCGGCGGTCGCGCTAGGGTTGTCAACTTTGGCTTATGCACAAAAAAACTAACGTGGTAGTGACACTCGTATCTAGTCATTTGATTTATTGTTGAGAATGAAACAGGAAGAACGGAAATATAAACCAATAATAACTAAAATATTTCAATTTTAATGTTATTATTATATGACAAATTTGTCACAGAAAATATCTTACGACGATTTCGATATTGGCGAAATGCACTATTAAAATTTTAGTGTAATAAATTCGCATTCTTATGTACAATTGTTTACTTTACAGTAAGCTAGTGGAAGGCACTCGCGCTCGCACTGGTCCCAGTCGGTCCGAGATATCGCGTCCGTGAGCGGTGTCTATGTGTGCGTTGCTCGAGCGCACTTTGTATGTAGATTAACTTCTGTACTATCTCTGTTTTGTGCTATGGTCGTTTACTTTGCACAACACGCGTTGTGATGTTGACGTAACACCAGACTCTGTTTGTTTTTAACTATAAATCATCATTACAAGTAATCGTTTAAATAACTAAGGAACCGGCTTCAAAATACGCAATACGTTTACTTGGATGACATTTTTTTTTGATATTTTGTAATAAAAAGCATTTGAACAGAGCAGTATGAACCGATTTTGATAAAATTTCTATTTGACCACCTGGAAAGTATACCCTTTAGAACAAAAAAAAAAAAAACAAATCGGTCCAGGTGTCTTCGAGTAATCAGGAAACTTACATAAAAATAGCTATATATATTTAAAAAAAAAGATTCCGACGAATTGAGAACCTCCTTGAGATTTTGGAAGTCAGTTAAAAATTGGTTAGATAGGTGCTCGGAAATAAAAATAATTAAATCCTATTTAAAACCTGCAAGCGTCATGTTATTTTTAACCAACTTCCAAAAAAGAGGAGGGTTTCAATTCAACTCTATATAAATTTTTTGTGTGTTTGTTCACCGATCACTCCACCAATTGTAAATTGATTGTGATGATTCTTTTTCGTTTTGTAGGTCATACTTTAGATCTGGTCTCACATAAATTTTATCAAAATCAGTTCAGTACGTTCGTTTTTATAACGAAAATATGTGGAAAAATATCATCCAAGTTAAGGAGTTGCGTATTTTGAAGTCGTTTTTATCCAATTTTGTAAACTATAATTATTAAAATAACCATTTCCTGTAAAAGAAGTAAGTTCTACGAAATTTCGCATATGCCAACAAGCAACATTAGTGAAATTATTAGATTATCAAAATATTGATGAATGATTCGGTAATAGATAAAATAATATGATTTATTTGATAAAATCCCACAAATCCTGAAACTTATTAATATCTGGGTATAGGTACCTATACCAGAAAAGAATTGGGCCAAGTCACTGGTAATTTATTACCGGAGGGTAATCTAATACGGACTGGTAATACCTATAAGTACCTATAAGAAAGTAGGTGAGCTTAAGCACTGCGCTAACGTAGTTTTGTATCGGAATTTTATGGTTACCAATACGGGAAACTATCAAAGAAAATTGTGATTTCTGAAGTTGACATAAGAAATCGAACAAAATTGCATTTACAGGACACGGTCTTTGGTTGTTGCGACTCTTCAGCCCTATTAGTGCCATACTTAACACGTGGTTGCTTGGCCCGGTGAGCAAAAAATCTGAAAAAATATTTATCGTGTTTGGTTTTGGAAACTAAAATAGAGTCAAGATGTTTTAACCGTTTTTTTATTTTTTTTTAAGTTTAATATAACGTGATTTTTTTTATTGGATGCACCGACGTTTTCAACTCTAATAGTGATTATTTATTATTTACGAAAATACCAATGCTAAAATTCTGCGCCCACAAGGAATACAAAAACTAAAACTACTGGCATCTCTTCTTACCTGTGACATCAGGCAATGTTTGAAACGTCAAATTAAATTTATGTAACATTTTTACGTGCTAAATCTATAAGTTGTTGACTTTCAACGAAAACATATTCATTGCCTAATCAGTGACTGTGGAGCAGAATCAACCGTACGCAAAATGTAGTATGTAGTGAGTGTGGTTAGGAGATGATAAAATATACGTAAGTTATTACTTATGTATATTTTGATACCAAATGAATAAATATTTGTGACACCAAATGTCTTTCGTTTGCGCAGTCTTAAAATAACTCTGGAGAATTTATTACTTGTTAATAATACCATCAATTTAATTACAGCAATCAACACTGTTTTTGTCTTTGTCATTCTCGTGTCCATCAAAATAAAGATTGAATATTTATAGATTTCTTTATGGACACAATATCTCGGGAATGTCTATTAATGTTTGGATCGGACCTAAATACCAAGTTCGATAGACCGAATTACACGTATTTTTCTGTGTTGATTCTTCTGTACTTTGGTTTAGGTATTATTAGATTATTAGTGGTCTATTAAACTGAAACAATCGATTTCAAAATGTGCAATTTTGTTTGAAAACCATTCTACTGAACCGATTCTGATGAAATTTACATCGGACCAATCTGAAAGTGCATCCTTTCAAATAAAAATAAATAACAAATCGGTTTATACACTATTTACTGTCTCTTCTATCACACCAGCAAATAACCGGTGAGCTATTTTTTTTATCAGCCCTGTTTGTTCAAACTGTCCCACTGCTGGGCGCGGGACATCTTCTCATTATAAGAAGGGTTAGGCCATAGTCTACCACGCTGGACAAGTGCGGGTTGGCAGACTTCACACATCTTCAAGACAATGAGAACTCTCAGACATGTAGGTTTCCTCACGATGTTTTCCTTCGCCGTTTTGAAGTTGGCGGCAATCAACAATACGCACATTACTCCGAAAAAACAGAGGTGCGTGCCGCGGGTTTCAAACCCAGGACCTGCGGATTGCAAATCAGACAGTCTCTAGGCTGCTGGAAACGGTGAGCTATTATCAAACTCAAAAAACAAAAAACAATTTATACACTGGCAATACTGAACCACTCATAATACCCAGTGTACATAATACGTCATAATACCCAGTGTTGCCATCTTACGACAAGTTGCCCCCTAGCAGGAAAACCTTGCCACATGAATAATGACCCTGTTTTTATCCCGGGATGATACAACGGTAGTTCCTTATCCGGAAATTATATGATTACGTTTAAGATTTTTTGTTGCCAGGTTACGTGGGCTTTTAACTGGGGTCTTTATTATTGGGTAGCTTTGTTTCTTGGGGAAAAATAATGATTTATGTTTGCTTGATACTATGCATCACTCTTAGCGAGGGGGCGAGCGAAGGCGTCACGTTCTATACGCAGTAGTAAGACGTGGAACGGTCGTGTTCGCTCATTGCACTGACAGTCCCATCAGTGCTTTGGTATCGGCCTTGAGGAACAGATCATCAATCATACCTCAACGCAAGTGTGGCTGCTAATAACCTTCTCGAGGTTACCGCCCGTTATTGGTCTGATTTCATCTAAAACAGACGTAACAAAAACAGCCAGGCGCCTTCCCATGTTCCTAACATCCCTCCTACCCTATTCACCTTTATCCTTCCCCTCCCAAGGCTGCCACGAGCCTCGAGTTCCATAGCCTCTCGGAAAGTGTGGCCACGGTACCCTGGAAAGTGTCGTGAGTATAATTCCCCTAATTCAAGGTGTCATGCGACCCGTGCCGATGAATGCATGGCTGGGAGGGTGCCCAGTCGCAAACGGAGCCTGTCCGGGACCAGGGCAATCCGGATCCGTAGTTTGCCCTTCCTCCGGTAAGCGGGGCAATGCCGGAGGCGACCGCTTAGTTCCCTCGCTTCTCGTGGGATTTTTAATGGATGAAATAGAACTTTTAAAAACACCTTTACCATCTCCTTCGGGAGAACCGTCTGCTGGGTCGGATGGAGAGCCAATGGCCTCCACATCGCCTTGCACAAAAATTGCAGAAAAACTTACGACTCTGACTGTGGGGGGCGCTTCGGCTGCTGAAACTCAGTCAGAGGAGGCACAGGCTTCTGGAATACAGTTTACAGGGAGTCAAACCTCGGTGGGAGGCGCTTCGGCTGCTAAAACACAAAAAGAGGCTACAAAGACACCCTATAAATCAAAGCGAAAGCAACTTAGTGGTGCGGCCAGAATCAGACTCAGAAAGCTGATGGCAACGGGTATGGACTCGCAAGAAGCCCTAACCCTATGCCGTAAGCCCTGGGCTGAAATCGAGGCCGACCCCTCACATCCTCCTCTCCCGAGGCTTAAAGCCCAGAAGCGGAATCGCTCAGAGGAGGAATCGCCGCAGACCCAGCCCAAAAAAACATCCCGATTGGATCCAGGCGTTACGAACCCGGCGCCGAGATACAGCGAGGTAGCGGGCTCCACTCGGGTAGGCATCCGAAATTCGGTGCCAATGAATGAGGAGCAAATGAGACTTGTTCACCGAGCCCTTATCTCGGCTATCAGAGAAACCGGCACAAAAGGCGCCGGACCAAAATTTGTTGGCTTCACACAGAGACCAGGATGGATCATGGTAACCTGCGGGAACCAATCCTGTCAGGACTGGCTACTGAGTGAGATCCAACACATAAAACCTTGGCCAGAGGCAGAACTCTCCATTATCCCGGAAAGTGAGCTGCCCAAGCTACAGATAGGCATCACATTTATACCATCCTCTGAGGTAGACTCGCCAGAATACGCGATGGAGCTGATGAGGATACAAAATGAGGGCCTAAATACCGAGCTCTGGAGAGTACTACACCAAAGGGCAGAAACAGGCGGGTCAGTAGTGACCTTCTCACTGGACGATCCCTCGGTGGAAACACTCAGAGCATGTAACGGACGAGTTACACTAGGTTTCAAAACCGTGACCTTCAAAATCAAGAGTGACTCGCACGACGATACGCCCAAGCTTGCATCCTCGCGGCCGCAAGTGGTAAAAGCGGCAGAGCAAAGCACCTCAAGGGCCCCCTCAGGGGTCTCAGGTCAACGGCCCCCGCCAACCTCACATGCAAACCGCCAAGGAAACCAAAGCACAGCGCCTCCTCAACCCTCCACTTCGAGTGGATATACATCACAGTGGACATCAGCGACAGCGCAAACGCCAGCGAGAGCCCCACCGGGGAATCAACGGCATAGGCCACCACTGATGTCAACTAAAAACGAGAGAGATGCTACGAGGGGCGGTAATAGAGACGGGTACAGAGGAACCAGAGGTAGAGGACGCCCTCGTCCGTATGCCAAGGCGCCTCAAAGGCCCGCTTTCCGTCAATAATGGCTACCCGAGGGAATAACAGAGCGAGGATCCTGCAGGGCAACCTACACCACGCGGCAGCAGCATCTGCTGTAGTGGAATGTTGCTTTGCTGAAAACCGAGTAGACCTCGCTCTAATTCAGGAGCCCTGGGTAGCCAGTGGCAACGTCCTGGGACTCTCAAATGCCGGTAAGATTCTAGTTAATAAAAACGGCAATAGACCCAGAGCTTGTATAATATTTAAGAACAATATTAATCTTTTACCTGTTCCAGAACTCTGTAATGACGATATGGTTGCAGGATATATTAATCTCACTGGTTGGAATGGGCCCAAAGTAATCTTGTGCTCGGCCTATCTTCCCAGCGAGAACCATGATCCCACTCAAGATGTTCAACGGCTTGTGGACTACGCAAGAGAACACAAGGCAGAATTACTAGTGGGATGCGACGCCAATGCTCACCATAGCACATGGGGGAGCACTGACACCAATAGGAGAGGTGAGATACTTTATGACTTCCTCACTACTAATCAACTAACAACTTTGAACTTAGGATGTACACCGACCTTCGTTACTCGTGTTAGACAGGAGGTTCTAGACATAACTTTCGCCTCTAAAAACCTGGCAAGACATATCATGAACTGGCAGGTCAGTGACGAAAGCTCTATGTCAGACCACAGACATATAAGATTTGATATAGGAGCTTCGATACCTAGTCAAACAGATTCTTTTAGAGATCCTAGGGCAACTGATTGGAACGAATTTAGGGACCAACTCCAGACAAACCTAGAAGTATTTCCTAAAAGCATTAGAACTGTAGACGAACTAGAGCTAGCAGTAGAAACTGTCACCATAGGAATTTGCAAGGCCTATGAAAGTAGCTGTCCGGTAAAAAACAAAACGTCTACAACCAGCGTCCCATGGTGGAACACCAAGCTCCAAAAACTTAGGAGTCAAACTAGAAAATTGTTTAATAAGGCTAAACAATCAAATGTATGGGACACCTATCAAAAAGCCTTAACAAAGTACAATATTGAGATTAGGAAGGCAAAAAGAGCGTCATGGAGGAAGCTATGCGAGGAAGTACAAAGCCTGCCTCGCTCAGCAAGACTACATAAAATGCTCTCAAAAGCGCCTTCTAATCAAGTCGGACTCTTAAAGAAGCCCGACGGCACCTTCACCAGTAGTGAAACCGATACATTGGAGTTATTAGCGACCACTCACTTCCCGGGCTCGGTGAGAAACTACTCCCAAGGCAAGATTGGCAGTCTGCGCAGACCTAATAACGAGGACTGGAGAAGAGCTGCCATCATCATAAGACCTACCCAGGTACAGTGGGCGATTAACTCCTTTAAACCATATAAATCCTGTGGAGAAGATGGCATATTCCCTGCACAACTCAAAGAGGGAGCAGGAATCCTCATCCCGCATCTGGTAAAGATCTTCAGGACTAGCTTAGCCTGGGGACACATACCGGAAAGATGGACCACAGTGAAAGTTATATTTATACCGAAGGCTGGTAAAAAGGACTATGCGTTAGCAAAGTCCTTCAGACCTATAAGCCTCTCCTCCTTCCTGATGAAGGTCATGGAGAAGGTAATAGATATATATATTAGGGAAACGTTCTTAGCGTACAACCCTATACATCCCACCCAACATGCCTATCGCAAAGGTAAATCTACCGAAACAGCCCTAATCAATCTGACTGATAGAATCGAAAAGGCAATGGAGGACAAAGAAATTGCACTATGTGCATTTTTAGACATTGAGGGTGCATTCGACAATGCCCCCACTGCTCTGTTAGTCCAGGGCCTAACATCTAAGAATGTAGATCCGACGACAACCAGGTGGATAGAGTCAATGCTATCCAATAGGAAAGCAAAAATAACTCTACTCCAAACTTCCATCAAAGTCCTAACTACAAGGGGATGCCCGCAAGGAGGCGTGCTACCTCCCTTACTATGGACTCTAGCGGTGGATCAGTTACTGTACAAAATGGCAGACCTCAACTTTGATACCCAAGGTTACGCAGATGACCTGGTAATCACTGTTAGAGGCTTCTGTCAAAGTACATTATCCTCGATGATGCAGAGGGCCCTGAACACCATAAACAACTGGTGCCAGGAAAACCTCTTATCAGTGAATGCTGAGAAAACAGTTGTAATCCCCTTTACTAAGCGTAGGCGGCTAGATAAACTAGTCAAGCCTTGGCTAAACGGGAAGCAAATAGAGTTCTCTAATGAAGTCAAATACTTGGGCGTTACAATCGACCAGAAACTGACTTGGAACTCCCATCTCAGCAACATAATACATAAGGCAAAAATTGCCTTAGGTACTTGTGGCCGCATGGTGGGGAGCAACTGGGGCTTAAATCCTAGGTCTGCTCTGTGGCTGTACTCCACCATAGTAAGGCCGACAATCACGTACGCCTCTGTGGTGTGGTACAATAAAGCCAACCAAAAAGCTGTGGCGGATAAGTTAAATAGTCTGCAGAGAACTGCATGTCTCATGACAACCGGGGCTATGTCCACCACGCCTGGAGCTGCCCTTAACGCGCTGCTACGTTTAACGCCCCTAGACATGTATATTGTCAAGGAGGCGATAGCTAGTGCCTATAGGTTGAGAGCCCAGGGAGGATTCAAATGCCTATCTCATAAACTGAGATCCTTATTGGACTTGGTAGATGAGACACCGTTACTACGCATGAACTCCGACATCATGCCTTCACTTAATAGATTCCAAAAATTCTATAAAGTGGAACTACCGTCCAGAGATGACTGGCTAGACAAGAAAGTCCACTTTGAGACGGGAAGCCTAATATGGTTTACGGACGGATCCAAAATTGGATCGGACGTAGGCTTTGGCTTGTATGGAGAGCAAACACAACTCAGGCTCTCCCAGAATCTGGGCAAGTTTGCCTCCATTTTTCAGGCGGAAGTTTTTGCCATCATAGAATGTGCGGAAACAAACCTCCAGAATAATTATGCCAACCGCATAATATACATTAACTCTGACAGTCAGGCAGCACTCCTAGCACTGAACTCCAGCTCAATAACTTCAAAACTAGTAGCTGACTGTGTGGACCGACTAAATACTCTCGGGCATCACAATAGAGTTATTCTTAGATGGGTACCAGGTCATGAGGGAATAGAGGGCAACGAAATTGCTGATGAGCTAGCCAGAGCGGGAACGGAATGTAAGCAATGGGGTCCCGAGCCGATCTGCGGCATTTCCAAAAGCCTAGCCCGCATAACACTGGAAACCATCTATGAGAATAAGTCCCTCAAGGCATGGCTGACCATGCCAGGGCTTAAACATTCCAAAGCACTCATTAAAGCCTATAATCGTAAAACCTCCAAACAGGTTATAGGACTGAGAAGGAACAGTATGCGCATCCTGGTTAGAGCCCTGACTGGACACTGTTGCCTTAACAAGCATATGGCCAGCATGGGACTGAGCGAGTCAAAGGAATGTAGACTGTGTCACGAAGCTGACGAGACACCCATACATATCCTGACTGACTGCGAACCATTGATGCACAAACGTAACCTTCTTCTGGGAAAACACATATTAGAGCCAGATGAGGTTAAGCATATCTCCCCCAAGAAGATACTCCACTATATAATTAGTGCAGGCCTTGGAGGAGAACTGTGAGATAGCGGCAGTCACAATAGATCTCTATAGGTCGCAGTGACACTCCCACAAGTGGGCCGCTCCTAGAAATAAAAAAAAAAAAAAAAAAAAAAAATGCATCACTCTTCATGACTCTCTCTCTCCCTATAGTGTTTTTTAATGCAAAATCTACGATTGACCACCAACTCGCCTGATGTTAAACGATCCATATACGATCGGACCTGTGCCTGATACAAATGAAGCAGTTGTGTCGATGGTGCGTTAAAATAGAACATATAACTTATATTGAGTCAGGAGTCAACTGACAGCCGAAAATCTGGGTGTCCTGTCGAAGGTGTGTTGGTGCTTCACGCCGGAACAGATACTGACACTATACCAAGCACAAGATCAGTGGTGCACGGAGTACTCCACACCTTTGAGACGTTCCGTATCCATTGTGGGCCATTCATTTATTACGTAAGACTATTTTTGCCAGTTTTTGAAAGCGTTTTGGAAGCGGCTTGCATCCAGCGTCTTCTCGCCACTTAGAGGTCATCTGTCCATCTCGTGGCTGGTCTTTCTACTCTGCACTTGCTGATGCGTGGTCTCGAGAACTTTCGGCCCCATCGATCATCAATTAATTAAGATACCTTTACTTGCTTCGTTCGCTCGGTCAGTAAAGTCATATCATACCGTCATGTTTAGTTGTCCAATCAACTATGGATGAAAAGAATCGATCAATAAACATTATTAATTAACCAATCAAACTTGTAAATGTGAAATAGTATCGTCCATTTCAAAAGCGACCCCCAAATTCATTGACGGCTTTGTTGGATGAATAAATAATATTGATAAGCCAAATTCCCTTAGCCACTGACATGACCCATCTAATCTACCCCTGTCAATACTTCTCTATAGCCCAACAAAGTTATTTGTACCGGTGAGTGAAAATGGTACTAAAATATTTTATGGAAATACTTAATTCTGTTCGGTAAGAGATCTTATGTTAAATTGAGGGCGCTGCTGTCCTTATTAACCCCCTACGCAAAAACGACGGGATGTTATAAGTTTGACGTGTCTGGTTGTCGGGGGTTATGAGTTTTCTGGGGTTTGGAGGGTTGTGGATGGTTTGTGAGTGTACGTGCGTGCCGTCACCTGCCGGTCTTACGGAAGACCAGCGCTGTGTAATTTAACCAGCTAATGCTGAGTTGGAACCGGTTTGTGACAAAAACAACTGTAGTTTTTGTTTATATGTTGTGGTTGTGTTGCAAATAAAAATATGTCTATGTCTATGTATGTCTGTCTACTTGCATTGTCCCGTACCATTATCTATAAAAACGGCAAAAAATCACGTTCGTTGTATGGGAGCCCCCTTAAATATTAATTATATTTATATATATGTATATATATATATATATAATATTAATTATATATATATGTATATATATATATATATATATATATACTTATATTATATAATCTAGAAAATTTATATGAATCGGTTAAGTATTTAAATATGTCATCCAAGTAAACGAATTGCGTATTTTCAAGTCAATTTTATAGGTTTATAAACGTTAAAAAAAATGATTTGTTATCAAAAAGAAAATTCGATCACAGCGACCCCGCCTCTGCGCAAAATAAGTTTACAAGATGTAACTAGAAATTAATCTGTACCGATGCCTCACGAGCAAAACCTTTTCACGTCTACGACAAATAAGGAATTTCCGGGCTCATCAGTGCGACAAATAAACCTGTTCAATATAAGAAATAAGGAAAATATGATATTTCTTGCGACGACCGTTTTTGTTGGAATACCGTGCCTCATTGTTCTGTTAAGTCGGCTCATATAAAATAATAAATACCCTAAATAAGGCATTTTTTGTTTCGTATCTTCGGAAACGAAAGAATGTCAATTAATGAAGAATTTAATAAGTAAGTATGATATTATTTTTATTGGTAGGATAAAATAACTTATGCCTAGAAATCATTTTATCATAGTAAAATTGTTAGATTGACAATGTTCAAGACTTATTAAGGACAAGTCGGACACACTTTTTTAATTTAGGTCTAAGATCATTTAGCTATGTTATTTACACGTGCATTTATGCTAGTAAACGTTTTTTTTAACACGCTTTTATTAGGTCGACCTGTATGTAACTATGTAATGAAATCTAAGGTAACTAATTTAACCATCTTCCAAGGATCGTAGCGTCATGAAGATTGGTAGCTGTATGTAGTTCTGATGACAATACAATAATATGGTACTGTCGAACTGATCTGATGATGGAGCCGGAAGATATGAACTAGAACTTCATGATGGAACATCGTATCATAGCTGTGTTTGGATTTGTTAGAAAAGTCTTGTAATGAACTTTGACCACAATAATTTGTAGCGTGTTTTTTAGTTTTTTAAACTGTAATTTATTTATCCTCATCAGAGGTACGCATAAGGTACGTAGCACGTTTTGTGCATTTACTATTATTAAAGGCCTTACCGAAAAACGTTACTTAACTTTAAGCATCGGCTTAAATCCTCTGTCTTCTTTTCGCATTGCCATTACTTGTCAGCGAGAAGTTTACAAAATATGTATTGCATATTAAATATGCATTGCTTATAGTTAAGTAACGTTTTTTGGTAAGGCCGTAAACATATTATTATTATTTCAAGTACAGAAGAATCATTCTTCTCGTAATTCAATTACGACTCTGTATGATGCCATAAAATACAAGTTATAACCACGTAACATCACTTTATAATATATCAGGTTAGTTGGCGATCAAGACAAAAGCTTATTACAACATACATACAGTCAAGCCTATTTTAATATTATCCTTAAGGGGTAGGTACAGTTTCAATGACCGTATGACAATGACAATGTAAGTTCGTATAGACTGAGTGGCCAGCCCTAGTGTCAGAGTAGTAGGTTTGACGATTGCTGTTTTTTTAAGAACAAACAACCGGGACCTACAATTTAACGTGTCATCCGACCCACGGTAGCGAATGAGAACTAGCCAAGTCAGACCTTAGGGTTTAAATATATTATCTTAAGTTTTAAGAAGAAATGATATTTGAAGTAGTTATAAAATATTTTACGTTGTTATAAATAAATTTCAGGACTGACCATTGAACTTGGCACCCATTTAAATCTCACTTCTTTTGTCGTTGAAGTCAACAACTAAGGTATATATCATAATATTGAGCTTAACTCTCATTTTAGATTTATGTTTTGATGGGATACAAATCTCTAAAATTTACCTAACAGACATTGAAAGCAAGCATCTCATTCTATATTGTAACTCAGTCGGTTCTTTATCATAAACTTACACTGAAGAAATCCGTACGCGAAATACTCAGCTGCCTACATCTTCTACTGAAATAAGCATTGTGGAACTAAGCGAAGCGTGAAAAATCTGCTGTAATTTACATCAAACGTAACCCCAGTCGCAATCACTCCCCTGAATTACACGGTACAAGGAGCAGGAACAAGACTTGCTGTACATTGCCTGCTTACCTAGACACGGTTACGCTATGTGCATACTATTCAGGGAATGGACAGAAAATAAATCAGTTTTTTTTTTAAATCAGGACCGGCTGATTCAGTGCTATTTTGACCCGATTCTCTAACAAATCCCACTTCCCACTAAATACCAAAGTTTGTGAGTTTTTAATTTTTCGCGCTACAGCGTTTGAACGAATTTGAATACAATTTAGAGTGCAGATAGCTTATAAGCTGTAATAATATATACAGGCTGTTTTTATTTAAAAAAAAAATGGACGCCATCTGTGCGATGGCGGGTGAAATTGCGAAATTGAAATTAATTTTGCGAGGTGAACTTAGACATAAATTAAACTAGATTCTATTAGTTAGTAATGGCATAATTTAAGAATGCCTGGACAGATACTGCAAATATTTTTTTAAACAATTGTAATATTTTATTATGAAAACTAGCGTGGTTATTACACATTTTTATTTAAACAAACGGCCGACCCGTTTGTTTAAATAAAAATGTGTAAGATTTCGCCTCAAAAATAGACGTGAGTACCCATTTGTCAAATAAGTTATAGTGCAAGTTTATTATTGAATAAAAAAAAATATAGACATATATTTATTCGTGGAACACAATAGCAAAAATACATAAAACATAATAAAACAAAAATCTATGTCTGCCACAAATCAGTTCCAGCTGAACTGCAACCAGCCGGCACTGGTCTTCCGCTGGAACCGGCCATGACACATGGAACGGACGGCGATATATGGAATTTAGAGAATCAACAATAAAAAAAAGGAAACGAAATTTTAAAATTTTAAGAAAAAATTATAATGCTTTTCATGATATTTATTTATTTTTTTAAATTTCCGTTTTTTAGCTTAGTCGAAAGCCATGCTGCTGTCTGATTAAAAAAACAGTTCCGGTATTCAGAACTCATTCGAAATCGATTCGGAATCTTTATCTCCGTCTCTGTTATTTCCATAGAGAATGACAGAGACGGAGGTATAGAATCTGAATGAGTTTTGAATGCCCCTACAGGTCGAATTGTTCGCACCAAACATGCAACGACCTTCGAAAACCTGGTGGACGCGTGTTCTTCTACGTCGAAATGTTTAAAGGTGCTCCCTCACCGGGAGCATTCACGTGTAATGTAACATTATAGATTCGACTTTGAGCATTACATTATAATACTACCTCCCTGAATAACGAGCATTCACGTGTAATGTAACATTATAGATTTGATTTGACTTCACATACTCATTTTGTATCATTACAAGGTGCGCGCTGTAATGCTCGGTTTTCCTCCCTCGCTGATGTAATGCTCGAATTTGTAACATTACACGTGAATGCTCCCGGTGAGAGAGTACCATAATGTACGCTGTGACGTCATAACCAACAATTTTGAAGGAAGAAGAAGGAGAAAAGAAGGAACGGAACAATCGGATCCTCTGTTAATTAGAGTGAGAACCAAGCCTTATAGGCACCCTATTCTTACGCAATACATGTACAGGTAAATTGTGGTAGCAATTATAGTGCCGTGTAGCCAACTGAAACTTCCGCCCACGGTGCAGGGGCGCCGTTATGAGCCGAGTTTCTTGATCATTATACTTGCCATCTTCTACACGGGAACCCACTGTCACGTTCAAAGTTTTTGATTCAGCGAAGATGCGACGAACGACCCCTAAATTCAAGTCCTTTAAAGTCGCCAAGTATGCAATGGAAACACGTATTAAAAGAGTTAAAAGTTAAAAGTGTGTTAAAAGAAAAACAAAATACCCGACTGCAGACAATCAGTTTTTGTAGTCTAGCTTTCGATTTTTTTACGCTTGATATGCTGTTGAGTGTACGTTTTGTGAGAAAGTATGCTTAAAATCGTTGTAAATGATTATAAATGTGCATTTTTTAGAATAATTCTAATAAAACCACTTGTTTATTTCGAAAAAGTGCGTTGGAGGTTACGAAAAAACGCATTTTTTTATTATTATAAAAAAAAAAAGTGTATATATATATATATAAACACTCTGAAAGTGAAGACGAATCTAACGACACCTCGCACATCAAAATCGGTCAAGCCGTTTAGGCTGTAGGCTGTTATATAGAAACATACTCACATACATATATACATACACCCTTACATATATACACTCGAAAAACATAACCCTCCTTCTTACGCAGTCGGGTAAAAAATTATACTGATTTATATGAGCATGGAGCATGGAGTTTAATCAACGAATGTTAACTAGTGGTTCTTTCAGTAAGCAGTGAACCGCGCGAGTACAAACTTTTTTGCAAGAATTGTGTTCAATCTATGCATTTGTTCAAGAACTCAAATCCTTATTTAATATGAATTATTTTGGAACCAAAAGTGATAACCGAAAAGTAGCTAAAAAAACACAGTTTTGTTTTAATGTTTCCACCTATGTGTATCTTTGTAATATAGAGTACATCCCAAACTGAGACTACACGACCATGTACCTCGACAACCTTTTGACCGATTTTTGAAGTTTTTTTACTTACTTCAAGCACAATGTCATTCTAGTTCCGAATAATTTTACATAGGAAGTAGCAGCTTCGTAGATGCTTACGAATTTAAAATTGCCGGGTTTTAGCTCGTCTCTTTATCCAAAACCATGTCGTAACACAAGATACGGAATTCTCAACAAAACCATATGTACGTGTTATAATATTTTACTCCAGCTGCCCCCCCCCCCCCCCCCCCCCGTAAAATATGTTTTACTTTTCTTGCCCCATAAGGTAACTCAAATTAACAATTAATATTTACGACAAATATCTCTAACTAGACCTCCCAAATAAAAAATCTGACAAATACCTAAAAGTCCCCTTTTTTCAGTAGATAAATCTGCCAATTGCACCAGCTCTCGCACCCGGACGCGCTCGTATAAATCATGGCCCTGCTGGAAAGTTAACCACCCCGAGTGATAACACTTGAAGCCCGATCCCATTTTTCTTCCCAAAACGGAAAACTCGGTCGTAAGATTGACCGTTTTTGCGATTCACTTTTTTTATCTAAAACTGGGTTGTCTTGGAAAATTTTGAGGATATCTTAGATAAGGCTTTTATTGCTTTCTACGTTTTAGTTTATTGCCGAACTGCTTACTATCTTTGAGGACATCTTCAATTTCAACTTTAAAGCTTTACAGTTTAGGCACATTTTTGATTGTACCTCGTTGGTATTGTAGGATAGGGCTTAACTTTAAGTTTTTGGATCACGACTATGTACGTAAAATCCTAAAATAGCCAAAAATAGAGCTTTAGTACAGATTGGCCGTCTATCTTTACTCGTATACCTACAACAATATTTCTTTAGACGTTTACTTTCACTATAAGCCTCTTATAGGTTGCGTCTCTGTTTAATAACAAATAATTTTAACGATACGACTATTGGAAATTCTCAAATTCAGCGAAAGGAGGTATACTCGTGGCAAAATATTTCATACATTTTGCCAAGAATACTACTTTTAAAAGACAACCACTAGTAAATTTCAGCACTGCAGAATAAAGACACATCAATTTCTGCTCGCCTAGCTCAAATAAATAAATACCGTTAAAAACTTTCTCAATAATTATTTTAATTTATTTTGGTAAATACCAGTGAACTTACTAAACAATTTAAACAAAAGCGTAGTTAAATTTAGTTCGAGAAGCTTCACAAGTATCAGAATTCAATTATCAGAATAGCTTCGAGCAATACAGTACGATTTGTTTACTTGCCAGAGAGGAATAGTTCAGCAACCTCTCGCCACCGAGATTCATTCACCTCAATATTTTCTTATTCAATAAGTAAAGCTAAGCTGTGGCCACGAAAAACGCTTAAAAATCTCTGTCAGAAATTTCGTAAAGATTGGTTATCCTTACGAAATTTCTCACAGAGATTTTATTTGACCTGGAGAAGGACATAGGCTATATTTTATCGTCATCACCATCACCGCTTTTAATCACTGCGCGGGTGAAGTCGCGTGGCACAGCTAGTTGCTTTATATGAAAGAAAACAAAAAATGTCTATACATCACAAATTAAAAATCCTTTTTTAGGGTTCCGTACCCAAAGGCTAAAAACGGGACCCTATTACTAAGACTTCGCTGTCTGTCTGTCTGTCTGTCTGTCTGTCTGTCTGTATGTCTCCAGGCTGTATCTCATAAACCGTGATAGCTAGAAAGCTGAAATTTTCACAAATGATGTATTTCCGTTGCCGCTATAACAACAAATACTAAAAATTAAAAAAAATATAATATTAAGGAGGGTCTCCATACAATAAACGTGTTTTTTTCGTATTTTTTTGCTCAATATTAAAAACGGTAACAGGTAGACGCTTCAAATTTTCACAGAATATTTACTTGTATATTACCTTTCAAAATAAATAATTAAATAACAATAAAGTAAATATTAAAGGGGGGCTCCCATACAACAAACGTAATTTTTAAGCAATTTTTACTCGATCTTAATTAACAGGTAGAAACTTGAATATTTGTAAGTAAATATTTAGAAATATATTAACTATAAAAATAAATACCTAATCTAATACATAAAAACTCACAAAATGAAATTAATCCATGCATCTAAAGGCGGTGCGAGCGCCGCGCCGCGGTGTGGTGGTGGCGCGAGCGCGAGGCGGTTGCTAAGCAACGGCCGCGCGGGTAGCGGGGGAGGTAGCATCACGGAGCGAGCCATAACCGCGCGTATTCGCACGAGCGTCGTCATGCTGCCCGGATGTGTATCGAAAACCTACCTATAAGTTTGCAATTTACTATTTGGAATTTCGTTGATTTCTCGTTATTTTATAAACAGAACTAATCTTTGTAGTATTATAGATGATAGTACGGAACCATTCGTGCGCGAGTCCGACTCGCACTTGGCCGATTATTGTTAATTTAACTTTGTTCCTTGGAAACACGTTTTGTTCATCGTTTAAAATTTAAAATGCTGAGATCTAAAACAGTTGTATCATTAAAAAGCAATTTATTTTTACTAAAACTGTAGTGCAAAAATTAGCTAGTGACCAAAATAAAACATTTAAAAAACATCTCTAAGTACTTATATTTTTACTTATATAGAACAAGTTTCGTTAAAATGTACAAAGTGCGCTGAACCTGGACTTTTTAGAGCCAAAAAATATTTTTTTACGAAATTGCTTTTACGATGAACCAAACGGTCAAGTTTTAATATCAGCAGTAGTAAGAAGCACGTCGTCGTAAAGTTCATGTCGCTACCAGTCTCAAGTCTTCTTTTTACACAAACCAGTGATTCTCAACGTTTTGACATTTTCACGTGAATTTGGTAAAATATAGCTCGACTTGGCGGGGCCACTGCCGTGCCCCCAGATGTCACTGCTTATTACTTGTATTTAGATTGTTAATGTTCTAAGACTGGTGCAATTTTTATGCAAGTGTTCAATCATCTTCATATTATGTGTCCCTAATTTTGGCACGTTTCTCCACGTGTTTGTTTTCATGTTGTCGAAACAAGTTGTTGTTGAGTTAAATATCAGCCCTATTTTACGGGCAAATGTGCAAATAGCGCGAGTCCAATATGAGGAAATTTTGACACTTTCGTATTTAGGCCCATATTATATAAAAATGTACGCGTGATCAAAACATCGCAAACCAAGCCTCTGACAAACATTCAATATTATAATAACACAGGTGTGGCCGTAGCTGTGGTTCTCGTATTGGCCTATAATATTTAGCCACCAACGTACGGGCTTCAATCCCCGAAGCTGTTTATACCACTTGACAAGATGAAATAAGTTAAAAAAATAATTGAGTCAGGCGTTACTTTGCGGAAATTCATGTTTAAAAACTTAACTTACCTATATATCTAGTGTGTTTCCGCTTCGAGGTCTTCAAGCTGGTATTCTTGCCTACTTCGAAGTCTTCAAGCTGGTACTCTTCTGCTTCGATTTCTTCTAGCTGGTAGTTTTGACGGCTTCGATTATTCAAGCTGGTACTCTTGTCGACACGTGTTTCATCTCTTCACGTGGCATCTTCAGGACTTGTTGACACTTTGAACTGTTGCGCGAGACAGCGCACTACTTTTGATCAGACCACATAAAGATAAATGGCGTTTGCATTGGCATAAGCTATGAAAAGGTTAAGACCAATTTCCAATCCTAAAATTGCTACGAATTATTCGGTCGGGGGAACCATTGTTTGAGAGCCTGTGGTCTGGACTCGCAGAGATCTAGTCTCATTGCGAATGCAGCTAATGTTCGCTAGAAGATACTTCAGAACAATGAACATTTTGTTTAAGATTTTAATTACAGCTTTGGTAATTTTTTGTAATTAGATTTATTATGTAAAAAATAATGTTTTAAATTGGAATTATTGAAAAAGGTATTTTAAAACCAAAATTTATTTCGAAACCAAACTTAAGATTATTTTTGACTGATTATTTTTTATCATAATGAAATCTGAATGTTTGTTTGCTTAGATGTTGGTACGAGACCGTATTTTTGAAGCGATCTTGACGAAACTTTGTAGTCAGGTTCTATAATTTTATAGTTTTTTTTTATTCAAGATAGATCTACGTTTGACCACCAAATCACCTGATGTTAAGCGACGGTGTAACCGAGGATGGAGCTCGTCAGATGTTATTGGGGGATCCCCCCAATTTTAATTACCCCTCAATGGGGGGTAATTAAAATAAATAGGGGTAAAGTTTGCGATAGCGCCTACGTTTGATAGGTACTCAAATGTTTGAAATATGAGCAAAATCGGTGGAGATGTTATCGACACAAAAAGTATTAAGTCTGAGTTAAAAAGAGAATAAATTTTTCTACGAGTCGCTAAAACACCTTTCAAATATCACTAGTTTTATACCAAACACACGGCATTGAGGCAATACGTCTTATTATACTCTTAAAACTATATTTATTTTATGTTTAAGCTTCGGAGGCTAAAAAACTAAGTACATACTTAGTTACTTAGTTTTTTTTTTTCATAATACATACTGTGTAGGAAATATTTAATCAGTACCATACACACATATTTTATTTCCAAATAAATAATAAAATGAAATTTAATTAGTTAAATCAATTCATTTACATGGAAAAAAGCGGGCATAAAAATAAAACCGCATTTCCACATGAACTTATTAATTTACAAATTTTATTGTTTATTTATAAAATTTTAATACCGAAAGGTGACGATAATATATTAATTTAATACCTATACCTAATTCAATTCTTTATTGCCACAATTCTTTGTTTATAGTTTACGGTGGTAAACTCGTACAAAGAGTTATGCCGTAAAATTCCAATAGATGGCGTTAAAAGTAATAAGAAAGTTCAACGCAGAATATTCGTGAGAACTCATCTGAAATTCGGGAAATGTTTTAAGTTAAATGTTTAAAGTTTCTTGTTTATAGCCTAAATTAAATAAAATGATTGAGGGGCCTAGGGGCCTTATCGAAATCTAGGTACATTATCACGGTACTCATATTATTAGTGTACAGATCTGTGAAATGGAGTGCACGACACCGATCACCCATTTTCATATTGTTAACTAAATAAAGTGGTCAAATGAAATTATGAAATTTATTTGTGAAAAAAAAATTATAAAAATTTGTGGATATTTCACTCAACACCATCTAACCCAAACTAAGCAAAGCTTGTACTATGGAACTATATGGCTGATAGAATACATATATACTTTTTTTTTGTAATATACATATAACACATAGAAACACCCAGACACAGAACAAACAACCATGCTCATCACACAAATGTTTGTCCTGGGTGGGGATCGAACCCACGACCTTACAGCATGTATGTAAAGAATTTCAACAATCCCTCTAATCTTACGTCCTAATCTTTTCTAACCCTCTAATATCCTCTCCTTTCGATCTAACCCTCTAACCAAGGTCAAATGTGGCATAAAATGGCCGCATGGCCTTTAAAAACTTATATCTGCCAATAAAAATATAACAAAATAAAAAAAAAATAACATTAATTTATTTGATATCTTTTAATTTTATTTATTTATTTTAAAGTACACAATGGAAATCGGTACATAAGTTACTTAGCAATTAAAATATTTACACAACTAAAAGTTAATAAATGCCTCAAAGTAATGTTTATTACTACCTCACTTGATTTCATTGTGATATTCAAAAGTACATTTTCATTAATTTAAAATAAAGAGTGAGCTGGTAGCCGCTTATATACTCGTACCATCAAACATCCACTGTCCACTCTGGGGCGTATGCATCTTCAAGTAAATGCCAACCAATTCATTCTTCTTCTTCTTTTTTGTATTGGACCCGCATTAAAGCATTTGCCAGTGTCAAGTATTAGGATTTTTCAAGTTTCTTGAATAAAACAAGTTGTAAATGTTCTAGTCACAATCTAAGTCATGTATACAGTCAATTTATAAGTCGAGTCCTGCTTCAGTAAAGTGGGGGCGACTTTACTAGAAGCTTCTATATGGAGTTTTGCCGATAACGTAAAATCACACGTTTTACTGCTTTATTTCACTTGCCTACACTCACGCACTTTATCGAACACTTAATAAATAAAACACCACCATTTTTATAGCATTAATGTTCAAAATAACACAAGCTTAGGAAAATAAAACAAAGCAACAACGCGTTACTAAGACGTTCCCGCCAAAAAAAAAAAAAACACAATTCATTCTTAATTATACGGTACAACATAATTCTTCAGCAGTCCCAAGTAACTTTAACTAACCCTGCATGACCGAACACCATAGAAACGTTCCACTTTTAAAATGTATTTCAGCCATTTTCTTTTATAACAAGACCTTTTTACAATGTAATATTAATGGTCACCTCAAATGAGGACAATTCCACTTAAGCCGCGAGCACACCGGCGGAAGTGGCGCAACTTAAGCCACATAAAAGCCGCACTTAAAACGTCATCTAGTCGAAAAAATTCATGGTTTGCCCCCACTTTAATAGGAGATTTGAGCGCATTACGCGTCCGGACTTATGTAATTACCCGAGCTAGAGTGTAGCCTGGCCTTTACCGGGGTAATGTCGCGGTTTTATGTGCACTATGCTTTATATGGGTCTGGGAGAATGACTATTTATTTCAGTGAAATACTGGTGAGTGACAAAACTTGAGAACATTTTGTTGTTTGTTGATTTTTGTCGTAATGTGGACATGTATCGTTTTTTTTTTACATATAAAGAGCAGCAAAGGGCAGGCGGCTCGCTTAAAGGTAAGCAAAAACCGTCGCTTACGGACAACACTAATATATGGGTGGATATTCCAAAATGCCGAACGAAACGTTTTATTTCCACATTTATCGTACGGACCGAAACATTGTGGAATACGCTTCCTGAGTGGATTTTCTCCGAGGGATACAAACTGGGTGTCTTTAAATCGCGAGTGAATCGGTTTCTTTTAGGTAAGCGCGCTTCATCGTAGACCGCAACATCACTTAACATCACGTGAGTTGGCGGTCAAGCGAAAACCTATATTACAAATACAAATAGTACAAATACTAAGTTTTATTGTTTACTTTACAATATTATATTATAATTAAAAGTGTGTCAGCACCCGAATTATAAATTCTTGGTTTCGGGTGCTAACGCCTTCCTACGTGTATAAACTATATAAAACAATGTAAGTATATTGTATAAAAAAAAATCGGCCAAGTGCGAGTCGGACTCGCGCACGAAGGGTTCCGTACTATCATCTATAATACTACAAAGTTTAGTTCTGTTTATAAAATAACGAGAAATCAACGAAATTCCAAGTAGTAAATTGCAAACTTATAGGTAGGTTTTCGATACACATCCGGGCAACATGACAACGCTCGCGCGAATACGCGCGGCTATGGCTCGCTCCGTGATGTTACCTCCCCCGCTACCCGCGCGGCCGTTGCTTAGCAACCGCCTCGCGCTCGCGCCACCACCACACTGCGGCGCGGCGCTCGCACCGCGTTTAGATGCACGGATTATTTTCATTTTGTGAGTTTTTATGTATTAGATTAGGTATTTATTTTTATAGTTAATATATTTCTAAATATTACTTAAAAGTATTCAAGTTTCTACCTGTTAATTAAGATCGAGTAAAAATTGCTTAAAAATTACGTTTGTTGTATGGGAGCCCCCCTTTAATATTTACTTTATTGTTATTTAATTATTTATTTTGAAAGGTAATATACAAGTAAATATTCTGTGAAAATTTGAAGCGTCTATCTGTTACCGTTTTTAATATTGAGCAAAAAATACGAAAAAAACACGTTTATTGTATGGGGACCCCCCTTAATATTTTATTTTAAAAAAAAAAATTGTATTTGTTGTTATAGCGGCAACGGAAATACATCATTTGTGAAAATGTCAGCTTTCTAGCTATCACGGTTTATGAGATACAGCCTGGAGACAGACAGAGAGACAGACAGACAGACAGACAGCGAAGTCTTAGTAATAGGGTCCCGTTTTTACCCTTTGGGTACGGAACCCTAAAAACTGTAACATCAGCGACGTCACTTGCTTTGAATATAAATAGGTATAATACATAAATTACTATCATCATCATCATCATCTCAGTCATAAGAAGTCCACTGCTGGACATAGGCCTCCCCCGTGGATTTCCAAAAAGACCGATTGGTAGCGGCTTGCATCCAGCGTCTTCCCGCCACTTGTAAATTATTATGGCTTTGATGAATAGTATAGAATGGCTGAAATTGAATATTTTCTGTATAAATGTCGTATGCGGTCACCCATCTAAAAACAGACCGTGTCGTCCATCGGCGTTTGTTTCTACCCGACTGCGTAAGAATAAATAAATATCCCGTTAATAATACTAGTGCTTTAATGAATGACCGTGATAGTTTAAAAAAGAGTATTTTTACTAGAATTATTCTAAAGAATGCGCATTTATAACCTTTACAGCGATTTTATGCATGTTTTGTTTTCTCAAAACCTGCAACTCAGCAGCGTATCAAGCGTAACGAAATCGTAAGTTAGACTGCAGAAACCCATTTTCTGCAGTCGGGGATTTTGTTTTTCTTTTAATTTACTTGTTGATTCCAGAGTCGAGTACTACGCGAACTTGTGATGATGATGATGATGATGTCCTCCTTGACGTATCCGTCAACGGCGAACCCTGCTATATTCGGTTGTGCGCCCGTATGTGGCTGGCAAAACCAAATTTTGTCTTGAAAATTATATTGCATGGCGCGCAGTGCAATAGAATTTTGAACGCGAACTTGTACTTACATACTGTAAAAATAGATCTTGACTTATCTTCTCAAAACAAGTTGTAAAAATTATGTCCATTTGTATCGCAAATAGAACAATGATTAGGCTGCAATTACCGAGAAGTTAACTTCGGCGTCAATTTAGATAGTAATGGGTAATCCGGCAAGTTATTTTGAAACTAGAAAAAAATCACATAATAAGTAATAATCGAATTCATATTAGGTTTAGGAGTGGCAGCCTGTTATTTTCTCTTTTAGAGTTCTCTACCTACGTCAGAAAGAAAAGCCGAAAAGTGCAACTTTTAATTTTAATAGACAAATAATGATGAATCTAACATCTTACACATCAAAATCGGTATAGCTGTTTAGGCGGTGAGGGGTATTAAAAAACAATACATGTCCACATAAATACCTACATCCGAAAAATATAACCCTTATTCTTGCGCAGCCGCGTAAAATACATAACATCTAGAAGTCCATCCGGCCAAATCTTCAGATACCTTACCCCTAGTCCTCAATTTTTTACTCGTGAAGCGTCCCGTGCCGGCGGCATGTCGGAAACCACTTAGGACCATTATCTGAATCCAGGGATCCCGGGTAATTAGGCATTAAATGCGGCCCGTGATCTGCTGTCTTTGCCACTCCGGAGCCCTATAAATATAGGATGAGGCGGGGTGGAATCTGGGACACTCGTGGGATTGGGATTTTTATTGCAGGTTTTTGGAGATTGGACATGTAAAAAGTAATAAGCTCTTTTTTATGCGAATGAGAGAAAGATTGTTAAAAAATATTATAAGTTTGACGTATACCTACATTTATTATGTATATCTAAGTGATGTCTGTGGTATCCTCTCAAACGGATTAACCGATTTTGTTTTAGTCTTTTTTGTTTGAAAGAGAATTAACTGAAAGTGCTTTTAGTAATATTTCATCCAAATCGGTTCAGCAGTTTCTTTTTGTCGGGGTTTTGGAGTTTTCTAAACTTATCCTTGTGTTTATCCACTATGACACAATATAGTTTTTTTTCTAGCATATTACTCGACATATAGGTACCTACCTCGATATATAGAAGGTAACAAACTAACAACTCATCTCATTTTCAAAAAATTATCTGAGCGCCTGATCGATGCGACGCGTGACCAAAATGCTGGCGCGTATCTAACCCAACGCATAAGCATTGCCATTCAACGTGGCAATGCGGCTAGCATGCTGGGTACGCTGCCAACTGGTAGTGGGTTTGAGAATTTGGATTATCTTTATACCTTTATCGGTCTGGGGTGATCGATGTGCTTTTTGTGTAGTAGTTTAGTTAGTTGAGTCTGTATATTGTTGTGTTGTAGTTAATAAAGGCGCTTGCCATAAAAAAACAAAATATAAATATATAAGACCTAAAATATTCCAATATTAAGTTAACCTACTTAACCTAAATATTAACCTAATATCGGCTTACTTACACTCCGTATGCAAAGAAGGCACGAAAACAAAACCTCTCCAATAGAGCAAAATAAGCCCAAGATTAAATGTGGCTTAGCACAACTTTGCACTCATTACGTTTTACGAAAGGCTTCAATATGAAAATAAAAACTTATTACTCTCTGAACAGAAGGCAACACCACTTGTGCTACCTGACCCTTTTCAACTATAACGTACTATATTACATTACTTCTTTTAATACAATAATACGATTCGTAAGGTTTTTTTATCCTCTTTTTACGATTGTTATACTCTTGAATACAAATATGGCGAGTTTTTGTTTGGTTTTCGACTTATAAAGCTTTCGCTACGTGTTTTTAGCGAACGATATTTTTATTTTTTTCCTGGTGTTTGTTGCCTAAAATTCGTATATGAAAACAATATATTTTATCCTGTGTTTTGAGCCGACATCAAAAGAATGGTTATGATTTCAACCTGTGCTTGTACTTAAGAGTACGCAGTCCGACCATCGTCCGTCTCGCTTGCGCATACGATACAATATTGAAGATATAAAATGACTGAATTAACTTATAAAACCTTTATAAACCGAAAAACACATCGTACAAATATTTAAAAACCTGTTTAAGCTTGTACTAATGAAGCTTTTTCATATAATATCCTATATGATACGGTTAAAGCACTTTAAAGTTTGGACTCCCCTTCCTTGCATAAAGACCCAATTTTTTTGTGATTAAATAAAAAATTTACAGATCAACGGGAAATACCCCATAGGTTTGATTCGCTTGCGAGTGTCGAAATATTCGTTTCTTGCGACATATTCGGCTGTAACTTTTTTTATGAAAACTGAAAAGTTTGATTTTTCTATCTGCAGCAAAAGACTATGGTTATTACAGGTCTGCGTATATGGTTTTAATTGCAACACGATACCTTCACGCGTTCTCGAGATACAGGTCTTGACAGACGGACAGACGGACAACAAAGTGATCCTATAAGTGTTCCGTTTTTTCTTTTTGAGGTAGGGAACCCTAAAAACGACTATACCTATTAAATCGAAGCAAAACTTCAACAAAGCAACAAACCGTCACAGAGCCGATGCGCATCAGCAAACGTCGGAAATCTTTTATTTAACGATGATATTAAAACTTTCAGACTTGTGCGCACTCAACAACTTTGCTGATGAGTCGTCCATTTTACTTAGCGCCCTCGAATTACTTAAGTTCCCCATGTCGTGCCAGGAAACTTTTGTTTTAACTTAAGTACACTCGGATATAAATAGAGCTAGCTGTGTAACCTGACTTCCCTCGTTATCAAACATCTACGAGTAGACATACGTTTGTATCAGGAAGTACGTATTATCTTATATAGACATTTAAGAGAGTACAAAAACAATATGGAAACAATATATAAAATACCTACACATACTAAATATATTAACATAATTTAATAAAATAAAGTCTAATTCTTAACTAATGTTAATGTAAGGCTGCAAGTCCCACGCATGCAGACCCTGATCTGAGAGTCCCCATCACGCTCGCAGCGTTACCGCGCTGAATGGCCAAAAAGGAAGTGTTAAACAGGTTCTCTTCGCCTAGACACGTCAGGAAATTTTCTAGTATGAATGTAGACATAGACATTGGTTTTTAACCCCCGAAAAGAGGGGTGATATAAATTTGACGTGTGTATATTTATATAACTATGTATCTGTGTTGTGGCATCGTAGCTCTCAAATGGATCGACCGATTTCGATCATTTTTTTTTTTAATCTCTCGATTTCACAGATTTTATCAAGAGTTCTTATGTTGTTGATGTGAGTTGATGTTTCATTAAAATCTTTTTTTATCCTTTAGGTTAAGCCATTTTATTTTGTCGTCCCCGTTTTGAGTTTTCTAAACATTTCCTTGTGACGAAAACATAATAGAAATAAAATAAAACATAAAGAGTATAACAACATTTAATTAGAAAAACAAAAAGTTTTTTTGTTTCACAACTCCATCTCAGCATAACACTTGTAAACAACCAGCGCTGATCTTCTGCTGGGACCGATTGGTACCTAGAACCTCTTGATTGTTTTTTTTTCTCTCCTGCCTATTCCTTCTATACGACTCCAGCACCACATTTTAAAGACCTCAAGCCATTTCCTGTCTCTTTTGGTCGTAGACCACTTTAAGAGCAGAGTTATCACGGCAACTTTAGCCAGTAAATTACGGGGGTTTTCGTGCAAAAGGAAAAAAAAAACGTTTTCGTTCCAATGGCAGTTTCAAACAGAAGAATATACATGACGAAAGCTCAATGTTGAACCCACCTAATTTGTAGTTGAGGCCCTTGGATTCGTGACAACACTCACGTTTAATCGCACTTCGACCATTGTCGTGATTGCTCGTGATGTCACAATGCGGATTACAAATTATTTGATTTAGCTACTCAATAAATAAATTAATCTTACTGGACTATATTCCACTCTTATGTGCAAATTAGTCACATTATTTTGATGGTATTGTATTGTCAAGTTTAAGTTTTTAGGTTGCTTTATAAGCGTGTCACTCGTCTCCCGCCGATTGAAACTGTCATTGTTTTTACCCGTAAATATTCTCCGATTTTGGTAAATCTTTTTTTATTAAGTTAAAACTATTTCATAGCTATACTTCTGCGGTCTGATAAAAAAATCAACTAATATTTTTTGGAGCTATAACGAAATTTGAAAATAGCAAACCGTATATAATTCTAATCAGACAAATGAAGTTTAGGGACTGTATTCTTTATGTATAAAGCGCGTAACAACTTGTCTCTTAAGTACTCTAGACTAAATATTTATAAGTAGTGTTTATTTGAATAAGTACTCAGTATGAGTTTATCAACATACTAAAATTAATGAAAACAAATGAAAGCGGTCGCACGTAGGTGTCGCAATGCGGTCGGTCTGTATAACTACAGCCATAGGAACTAGCTGTATTTAAACGGATTATATTTTATACAGGTCGGACTGCATTCGGATACCTACTGCGGCCGATAGCCTTGTTTTATCAATTTTGTTTTAGAATGTTGGTGTAGTTTTGTTTTGAAAGTTTATATACCTAAGCTGTGGCTTTGTTTTCATATGCTGTGGTACAAGAACCGTATTATTTTTGCAGGCAATTTTTTTGTTATTCGACTGTCAACTCGCCTGCTGTTGCTACAAATGGTATCGTAAGTTATATGCTTCTTTCCAGTATGAAAAAAATAAAAGAAAAATAGACGTTGCATGGCCAAGTACCAACAGCTTATATAATATATTGAACAAATAATTAAGAGTAACACAAAAATAAACCAATTAGAATTATTCTGTATTTTTTTCTTAACAAATAAATAAATAAATCAGTCTCAAACTTAACCTCAAAAAAGCAGCGTCTGAAAAATCTAATAAAGTCTTTTCGCTTGCAGTCTAATAACCGTGTACCTAATTCAAGAACACGCCGTTTGCTAGAGCGTACACTGGCGGGATTTTTGAATGCAAATGTTATTCTATAGAGTGGTCGACAGTGACTAAGACTGCGTGTGAGCTACTGGCCAGTCTCCAGTGGCTAGCGACTAGCATTTGTTCCATTTTTTCCTAGCTTTTGTATTGATTTGCCGCACACGTGTGACTAAAGGTGGCTTATTGCATAGCTGTGCTTAGGCACGCCATTGATGGCTGAGACAGATAACATTATTTTTTATTACGAAAGATCTACGGTTAACCAATTCCTCCAATCCTAATGTTAAACGACAGTGTGGTTCCGAGGATAGAGCTCGTCGATCTAGGACACATTTCCTGCCAAGAAAACGGTAACTCGCTACTGACGTGCAGCTCTGGCTGCTTTTTATTCTCATTTTAGTCTAAAATCTGAGAGCCATTGGCATTATGATGTTACAACAATTACTGATCAACGAGAAATATTGCTGGCTAGCGTTAGTCACCGTAGCAGGAGGCAGTGGTGCGTAAAAACCATCGTGGAAATGGCTGATGACTTGTAAAACTTTTTTATTCTGCCCCAACAAAACTTCTACAACTGTTTCCAACTTCCCATCAGCATTCTCCACTGACGGCGCTGGATAAAAACGGGATGAGGGGGAAGCGACGCTGGAAATCCCACGGGTACGGCCGCTGAAATCAGCGGTAATAGTTGTATGCAAAGCAGCGATTCAAGCGCTCATCGGTGACACTACGCTCCAGGGACGCAGGTTGAATTTTTCAAATTAAATTTTTAGAAGAATGGTTGCTCGGGTCGGGATTGCTTTTTTGTTGGAGTGCGTTATCCAAATTGTAGTGTTAATTTTTCGCTGTTACTTTAGATTAGTTTAGAACTATTGCTGTTGTATGTGTGGAAATCATTTCTACTAATGGTGCGGTTTTTACTAAGCCTACTCGAGAGTCAATAGTATCTGTCTGTCTGTCTGTCCTACACTTATATGTAAAACCAAACACAAGTATAATAAATATATAATAGTATAAAATAACAATACTGCCAATGATATTGTTACGGGAAGTGGGTATAGGGATTGGAAGGATACAACGATGTTATTCAAACCCGTTTCATTCACTGTCACGTACTATCTACTACAGAGCACTCATAGTCGATAATACGAACACCGACAATAATTACAGAATCGACGCGCTACAAACACACAGAGACCGTGTTCCGACCAACACACTACTACTACTATACTACTATAACGTCCCTTCACTATACTGTTCACTTAAACACTTCACTTCCACTTGTAACTTTTTCTTCTTTCCTGTATGCTACTTGTATCTGAACTGCCCTCTGTCCTTTTTTTTGTGAAATGACTAGAGCTGTTGGTCTCTAACGGCCTCTACAGCTTGCCGGACTTTGGCGAGCGCAGAAGGCGCTGGGCCGCTTACAAACTAAAGGTTACGAGGGACTAGCTCAAGGGCACCTCGAGGGAGGTTCGGACCTCGGCTTGGGCCGTCACCTGGGGGGGGGAAGTCGAATTGCCGTGCGGCAACCCCGATGGGGTGTGCCCTGCGGCCCTATTGGGTTGAACTGGTTGACTATTTGGAGAGAATCTAACCGGTCTTCTACCAGACCTGGGGGTTCCTCGACCTCGCCGGCAAGGTCGGTGTGTCGTGTTTGTGTTCCTTTGGTAACCGACGCCTATACCAAAAACTGAGTATTTCCTGTTGCCTGGGGCTGTCGGATCGGGTGACCCCAACGCAGCAGCCGTGACTGCTGCGATGGGGTCATCCGGGTCGCCCAAGATGTTTCTTGGGCGGCGACGGAGGGGAGGAGGGTCAGTCGTGTCTGTTGAGTAGTTGGATGCTTGGACTACAAGTGGGTTGGGATGATGGGGGGCCGCGTCAAAGAAGCGTCAAAGGGCGGGAAGCGTGCTTCATGTATTGAAGAATCGAGGGGAGTTCGAGGTCGCAGTGCAGATCGGAGTTCCGGACGAACCAGGGAGCTCCGACCGCTCTGCGGAGAAACCTATTCTGGATAACCTGCAGCTTTTCGAGGTCCAGGTGGGAAGCGTGGGCGAATGCCACGGACGCGTAGGTCATGACGGGGCGAATACAAGTTTTAAGCCCCCTGTGCCCTCTGTCCGCGACTGAAGCTCCTTATATAGCCCGCAGAACCTTCTAGAAGCTTTTATTTCGATAGTCATTTCGTTCGTCGTTTGTTTCGTTCCAGAATGTTCAATTTCGATCGTCTTTTCGCTCGTCTTTTGTTTTTATCATTTGTTCCGAACTTTCTAGAATGTTGACGAGATTCTTTATTTAAATTGTCGAGGAGTATTTCCTTCTAGAAATTTCACCATCATCATCATCATCGTTACAATATATTATACGTACTAAGCCTCAAGTAAGGTAATTGCCCGACTCGTCTTCAGTCGCGACACGATGAGTATAATCTGTCAATATTCTCATGATATTCAACAAGTACGAGTATATCTCTATAGATAAAATCTCATTGGATACCCAATTTGAATTATTAACCTTTCTTTTTAAAGTAGGTAAAAAAACAATGTTTTTTTTAAATGGAAGTTCTCAGAATATAACATTAATAAAAATGCGTCATAAAACGAGTTTTAATTATCGTCTCTGAGGATTGGAATGAATGCGCGGCGCATTTTCAAAAGAGAAAAAGACAATGACTCACCGTCACGCTTAACTTTAACAAAAACTTTACCGATCCCATTTTCAGATGCATCACGATAGCAAACACCAGGCAATGGAAATAAAATCAATAGTGATGGGACTCTTTCGCAGATTTCACATAGGTTTTATTTTATTCGTATATAAGCCTGCGTTTGGTCGCTAACTAACTAACTAAATAATTGTACAGTAAAATGTTTGTGTGCTATTTAAAACGTTTAGAATTCCTTCTGATTAAGCCTAGTTGTTAAGCCGCCTTTTTAACTCTTAATAAAATGGAGAAAACTTAAAATAAATAAAATTATTCTGCGCTAAGATGCATCAAGCACATGCACGCGCCCTCGCTGTTACACTCAATATCAAGTTGGATGTCATATCTCGACAACCACTTGACCAATTCTGTTTATTTTTAAGTCAAGTTATAATAATTGTGTACTTAATCTACCTACCAAATATCATTTAAATCGGTTGGTAATTAGCGCCGCAATAAACTCCCCCCCTTTTTATGGGAACCACCCCTCCTATCAAAAATCGCCGACGACTTTAAAAAAAACCGGACAAGTGCGAGTCAGACTCGCCCACCGTACAAACTAAATAAAAGGGGTAAATCATATATTTCTTTAATATTTTCCTTCATAAGCCTAAAAATATACATCGTAAAAATATTTAACACATTCCTTTCTCACCACTCGGATCCGAGTGGAGCGGGGTTATAGTAGTGGCGCCTCACACTCGGATCCGAGCGTGCGAGTCCCGTTCATTTTGTAGAAGTTAGTAAATCGCCGGCGTTTGAGGCAGTCAACATTGCTTTGCGCGGCCACTCTACCTATCCAAAATTCGCCTAAAAGTTTTGGTTCCCAGCTGAAGTGAAGGGTCTGCAGGGGGTGAAGAATGTGTTAAAAACCTGTTTTAGCTTATGCTAATGAGGCTCTTTCATATGATACCTCATATGATACGGTTAATTCACTTTAAAATTTGGGCCCTCATTCCTTGCATAGAGACACAATTTTTTTGTGATAAAATTAAAAATGTCCAGTTTTCGGATTTTTCCCTGTATGTGTACTCTAGCACAATGCTTCTTGCCAGAGTTCTAGGTCAACGGGAAGTACCCCATAGGTTTTGATTCCTCTGTGAGTGTCGAAATGTGCGTTTTTTACGACATATTCAGCTGTAACTTTATTTTACGAAAATTGAGAAATTTTATTTTTCTTTCTGCAGTGGATCTACGTATATGGTTTTAATTTCAACTCGATACCTTCACGAATTCCCGAGATAAAGGTCTTGACACCCGGACAGACGGACAGACGGACAGACAGACGGACAACAAAGTGATCCTATAAGGGTTCCATTTTTTCCTATTGAGGTACGGAACCCTAAAAATTAATAATCCATAGAACCTACACGCCAAGATTCATCAAAATTGGTTCAAAATTACGCCTTGTACGCGAGTACGAACATACAAACTCACAAACAAACTGACAGACGAAAGAAAATTTGGCCAGTTGATGCAGAGACGCTTCGCTCGCTCGGTCAATAATATGATACTTATCATATTATAATTATTATAGTTTAGAAAAGTGAACTAAGTGACTTCCAAATACTTACGTCATTTAGTTTATTTGAGTAATACCTATATTTTTCGGGTACTTCGGCGTTTCGCACCGCATGTTCTAGTATTTAGTTTTAAAAACCAAACTACCAAACCGATTTTATTGAAATTCACCATGGTAAATATTTATTAGGCGTGTATTTAATTTACTAATGGACCAATCTGAATGTATATATTCTTTGAAGTTGGTTGAAAAAACATACAAACATACCTACACATAATTAGATGTTTGCATGCAAGTCAAAAAGGAAATTTTTTGTGCAGTGGCAAAAAAATAAAAATAACTTAAAAAATAAAGAATCTTAGTCGCACCCAGTATTTTGCACGTTAAATAACCCAGAACACCGTTGACAAACCCCATAAAACTGAACATCATTGGAAATTACCTGAAAACCCTGAAATATGGGACGCTCTGGTTATACAGGATGGTTGTATATCACGCTAGAACTATTCTTTATTCTATAGCTTGCTGGAATGGTTGCATTTCGGCGACGATATCATATACTGTGGATATTACAAAATAAAAAACTATATATATATTTTTTTTGTTTTTGACCAGCACTCCCATGATGGAAAGTGATAAAAAGTTAAGGTGGTAACGATTTCCTTAGAAAAGTGTTTTATCAATTAAAGTCAAAAAAGTATAGTTTTACAATTAAGTAATTGTGGCTTGCTGTATTTTCAGTTTTAATTGACTGCAAATTGCATTTATTGAAGAAAAAAGTTTAATATAATGTCAATTAAATATATATCCATAATTTTCAATGAGAAAATTAATTCCATAATATTTGCTATTTATCTCATGTTTTCATCAACAAATATGATTTACCGCCTATAAAGACCGATACTTACTAAAGCTAACCGCAATTATTTTCTTATAAAAGTATACATTTTTCGACGATAATTATTAAAAATATACTTTTATAAGGAAATCGTGCAACCTTACGCACCAAATTATAGCTAGGATATTAAGAGTTGTATAATTATACTCAGTTATTGGTAAGTTGAGTATTTAAGCGCCAATGCGTTGACTGAAAATGAGCAAGAAGTCTATAGAGATTAATCGTTTGGCTACGGTTATCGAAAAACTATAAAGCAAAAGCGTTCGCTCCGCAATCCACGTTACTCGACAAGTTTGAAAGTTTTCAAATCCGCGATGAAAGAACAAGTTTTTTTTTCCTTCTGTATTTGTGAGGTTTTTCTAGAAAATTTTGCTTATTTTTTCTACATTTAGGTTTTTATTGTTGAAAAATTTATAACGGAAATTTTATACTAGCAATCCACTAGCATGGATTACGAGTTATATTACACCTTAAGTAATCAGTGGCCTTATTATGGATGTCCGTTCAAGGTCCATTCTTTATTTTGATTGTGATAGTGGCGAGCAGTCGTACTTGGTTCACGAGTGTGACCAAGATGTGTGATTTTGTTTTTGGTTTATGTTTTCTCTTTATTGACATAAAGAGAAAACATAAACCAAAAACAAAATATATATCTAAATGCTTAATGTTATGCTTATTTATATAGGTAAAAGACGATTAATAATGGTGTATTGAATAATATTCATAATATGAGTGTAAGTTAGCAGATAGCTTATAATAAACATTGTAATCTAATGCCTTTAAATGAGCAAATCTTGTATATATAATTATATATATGTATATAATCTGAATCTCAGAAACGGCTCTAACGATTTTAATGAAATTTGGTTTGTAGGTAGATTAGGGGACGATAAATCGATCTTGCTAGGTTTCATTTTTAGTGAACCCGGGTTTGCTCGTATTTTTAGTCATAAAAAATCCGAATGGAGCTCGTTCGCCCAAGAACTGTATTTAATGCAATGAATTAAATAGTCGGAGATTTCGTCTCAAAAATATACGTGAGTATTATATAAGTATAGTAATAGTGTGTATGCAATAATACATAAATAATGTATAGGTGCTTCAACCAGAATAGTCCGATAGTGTGAGTGATGTAGGCTGTGTTGATAACGGAAACAGTAGAAAGTGGCTGTTGAAGCCAACGGGCTCAGTTGTCCTTAAAGGATTGAGAGTGGTCAAATGAGCCCGTAGACAAAGAGATGAGACTTGTGTGTCGAGCTAACCCCGAAAAAAACTGAAAGTGACAAACTCAGCCCGCGGGTCAGTGGGCTGCGGGCTCAGTTGTCCACCAAATCAAAAATATGTTACCTACCAAGTTAGTTTTCATAAGAAAATTAAATATATTACAATGATTTTCATAAAAGCATTTTCATTTTGATTTCATGTAAGAAGAATGTAAGTTTATAATAATTATAAACAGATTTTAGGAAACAGTCCACAATAAAATTGTGTGATACATTGGGATTTAAGTGATAAAATTCTGTGACTAAACTCACCATTTTTAGCAGCTTTAGCCATGAGCGTGGCGCCGAGCACAGCAACGGTGACCACCAGCCGACAGACAGCCGGCACCATCATGGCTATCACTATCACTCCACCATCACTATCACATCACCATCACTGTCAATCACTATCACTATCACAATTGCTATCGCGCGACCGTCCGCGCCATCACCGCACTGACATGACAGTCAAGTATCGTATTATATTTTATGTATACTTATTAAAGGAAATTAATCTCCAATTTATTTTACTGATTTAATTTGTTTCATGTTTTTATAATGACTACTGAGTTTTCGAAAATTAAGCGGCTGGATCTGAAACAAAAAAAATAATGCATTTAATTACGAGGGAAATGAGCATATCAAGAGTAACGAAATCGTAAGTTAGGCTGCAAAAACTGCTTTTCTGCAGTCGAGTATTTTGTTTTTCTTTTAGAATAGATACTTATTTGTTCCACTGATATCCACTGATAATTCACTGACATCGTGTTATACGTCAGTTGATAACATTTATTATGAATACCACAATCACAACTGTTTGAGTGTTAAGATGATGTCATCCTAGCCGATTTCGACCACGGTGACTTAAGCTTCTGTAATAATTGAGCTTGGATGTTTCGCTCTCACGTGACTTATGTACCCTATTTTTGCAGAAAATGTTCGTGAGCATTCAATGCAAGTCAGGACGCCACAATTATAGTTATATGGTATTCTTATGGGAGGTCTGTTCTTGAGTTCGTCACGTTTCTGGTCAAGTTGACGCTTTCTATTATCTTCTATTTCTACCAGTGTTAAGACTCATTGTACTGGTAATACCGCTTACCGCTTGGTAATCCGTACTCAGCGATATCGATCCACATTCCTGTTACGTACTGCACAAGAATGGAATTCGTTGCCGCCGTCTCTGTTTCCTGAGACCTACAATCTTGGAATTTTCAAGGCTAGAGTGAATAGATATCTTCTAGATCGACGAGCTCCATCCTCGGCCACACCGTCGCTTAACATCAGGCGAATTGGTGGTCAATCGTAGATCTATCTTCTATAAAACAAAAATAACACAGAATTCGAGGGCCAACTATAATACTTAGACTTTGTTCTTATATGGAACTAATGTAGCATTGAGGGCGCTATTGTCCTTATTTCATTATTTTGTTCGAGTATTAACAATACAAGACGTCAATATATTATTTTCCACGATTGTTTTCTTTCCAAACAGACTCTAGACTTTTTTGTATATACATACTCATGATACATAGAACCATAATAAATAAAATGAATGAAACTCTACTACTATTACTCTTCTCATTTTCACGCTGTATTTCTCATTGGATTCAACATATTTGGAAAGCCAACTATTCATAAAGATGTATGTGCACTATTCTGTCACGTCAAAATCAGAATCAAATTCGAAATTTCAATTTTAGAAGGAAGCGTGGCGCAACGTTCCCGTGTCAAATGGAATGCGGTCCATGCTAGAAATCCAATTTCAAAATTTGAACTTCGAATTGTAGCTGTTAGCTGTTCTGCTATTGACTGCGTTAATTTCGGGCGAGACCATTGAGATCTTCCGACTTGACGCGGTAATTTGGTTCGCGATTGCTCACAGCGGTTAGCAATATTGCTCATTAAGGGATACTCAGAATGGAATTGAAGATTCAAATATAAATTGTGGTATTTAATGCTGCTTTTGAGTTTTTTTTTTAAAATAAGAGTCAATAAAAACAACTGCGAAATTTTATTCATCGAAAATTTCGGTGTGAAATAAGCATTTTCTATATTATATTTTTTTTTTTACTTATAATTAATGGGTACTAGGGCTCGTTTGATACCATTTTCGTATAAAATAAATACTAAGAATTTATTTTTACTATATGTGTAAATGCAAGTCTTCTTTCAAACAAAAATATATATACAAGATTATCTATTTTTGTTTGAAAGAAGACGATCGAATGTGTTCTTAGCTGAGATTCACCACAATTGCTTTTTATGTTTTATAATAACTACAATAAATGTCTAATTTCATAAAGGTACATAATATATTTCATAAAATCATATAAGCTGCAGTTAAACGCCTAGCTTGCACCATAACAAAAGCTTCTTGAGATCATAGAGCTGTTTTTCCCCAACTGGGCCATATTAAACTGACTTTATTTGTCAAATAAGGCCACATTTTTCCTCAATAAGCAATTAACCCGCGTAAGGCACCTATCGGCGAACGCGAGTTATGTTTTAACTGGGCCATAACTCAGAGGGGGCGTTACGACCGACCTTAGGCTTTGATCACACATGCCAAGTGGCGAGTTAGAAAAAGGCATGTCTACATGATAAGCAATAATTATGCTTGACCTATTCGCGCTGAGTTTAGGACGACTGCTTGACTGCCTTGAATCACACATGTAGCGAGTCTCTTGAGGTGTTGGTTTTTTAAAGGGCCGATACAAACAAATAGACAGATTGACTACAAAAGTACAAATTGATCCAATAAAGGTTCTATGTTTTTCTTTTTTGGTATGGACCCATATTAAAATTTTGATTTAGAAACGCAGTTTTATCTAGTTCTCTCTCTTTTTCTCTCTCCTTACATATCCACTCTCTCGCTTTACTAAGTGTAAGCAAACCCTTAGGGATTCATTAACACAGCTCCGTAGTTATGATGCCCCATTAGCTCTTTATGGCCGTGGATGTTAAATAAATATAGTACAGTTACCTAGTGGTCAGTTTTTAAGAGCTACGTAATTGCAGCTGGCTGCTGTGGCTGGGCAAAAAATGGGACTCCATTATTATTAAAATTTTCTCACATACTTTACGAGCTTTTTGTTGAAGCTCGCACCTTTTTAGTGGTATACACCGTCGGGATTAGGGTTCTGTTGTAAACAAGGAACCTTTATACTTTTGACATGTCTGTCTGTCTGTTCGTCCGTGGCTTTGCTCAAAGACTATAATTAGTATAAGAAAACTGTAATTTTTGTATACATATTAATTCATATTAATTACAGCATAAAAATAATACAATGAAATTTAGAAAATTCTTACATTTTTGGGGTAGGTACCTATATCATATATATATGTAAAATGATTTTTTTTATCTCTTAAATTATAATATATTCCATACATATACATATATGGCATTTTTAAAAATTGCGGATATGCGGAAATAATTTTTCAATTTAGGGATCCGTTTGATGAATGGATCCTAAGATGGCGCGCCTACCCCAAGTGGGGCTTGGCCCCCGACACCAAAAGACCCCAATCTCTACGGCTCTGTGCGAGTACAGATCGATACGAGATCTTAAAGATCCTCCTCCACAGCGTCAGACCAGCGGTATCGGGAACATACTGGGCGCTGAGCCCAATGGGGCACGGACATAAACATAATAAAACAGGCTTTTGATAACGGAAAGAAAGGTTTTACGGAAGATTGCAAAATATTAAGTTTTTTTTTAATTAAGTACTTATTGGGTAAAATATATATCTATCTATCTATCTTCATTGAAGAACAAATATTAGAATCGAAAACAATTAGTGGCGCAAAAATATTAACAAAAGATATAAATGGTATTTTTATAGGATCACCCATGAGACGCCCCTTATTTACTAAAAAAAATCTGAAAATACATACAAATTTAACAAATTTGAAAATACACAAGTTGTAAAATGAATTGATAATCTTTCCCTTTTTTAGGGTTCCGTACCCAAAGGGTAAAAACGGGACCCTATTACTAAGATTCCGTCGTCTATCCGTCTGTCTGTCCGTCCGTCTGTCACCAGGCTGTATCTCATGAACCGTGATAGTTAGAGAGTTGAAATTTTCACAGATGATGTATTTCTGTTGCCGCTATAACAACAAATACTAAAAAACAGAATAAAATAAATATTTAACGGGGCTACCATACAACAAACGTGATTTTTTGCTCGTTTTTGCACGATCTTGATAACGGCAACAGGTAGACGCTTGAAATATACACGGAATATTGAGTTATATTATTCACTTTAAAACTAAATAATTAAAATAAAATTATTATTTAAAGGGCCCCCTTACATACAACAAACGTGATTTTTTGCTGTTTTTATGGTTTTAATCGTACGGAACCCTTCGTGCGCGAGTTCGACTCGCACTTGGTCGGTATTATCGAATTATTATCGAATGAAATACAAAGGAAAATTCTTCAACTTCCGGTGAATTTTCATTTCATGAAAAAAATCCCAATTAGACTGTAGGCAGATGTTTAGCAATAAATAAAAAATAAATCCCCCCGTCCTAAACAATTTCACTGAAATATCCGATCCATTTCACAAAATAATTCTTATCGAAAAAAACCTGATCGCACCCGAAAAAAATTAATGCTTCCCGCGCTAGGAATAAGGGTGAAATTGGCGTGTAATCGTCACCATCTGGAACGGTTGGAAACGTTCAGAAATTGTATGTTCATGGTTCGTTAGGTAAGAATATTGGTTCATTGTAGGTTGGGCGAGATTCATTACTCTGTACTCCCAAATCATGACGTAGTTGACTGGCCTCATGGCTCAGTGGTAGTACGACTGCCTCCTGAGCTGTAGGTCGTGGGTTCTATCCCCACCCGGGGCAAACATTTGTGTGATGAGCATGCATGTTTGTTCTGTGTCTGGGTGTTTATATGTATCATAAGTATGAATTTACAAAAAAAAAAGTTTCTAAGTATTCTATCAACAATCTAGTTTCCATAGTACAAGCCTTGCTTAGTTTGGGCTAGATGGTGTTTAGTGAGATGTCCACCAATATCTATTTATTTAAGTAAGTAGTTATCGTCTCCGCGGCTTGTTTTCTAACGGCGGGTCCTAATATTCTACCAAATCCAGTTTACTTCTACCATTTTAGTAACTATTTCTGCCGTGGAATATAATATCATTTTTTTTATGTAGAAATAGGTTTGCGCTTGACCGCCAACTCGCCTGATGTTAAGCGACGCATGCCATATATCGGTGCTTATTTATATTTTTTCAATGGTAGACAAGGTAGTCACTTAATTTATGAATTGTTGGAGAGGAATTCACTTGCGTGAATTTGCCTGACTTCAAACATATTTTTTTGTAGATAGAATTAAAATTCTAATAGTTGAGAGAATTCGTTGCGTTAGCGAGTAACCGAAAAACGTTACTTATCTAAAAATACTTTGTCAACTTCTCGCTGACACGAAATGACACTTGCGTAAAGAAGACAGAGAATTTAAGACGATGGTTAATGTTAAGTAACGATGAACCTGATTGCGAGCACTCAAACTCTTGAATATCGTTCGAAAGAAAATCATATCCGTACCGATTCTTCGTAGTTACTACGAAACCCTTAAAATGCAGTAAAGAGAGGGTTTTGCCCTACAGTGGGACAATCACGGCTGAAAATGAAACGTTAGAAAAAATGCAGCGCAAGAGGCAGTCCGCTTTTAATTTTCCAAAACAAAAATTGCTGATTTAAGTTTTTTTTGTAATCATAACATACACACTCACTTTTTTTAGTTACACTTTTCTATACCTACTTGGTAGGTGTAAACCTCTTCTAAAACTCGCTACTTGAACAATAAACCACTTTTCTCTGCAAAACAATCAGCTTAAAAATATATTTAATCAAAATGGCGGCGTAACCACAGGGGTAGCGGGAAATGAAATTGTGTGTTACTTACATTAACGATAACGATAGCGATAGCGATAGCGATAGCGATAGCGATTACATTACATCCCTTGTCGTTGAATCGATATCCGGTCTAGGTAGTGAGGATCAGGGTTTTTTTTAGTTGACAAAATTAATCTCCACAGACTCCGGGGTCCGTGCCTTTTATAAACTGATATATGTATTTATAACTACTTACATTTTTCCTCCTACGAGTATCCTATCCTACTAATATTAACTAAATTAAATTATAAAAGCGAAGTTTTTAGCTTGTCAAGTTCAAATTACAGAGATAGCTTAAAACTTGGAGACGGATATAATTATGTATTAAATGTTACGGATATGTATTTTAAGTTAAGTTTAAATATTATCATCATCACCGTTTTCATCACTAAACGGGTAAAACCGTAAGTCGCAGCTGGAACTAAATAAAACTGCGACATTTAAGCGATCTATTTCCCACACATGAATAGTTTAGCTATAAGCCCTACAACTAACGCCAGACGACCTGTTTTATATCATATACTACGATTAATGGTTAGCCACAGGACGTTGAATCTATTTTCCAACAATTAATTGTGCCAGGCCCTATGTGCCGGGGCTGTGTTTGTGTTGGATACAGATCGGCCAATGTGTTAGACGTTTCAAATCAATTTTGTGTGTTCAAGAACGTTTGTGGTACGGTTGATATTAAATTATTACTTGCTTGACTACTACCACAGACAGAAGACATTAATAGTGTTACATACAGAAGATCCGTTCAGTATGTAACATTCTGCCTCCCGCTAATCTCAAGTTCCTCACCCGCCCCCCCGCTCTCGCCTTACTGTTTGACGGTTTGTCAGTAGAAACAAGTGTTGCAAGCTTCAAGCATTCGAATTGGGTGCTATTCTGGAAATGGGCACTTATTACCTAGGGGCCATTCATTTATTACGTAAGACGATTTAGGGGGGGGGGGGGGGGGGGGGGTTCTTGATAGTTCTTACGTAATATCACAAAAATGCGCAAAGTTATACTTTGAAAAAGCGCAATAAATTTCACCCAGGGGGGCAGCCCATTCTTATTTTTTCTTATATAGAGACGGGGGAGGGGGTCAAAAACTAGCAAAAACAGTCTTACGTAATATATGAATGGCCCTCTACCTAATCATGCCTACATCAGCTGTCTTATTGCGTGATCGCGCACAACATTTGGTCAATTTGTATTGTTTGCAAATTATATTGTTTTAATACAGGTCATCTAGATAAACCTTATGCAGATTTTTTTATGATTTTATAACAAATTGTATTACTTTATGTATAAATAAATAAATAAAACAGCGTGACCGTGTTTATACGTGGGTAGGTATAATAGGTATAAATATGTTTAAGTAGGTATGTTTCTTACCTCCTACATTTAAAACGGCTTGACTGATTTTTGACGGGCGAGGCGTCGTGAGATTAGTTTTTCCTGAGTGTCAGAGGCTTATCTTTTAGTAGATAATAATAAAAAATCTAATAATAAAAAAAACTTTAGAATGAATGAAAAAAATCCAATGAAATTTTTCGCAACAAAGAAGAACTGTCCTAAACAATGCTCATGTAAATACATTTACAAAGGCTTTGAGCATATTTTCAACCAAATTTGTATCATAGCAAGCATAACTTGAAAATTATGCTCTATTTATGATTGTCTTATCTATATGACATGATGTCATATAGATAAGACAATCAATTGCTCTTATATATTCTAGTACCTGGGCGACCGAGCTCCATTCGGGTTTATTATGACTGAAAATATAAGCAAACCCGGGTTCACTAAAAATGAAATCTAGCAAGATCGATTTATCGTCCCCTAATCTACCTACAAACCAATTTTAATTAAAATCGTTGGCCCGTTTCCGAGATTTAGATTATATATATACATACTAGATGAACCGGCGTACTTCGTATCACCTATCAATGAGTGGTCCCGATATTTTCTCAACGTTTAAGCCTGGACTACGACAAACATTTCAAAACCAAAATCAGCTAAATCGGCCCAGCCGTTCAAGAGTTTTAGCGAGACAAACGAACAGCAATTGATTTTTATTGTATATATAGAGATAAACAAACCTTTCAAGATACTGTTACAACATTGTTCCTCTTATCAAATACTGTTTCGATTGTCAATTAAAAATCGGTAAATTCCATTAAAAATGAAAACAAAGGCTTATGAAATAAACCCCACACATGTGTGTATAATGGCAACCCTAGACCCAAATGATCCAATCAACCAATACTGTATCAATTTAGGGCTGTATTCAATTGAATTTCGCTCGACAATGGCCTAATTTTACGATACGTGTATTCTGAAAGCGTTGAAGTTAGTATTGCAAGCAATGATAAATCCCGATAAAATTTAACCCGACGAAATTTGCTTCAGTAGATTAGTTTTAAAATAAAATAGCTGAAATAAATATGTCATCCAAGTGTCATGATTTGAATATTTGCGCGGACGGACGAGCGGTCCCTCGGAAGGTAGTCGCGGCGTAACTCAGTGGTTGAAAGGCGGTCTTAGCGTCAGACCGCTCAGTGCAGTGAAATAAGTTCAGTGTTTATGTAATAATAAAGCGGCATTAAGTTTAGACAAGGAGTTTCTTTTACACAAGTAAACAAAATGGCGTATTTTTAAAATGGGCTGTTTATACTGTGTGTTATATTTAGTAAAAGCAACGTTGACTATTAGTCCCCATCAATGATACTTTGAAAATCTCGACCAAACATTTCTGCATGCAACATTGTAGCAAGGTAAGATATTTGCATTCCCCACGTCAGTGGCATGCATTCCATTTGCTGGTTGCCAGCATTGAGCTGTATGTACTTACGTACCAGAGAAGCTATCTGAACCAAAATTATTGTAAATTTTTTTGGTAAATAAAACAGCGTTACACCGCTAGAATAATAATTACATCGTTAAAATACGATTATACGATACAATTGATATTTGCAACGCAGAATTGCATCTATGGTGTATTTTCTCGACAGCAAAACGTCGAAAGCACTCATTTCAGTAAACCACTGAGTGAGGTGCGGCGCTCTCGCCGCAGTTGAATGTAACAAAGTGGAGACTGCTTCGTACGTTAGTACATACGAGTATAACTCAATGGTTGCCAGAGTGTGTTTGATGTTCTCAGATATATTTGCTTGGGTTATGATTTTGCATTCGATTTCCAAGTTTTCGTGACTTTTTATTACGTTTATATTGGCTTCGGTTGTAACTGTGTAAAGAAATATTGGAAATCGATTTAAAGCTTGCATTTTGGTGAATAAAAACAACGCATAGATCCAGTGGGTACAGAAAAAATATGACACAGAAAATATTAATCTTAAAACGTGTTTAATAATCTTAAGTATCTTAAAAGTCTAATGTCTTGTAACTAGTCCAATAATTAAAAAAAAGTACAACAAATATGAAATTATTTTTAAAAATATCTGAAAACCACTATAGTTTCCACAATAACATCACTTTTTTGCTACAAATTCTTTTCAAGACTTCTACTTTTACAATTCCTAATATACATTTCAGTGTAAGTGGAAACAGCTGGAAAATATTTCAGTACAAATGCTAAGTTCAAGCTAAATTTAATCCAATACGTGGAAGTTGGCTACATCTATGTTTACGGCTCGCCAGTCATAGCCCTGTACAGTCGATGAGAGATGTGTTCGTGACGTCGAATACAGTCGCATACAAATGTTGTTACACTTTATGACTATCGATTATAGCTTGCAATTTAAGATATCTACGACCTACCAATATTGATATATTATATATTTTGTTATAAAAACCAAAGTACTGCATTGATTTTGATAAAATTTATATGGAACTACCTCTGAAGTATGATCTACCAAATACAAGAAAAACATTAAAATCAATGCACAATTGGCTAAATAATCGGCGAATAAACATACAAAAAACCGAATACAGACCGAATTGATAATCTCCTTCTTTTTGGAAATCGGTTAGAAATTATAATGTAATAAAGGACTTTTATCTGACACACACATATAACAAGGAGGAAAACTTCTCTATTCCCAGCGTATTCAGTACAGAACAAGGGAAGGACATTTTTCACTCCTGGTTGCCAGTCTGAAAGTACGACGATGCATCTTGCGTGGTGGTATAAGTCTTGAGAGAAGCATTCGAAACATTTATCGGATACCTAAATTGATAAATGTTTTTCGTACATACGCAATTTATTTTAATTGACTGTTCAATGATTTTCGACACTAAGAGATAAACGAAAAAAAAGAAACAGGTAATGAGTCTTTGAGCAAAGCCGCGGACAGATAATTAGCGAATCTATAAAGATTCCATGTTTACTACGGAACCCTAAAATCGTTATAAATATAAGTCAAATTTGTAATCGTTATTTTCTTATAATTTGGACCATATTTGAGGTAACAAATAACAAGCTGCGTGTACCGGCGACGTTTCCAATTTAGTCGCTTTGTGCATGTCGCACGGTGTCGCGCAGTGTCGCGTCGTGCGGCTACTTGGGCCCCGGTTCGCGTACGATAAAAAACCATAAATTCAAGGACGCTATTCTGACACGCTCGAGATTATCTTGCTCTATACGTGGCATGTTGTGAGACAATGAGATCTCTATCTCATTGTCTCACAACATGCCACGTATAGAGCAAGATAATCTCGAGCGTGTCAGAATAGCGTCCTTGAATTTATGGTTTTTTGCGATTGCCCAAAATAAGATAATAGTTTGATTATGTTTCTATTGCCCTATGGCATAGTAGAGTATTTTGATGTGTGAGGTATCATTAGGTTCGTCATAGGTTACTTTTTTTGCTAACTACTACCACTACAAACTCTCTATCAAAATGTGGCGTCAAACGGCTTCAAATCAAATCAAATCAAATCAAATCAAATCAAATCAAATCAAATCAGATAGTTTATTATAGTGTATATATCTAATAAGTACGAGTAAGTCAACAAACATATCTACCAGACAATTACAAAATTGGAAAATTACAAAATCAATCATTAATACCCATTACAATCTACAATATTAATTATAAAATCAAGATAAATAATAATAATCAAGAGGCTCATCATCATCTATCATCTCAAGAGGCTCTCGCTTGATAGTTGGATCAAGGGTCGGATACAAAAGGTAGTCATCCTAGACACGGCGCGCATTGTCAGGAGATTCCTCAGTTTGTAGCCCTTACCGTCGACAGCTTGAGCCCTGCCCCGCTGCCGGCGGCACACTAGTTTTAAGTTTTTTACAATATTTATGTTCTTTTTTATATGTTTATATTTGTATTGTAAAAAAATTTAAATTAAGTACTTAAATAAATAAATGTGATAATAATCACAATAATTCTGATAATTCTTGGTCTTCTGCCGTCTAATCTAATCGAGGTAGGATGGAAGGTTCTAAAGGCACCCCTAAATTAACAAAAAAGCTTAAATAAACAAAATTTAAAAAACTAACTAAATTCTCATACTTATAGTTTTCGTTCCTTTTTTGAATTTAGTGATTTTGAGAATTTTAATTAATGTAGTGGTTCCTTTACAATTGCCTCCAATAGCTCATTACTTATTTGTAAGAAAATTAAAGTAGACATCAATTTGCCAACTGCCAAAATGACATTTCAAATAGCTGCAATCAAATTTTGAAGTTAATCAGCCGCCGAAGAGCGCTTGACACGACCAGCCTTATTAGCATGGTAATGCGTTTAACTCGACATCTACAATGAGATAGTGGTAGCGAAAAACACTACTGGGGTGGTGGTACTATGCCAACTCTAGGTTCCGGTTTTAATCTAAAAATAAGTCATTTTGGACGGACTAAATACTCAAAACTATTAGCCACTTAGCCAATATAAAATAAGAAGAGAAATCTGTGATTAGGTATTTCATAGATAAATCATCGAATACAGCTGCTCTCTATAACAAAGATTTTTAATGACAAACAAAATGTAAGAATTAAGAAATATAGACTTCATTCAAATATATGACCGAACTGACAACAGCGTGAACATTGGATGTCATAAGATCTAGTAACCGACCCAAAAAGAGGTGGTGTAGCTGTTAAAATGGTAAAAAGAAGCCTGATAGTCTTTTTGCCAATGCTTTGTAGTTGAAAAATAGCTAAAATAAATAAAACTGAAAAACTAATTAAAATTTATTACAAAGATAAACACAAAGATTGTTTAGTCTAGCATACTATCCAAATACATATAATGTTCTCTTCAATATCGCATTAGCAACCCAATAACATACATTATCCTATATCATTTCAGTAGATATGAGAATCGTTAGATCGGTTTTTGCGATGGTTCTCCGCCAATCGGAAGGCAGTTAGAGCGCGCGTGCTGAAAATGTACAAACTATTACGCGTGAAGAGTGCTGTTATGATTTGGGCGGAGCATGGGTTCAAGCGGAGAGCGTTTAGATAGTAACTGCTATTTAGGAAAAACACATATGTAATTTGTTTTTTATTCATATTTATTTTTGGGATATACAAATGTATTTGCTAAACATAAAGTTTTTCTCTAGTCGCTTAGTTCTCAACAAAAAAACTGAAAACTACGACAAACTTAAAATTATAATATAATTTCACCGCTACTTACACTTACTTAGTGATGGTATTATTATTATTTTTATAACACTACCAATAACTGGTCATCATAAAAGTACATGTTATAAATAGATTGGAAAACAATGCATAGATAATATTAAACGTAGTAACAATACCCTTGCCCTCACGGGAGTGAGGGGGTTACGTAGTATCATTAAAAAGGTATCCCGCGCACCACACAATATCACAGCTACGATGCCACAGACAGATACGTAGATTCACAGATATAGTATAATAATACTGACATTTTTTTTTGAAGATAGATCTACGATTGACCACCAACTCGCCTGATGTTAAGCGACGGTGTGGCCGAGGATGAAGCTCGTCGATCTAGAAGATATCTATTAACATACATACGTCAAACTTATAACACCATCCGTTTTTAGCTTTGGGGCTTAAAATGCACAAGATATCTTCAAGTCGCGTTGACTCGAGCACACGTTTGAACGCAAATCATTCTTTCATCCTAACCTCAAAGGGTTTCTTTCAAAATCGCTTATCGTTAAATGTGGCACCATTTTACTTGTAGGCTCGTCGACTCTTTATTGCGCTGTTATTGTGTTATGCGACACGTTACGACTAAAGGTCAGATACATCGTTAGAAGCTATTGTGTACGATAGTTAAAGGTAATAGCTGTTGTAGTCTGTCTATTGTTGAACTATAATCTCTTTATCGGCTGATGTGAACGATAATGTAGCTTTATGAAGAGATTGGCTGTGTGCCGCGGTTTTAGTCGCGTACTGATGAAAATAACGGTAGTCATGATAAAGTTTACTCTAAGTTAATTTCTTTTATTTCAACTATGTCAATGCAAAATTTAAGCATTATAGCTATTTAGTGTCTGCACTAATTACGAACACAAATAGGTCTTTGGAATGTCTGACATATTTTGCTTTTGATGTGTGACCTTTTTTTGTTTACCTGGGAAATTATTCAAAAATATCCTTTATTAATTAGCTTTATTGTATTGAAACTAAGGTACATGGATAGGTAAGCCTTCTAAAAAACTCTCGATTGCCGAGTTTTCTTGTCAGAAGGCACTATAGGACTGTCCCCATCTCTTTTGCAGACAGGCGACTCCCGAGATACTACATCTTTCCCTCTATAATAACTAAGGCCACGTTGGATTTACTTAGACAATCACAAATAGGTTTATTTCAGTCAAAGACAGGTTGTTATACATGCCTTTAAGGGGGTAGATATCGGACGCCTTTTTCTATGGACGTTCGTTGCGCCGAGCGGATCCCGGGCACTGAAGCCCGCCCCATGCTTAAGGCCGTGCTACACAGTCGAAAACCTGGTTCTGAACAGGGGTGATCTTGGTCGTGGCTTTGTTGCACACCGCGTCGGCATCTTTGTACACTGTTGCAAAACAAATTTTCAAAAGGGATCCTTACTTTTAAAATTCCGAAACCAGATGTCAGACTCATATTTCTATCAAATTATCTTATCTAGAATTTCTCCGAAATGCTTGGTTTTTAAATTAATTTTAGTTTAAAAAACTGTCTTCAAAATACGCACTTCGTTTACTTGGACGACATTTTTACAGTTATTTATGTTGTTATAAAAACCAAAGTACTGAACTTATTTTGATAAAATTTATATGAAACCAACTCTAAGATGTTACATAGCAAACAAAAAGAATCATCACAAACAATTCATAATTGGCGGAGTAATCGCTGAACAAACATATAAAAAAATATAGTCAAAATGAGAACCTCCTTCTTTTTGGGAGTCGTCGGTTAAAAAAGTCCCCTCCGCTTAAAAATCTATGTTCTAACCTTAAAATTAAGACTGTTGGCTACTTTCAGCTATCCAGCTTAACTAATTGCAATTTTTACTAATAAAAATAATAAGGTTCCTATAAAGTGATAATATTGTTAATCCCCCAAATTTGGGAGGAATGCTCCCAGATGGGAGCATCTGGCATCAGTGTTGCGTGCGGTTTGTAACAAGCGTCTACACGGTCGGCAACAAGATGCGGTGGTCCAAAATCAGACGCCGTCGCAAATGCACACCCGTTGACAGAGGACGTCGGAAGGTCATGCGAAATTTAGTTACGGAGAAGCGTCTGCACAGTATAAACCTGGCTCTTGAAACCTGGTTTTCGACAGTATAGCACGGCCTTTATTTGTGAAGAAAGCATCGCGGGCAATGTCGCGGCTTTCTATATTTTTTTAGAATCAGATTCGTTGTGACTTGTCCCGTTACCGCAGCGGACACCGCAAGGCCCCGGTACCTGTAGCGCTAACTCGATCGCATACAAACGCCAATAACAGTTTCACTACAGAACCCACCTCAACCGAACCATATTTTCTTCCTTGAATTGCCCAAGAAGTAATTCTCTTACAAGAGGTAGGAATTAATTTAGAATAACGTTACAAGTTTCGTTATAGCGCTTGGGTTTGCTAATAGAAGTGGAACTGGTTCAATGCGAATGATAAATTCTTACGTTAATAGACGTCGGGGTAATAGAATAAAATTAAGCTGAGTTTGCACTATACAAGCGAAGTAGGAGGATTTTTTTCTTCTTTTTTGTATTGAACCTACGCGATTAGCGATTTGCTAGTGTCAAGTATTGAGATATCTTCAAGTTTCTTGAATAATACAAGTTATATAGTGTTCTAGTCACAGTCTAAGTCACGTAAACAGTCATTTTCAGCTTTGAATCTTGCCGTTACTTTGACGGCGACTGTATATTCTAGTAAGTTTCTATAGGGCATAAGACTTAGGGCAAAGGACTCTTGCGTCCGAATGATACAATTTATAGTTTAAAAAACTGAAACAACAGATGTCGAAATGGCCAAACCAAACTACAAAACCGATGTTGATAAAATTTCTACGAGATCAATCTAATAAAAAAAAAAAACAAACTAAAAAAAAATTTTCTACATCAGTTCATAAATGATGGAATTGTGCGTTAACAAACATAAAAAAACTAATTGTTACCCTCCATATTTTTGAAGTCGATAAAAAGTAATGGGAGCTCTAGGATGGACTGCCACTCAGCAACTACGAGTATGTAGACGAACTTGGACGAAACTCTATGTGTAGGCTCGGATGACTGCCTGAGCGAAGTAGCCCGAGTCATGTACAGTGAAGACACCGCTTTACGTGTTCAATCTACCTAATACAAGTATAGATAGAGGTTTTCAAAACTAATACGAAGGGATTTTTCATTATAATATAAAAGGTAAATTAAAAACTATCCAAGTAGAATAAAATAACGGCAGACGTTAAAAGGGGGCGAGATTGCTTATACTTATTCTCAAGTGAATAAATAATACATCTTGCTTTGTTTTAGAGCGACGATTCTCAAATAATCACTATTTAAACAGTTACCGTTTTTCAAATTAGTGTACATTATCCCGGACAGATGAGTCTGTTCTTGGATGGGTCATCGCGAGTGGTATTTATAATATACAATATTTTTTTTTTTAATGGTAGATTTTATTGTGGCAAAAACTTCTTATATAATATTAATGCTTTGTCATATTTTATATATTTTTGGTTTGTGTATTAATCTAATAACAAATAATAATAATTATTATTTTAAAATTTTTCGCATGTGCATGATGCTGTCTACCTGACATTTGTACGCCTAATCGGCACAACATGATTTTAAGCGACTAAATTTAGTGTAACATCTTTTATGCACTTGTTGTATAAAATTCTCGTGTTGTATGCAAATAAATTATCTTTATCTTTATCTTTATCTTTAACATTATTAGATACCTAATTTATATTTACTTAGAGGCTTAGACTAAGTTTTAGCCACAAGCCGGCTCCAGCTCAGCATGGTGCCGGTTGTTTGCAACCGGCGCTGGTCTTCCGCTTCTACACGCAACTGCACTGAATCGAATGACATGTTAAATTACAGTCCCGGTTATATCAAGTTTACATTATGTCGGGTGCCTTTTTACCCGACTGCGTAAGAAGGAGGATTATGTTTTTCGAGTGTATGTATATTTGTATGTATGTATGTGGGTAATTTATGTATGTATGTTCCTATATGACAGCCTACAGCCTAAACGGCTTGACCGATTTTGGTGTGCGAGGTGTCATTAGATTCGTCTTCGCTTCCAGAGTGTCATAGGCTATATTTTTTGTAATAACAATAATAGGTACATCTCTTGCAAAAATATAAAAATAAATGTTTTGTCCTTTTCAGAGTTTTTAGCTATCTCTGCACAAAATTTTATAACAATCGGTTTAGCCGTTTGGTCGTGACAAAGTAACAAACAAACAGAGAGACAGACAGAGTTAGTTTCTATTTTATAATATAAAGTTAGGATCCTAATTCTGTAAATATATATTCCTTGAATTTATTTTCAGTGAAACTAAAATACTACCAGACACAATTGTTGCCCAGTGTAACTAAATGTTATAAGGCCAATAAAATAAATCTGAAAATCTGAAATCTTATTTGTCACAATCCACTCAACCAAACGAAGATAAATTGGCTGATCCGTTTTGCTCCAAAAATACAATTTCTGACCTTTGACACTAGAAATTGAGATAAAAATTGTAACAGACACTATTCCTATTTGTCACCACGTAATAAACCTACACGAAAACTATTTGTAACCTGGCATACCCTAAAAATACAATACCTGACCTTTACTCCTTGAAGTTGAGCTAAAAGTAACCTCCATTATTCCTATTCATCACAACTTTAGTTTAGTAAAAATAAGATTTCTGACAACATAAAAGGCAACTAAGTATATTATTATTCAAATGAATGTACTGGTGTTTTGAAATACATTTGACACAATTTCATAATGATATTACAAAAGCTAATTGTGTTACCTTTACACGCTCAAACGGCTGAACCGATAGTTATGAAAATTAGTATAGAGATAGCTTTGGACCTGGAGACGGACATAAGCTACTTATCATCATCATAATCATCACCGTTTTTCTTAACTGCGCGAGTGAATCCGCGCAACGCAGCTAGTCTATAAATCGGGGATTATTGTTGATTTATGATGTTTAGTTTTCCTTTCATTTTCCTTTCATAATTTCAAAGAATCCCCCCAGTTGCAAATACAGTGATCTGCTCCATACAAACGGATTTATTTATACTAGATTACTTGTGCTACAATAATCTTGAATGGCGTATCAGTCACTATCCTATATACACTTTTCTAGTGCTAAAAGTCGCTTCGCCTAGAAAGTGTTCCACGTTTGATCTCTACTTTTTCCACTACAACGAATGGCACACTTCCAAATCTATAAACGACATTTGGATGTCTCGTTTCCGAGCCCCTGATTCGTCACACTCAATCACCTAAAGTAGAAGCGATTGAACTAAAGTCGTCTCGCTTTAAGAACAGGGGGTCTACCAGGGCTGCCATACCTGTCAAATTTTCTCGTATTTATACTGTTTTTTATTTTATCAGCCCTGTTTGTATAAGCTGTCCCACTGCTGGGCGCGGGCCATTTTCTCATTATGAGAAGGGTAAGGCCATAGTCTACCACGCTGGCCAAGTGCGGATTGGCAGACTTCACACATCTTCAAGATCACTGAGAACTCTCAGACATGTAGGTTTCCTCACGATGTTTTCCTTCACCGTTTTGAAGTTGGCGGCAATCAACAATACGCACATAACTCCGAAAAGATAGAGGTGCGTGCTGCGGGATTCGAACCCAGGACCTGCGGATCGCAAGTCAGACGGTCTCCCGACTAGGCTGCCGGAAACATTTACTGTATATTATGTCATTGTTATTACAATATTTGCCATTATTTTCTCATTCATATAATTAACAATTTTTTTTTACAATAAAAATATAACTCACACAATATATATTATCGCGTTTAGCGATAAGACCGCCTTTTGTGCCATTTTCTTATGTGTTTATTGTCTTATTACTTTATGTGGTGTCAATAAAGTGTTATTGATTGATTGATATAAACTAATAAAAAAATATATAAAACTTAAAACTAGGGTGCCGCCGGCAGCGGGGCAGGGCTCAAGCTGCCAGTGGTACAGTTTTTTTTTTTTTATGATTTTTTAATGAAATGACTTCGTTCCAAAACAAAAAACTATCGAATAATTGATTTTGAATACCACTGGTAAGTAAGTATGTATGTATGTATGTATTTACGAAAAAAGTATATATGTTTTTTTTTTTTTTTAATAGAAGATAGATCTACGATTGACCACCAACTCGCCTGATGATAAGCGACGGTGTGGCCGAGGATGGAGCTCGTCGATCTAGAAGATGTCTATTCACTCTAGCCTTGAAAATTCCAAGATTGTAGGTCTCACGAAACAGAGATGGCGGCAACGAATTCCATTCTTGTGCAGTACGCAACAGGAATGTGGATCGATATCGCTGAGTACGGATTTTTGGCATTTCAACGAGAAATGGGTGGTAATTAACCGACTTTTTGCTAGTCCTGTAGTGAAATGGGGAGGGTGGTATTAGGTCGTGAAGCTCTTGCGCACATTCCCCGAAATGAATCCTTTAGAAAATAGACAGACATGCTACTTTACGGCGGTGCTCGAGACTAAGTAGCTTCTTAGTGAGGTTAATCGGTGACGATAAACTAGCTGCCAGTTTATCGTCACCGATTAACCTCACAGCTCGCCGATCCACTGATTCTAAAGCTTCCAGCTGATACTTGGCTGATCCATCAAAAAGGTGGCAGCAGTACTCCATACACGATCGGACCTGTGCTTGATACAGATGCAGCAGTTGTCCCGGTGAGAAGTATCGCCTGACCTTATTAATGATGCCAAGCTTTTTATTAGCCAGTTTATTCTATCAACCATCTAGTTTCCATAGTACAAACTTTGCTTAGTTGGGCTAGTTGGCGTTGTGTGAAATGTCCTCCAATATTTATTTATTTATTACTGGTATGCAATTTAGTGCCGTCCAATTTATAGAACGTTATGCACTAATGGGGCATGTAAGTGTGAGCTACTTACTATGTGATAAAAGCATGTTTGACCGATGTATATGTTGAAGTGGTCACCGGTATTTATCGAGAAAAACACTAATTGTCACTTTAGGTACACTTTAAAACCAAATAGGCACAGATTTTACAACTTTCGAACGGATTTTCAACTTCTTCGTTGCGGTCAGAAACTGAATTCGATGAGAAGACAAGGGCGGTCGTCGCAAGCCGTGCGACCTACCCGCATTTCAAAATTAAAAATGTACAGTAAAAATATAACTAAAACGATATGAGCGCGTCGCTAACAACCGATATTAATGCTTTGATATCTGCACCTGTACACATGTTTTGATAAATAAAATACAAATAAATAAATAAATAAATATTCATGGACATTTTACACAACAAAATCTAGCCCAAACTAAGCAAAGCTTGTACTATGGAACTACATGGTTGATATATACTTTTTTGCTGTTGTAAATATAAATATATGTATATGATATATAGACAGACACCCAGACACAGGTCAAACATTCATGCTCATCACATAAATGTTTGCCCTGGGTGGGGATTGAACCCACGACCTACAGCACGACATACTACCAACTGAGCCACAATGCCATTAAGGTTGAAATAAATATATCTTTGTCTTTAACTTTTTAATTTGCACTACTTTCGTATCTTAGGAATTATTTATGTTCGTATAGGATATCAGGGGAAATTTGACAGATTTTTTCCTTAATAGTATTAGGTTATTCCCAGGGTTTTTGGCTTAATATAATGAAATTTTGAGAAAATCTCACTTGAAACCCTGTTCGCTATATCGTTTTTTTTTTGTAATTAGTTTATGTTTAGCCGCCAGTTTGTCCGATGTTAAGAGACCTTCATCCACAGTATCTCTTAATACCAGGTGTTTTAATGGTCAAATGTCTAGACAATCCGAATCAGAAACTTTAATTAATTTTTTCATGCTTGCGCTTAACCGCCTACTCATCTGATGCTAAACGACTATGTGTTTTAATGTCCGTCAACATCAAACCGTCAGTACAATCCCGGTAGCACAACACAAACAAATATGCGCTCTGGCAACCCTGGGCTCCAAAATCCATTGGTCAGTTGGTATTTCTCGGTCCATTAAACCACATCGATTGTTCTCGATTCAGTAGATCGTTCAGGCCCCTTTTTTAGAGTCCGGTACGTTATATCTATGGGTATTATGGAGCAAAGTTTGGCATTAAATCACTGGTGGGATTTGGGTATGGCTTTGTTGCGAACTTGGTAATGTTAGGTTATTTTTGCGGGATATAGTATGGTATCTATAAATCTCGGTTTATGCCTTCAAGTCCTAAATAGATGACAATAAAAGAGTCACAAGAGTGAAATGCTGTCAGTGATTTGTACTTGCTTGTTGGTACTTGTATTGTGTATTTGAAGGTTGATGTAGTATCAGAATGAATGTTGCCAGAAGGATTCCAACAATTACCTATTTCTAATTAGGTACTTTTGTCAGAATAAATGACTAAAACGAGAAAAAATATATGCAATAGCGATTACTAGTAAATATAAAGTATTTCTCCGACATTCTCTTTATAGTTTGCCGTAGGTATGCAATGGCGATTACTAGTAAATTTATAGCATTTCATCAACATAACTAAAAACTGATTCAGGCTGATTAAAAGCTATAAAGTAACGAAATCTTCTTATTATAACGATTTTAATGGAACTAAATAGCAAACTTACCAAAGCACTCGCTTGACAGTAAAAGGTACCTTTTTCTCTCATGACAGTAAATGAAAGCTAACGCTAGTCTACTTCGAACTTTTACTTCGACGATTTAAAATTAAAAAAATAAATACTTTATTGAATGTGTTTATTGAAAACATTTGATTTTTGAAATTCAAAACGCAATCATATTAGAACACCTTTTGTTCTTTCTTACAGTAATTAAAAATGGTGACATTACTTTAGGCAAACTAAGATACTTACCACAACCAAAATCGCAATTAGATCCACCAAAATTGTAATAAACCATCCACCCATTCAATTTATCCCACATGGAAACGCCCAGGAAAAACAACGCACGAAAAACAGCGCATTTTCCCCCCGTGTCACATCGCTGCTATCTCAACTGCTGTCGTCCCGATACAACAAGATACGATAGGTGCGACAACGTGGCATTGCCTATTTTATTGTAACATATACATAATATAACCGAATCGAATTATTCAAATATAGAGCGAGTGGCGGGAAATACGAGTATTGGATGATTCGGGGGAGAATTGCCGGATATGGTTTTGTATGTACTTTGCGTACGGTTCATTCGCCAAGGAGATATTTTGTATGGTTTTAGTGTAATATTATGTGAGTACTACTGGGAATGTGAAAATGTGAAATAAAGAGTATACAAACTTGAAAATGGCAACTGCGCAAACCGCGCGAGTCCAAACCCCGTGAGGGGCAAAAAGAAGAAATAAAGAGTAGCAATAAAGTTCTGTACTATAGAAGCGTAACAGGTAAAGCCATATTGAAGTAGAGGAGTAAAGAGAAGACAACAAGGCAAGACAACCTAGAATAGGCATAGTTTTATTTAAATGTAATTGCTATATGAAATCTGTTCTCCGAATTTTTGACAGTAATTCTTTCGACGATTACATTCGATAAAAAATCTCACTGATTTTCTCTATGAACAAACGAATCCAGTTTGAATTAATACGTATTTGTATAAATTATGTTCTCGAATACGGGAAATAAACTTTGCTAAAATATGCTTTATTATTGTCAAAAGATAAAATTACAAAACAAAAAAAGAATATTATTTCAGATATTTACAAACTTAATCTAAGAGAGCGCTACCAGTAGGCAACCTACCCAAAATGCGTTGAATTGCCACATTGCCACGTTGAATGGCAATGCTTAACCTTTAAGCCAAATAGAGACCAGCATTTTTATCACTTTGCTTAATTATATTCGTATCTCTATTTGTTTATCACCATTTATCGATGTATGAATGAATAAATGAATGTTGGAATTCGCGTATCACTCTGTGACATACATATAAGGCAGCCATTTTACAATTTTTATAAGAAATAGATATACGTTTAAACAACAACTTATCTGATGATCGAATATGTATCATATAAATCTAAAAAAACTGTCCACTGTACCGTTTATATGTGTCAAATTGCATCCTTGCACCTGTTGCTTCTAATTAACGTACCACTACACTATCATTTAAATAAATAATAATAAATAAATAATTGTGTTCGCATTTCAAAGACTAAAAGACACAGCAGGCCAAAAATCAAATCAAAGCAGGCCGGACAATATGAAAGATATTCGCTCTTCGCCAACCCTTCCTATGTAGATACATACTCGTAGAGCGGTCTTCGCGTCGCGGCGCCTACATCTCGCGTCGCATCTGGCGTGGTGTCATCCGATTTGTTGGCAGTACGTGCTCCGAAAAATCGATCCCGTTACCGATAACTCGATAATACTCGATGTTTGCATCGAGCACGACACTATACCTACGTGATACAAATATAGTGCCTTTCGAGGACTCTCGCCTCGCGTCCGATTTAATTGGACTCGGTGCCGAATAATTTCGAGTTATTATTTTAGGCTTTATTTTGGAAGTTCTATTTGGGATTTGGTTGAGTAAGCTGCCGGATTGCTTGGAGTGTTATTAGGTTAGGTTACTAGGGTAATAGATAGGTAGTTTCAAAATATACATTAACGTAACATTTCATGACTCTTTTCTCATCTTATTACAATTATAATATAAATGTATATGCCTCTGTGGTTTGCTTTTTTCAAATTTCTTTATAGTTCCGAAGTTTTTAAACTTCGGAACTATAAAGAAATTTGAAAAAAAATATAATCATAGTTTAAAAACTGAAAAAACCCACTTCAATATGTGTTATTCGTTTACTCGGATGTCATTTTTCAGATCTTTTGCTATACAAACCAAAGTACTAACCCGATTTTGATAAAATCTATATGTGTAAATCTGTATGTCCTCTGAGGTATTACCTAACAGAAAAAGATTCATCAAAACAATTCAAAATTGGCGTAGTAATCGCTGAAACAACAACATACAAAAAATATACAGTCGAATTGAGAACCTCTTTCGTTTTAGAAGTCAGTCAAAGTTTTAAATTAAAAAAACCGTAAAGGCATAGCTATTAATATATATTTATAAATAAATAAATATATATCAAAATTTGATAATATTTAGGAGTAGAACAGTTTTCTTCTATTGTATGAAAAAAACGCGTAATTTGCTGTCAAATGATGGCACGACGATTCTTATAGGTCGCCACCATATAATTTGGTTGTTATCGCACAGGTTTAAATGATAAAATGTATAAAACACATCTCAGTCGCAAATATGTGATAAACTGGAATCGCTTTCGGGTAGTCATTATTTGATTTTGACCCAAAAGGACTTAGAATCTGATATATCTCTCACCCAAATGAAAAGAAATACATTTCAACATTTGATTTCGTAAAGGAAAATAATACTACGCAAACAAATAAAACACTTAAAAATGAATGACAATTCAAATAGAGTGAAATCCTACTAAGCCCAACAACTTTTATTAACTATTTTAATTGAAAAATGAACAAAACAAAGAATTGTCAATCAATAAGCTCCTGCCAATCAGTAAGGCATAATTCGCTGGCCGATTGGAAACGTCAATTAGCGTGACGATTCATTTTCCAGTTCGAGGGGTACAATGACGTCACACGAGGCAAATTAAAAAAGTTTAACATATAACAGGTTTAATAAAAAGTTTGCTCGAAATTGGATGCATTGTAGACGCGCCCGGTGGAACTCAAACACTGTGACCTAGCTTGTATCTAAAATGATACAGTGTTATTAAACGGTCTGCCTTTTTATTTAGTGTTAGCTAATTACTTTTATAATTTTGTTTTTACATAATATTTTTAGGGTTCCGTACCCAAAGGGTAAAAACATTAAGACTTCGCTGTCTGTCCGTCCGTCTGTCTGTCACCAGGCTGTATCTTGTGAACCGTGATAGTTAGACAGTTGAAATTTTCAAAGATGATGTATATCTGTTGCCGCTATAACAACAAATACTTAAAAACAGAATAAAATTAATATTTAAGGGGGCTCCCATACAACAAACTTGATTTTTTTTGCAGTTTTTATAGATAATGGTACGGAACACTTCGTGCGCGAGTCCGACTCGCACTTGGCCGATTTTTTAAATCACATCGCCAGGTATGCTCGTTATATTATGATTTTAATGTAACATAACGCATAATTTTACCTAGAATAAAAAAGAGGTGTTAAAGACAGCAGTTCTATAAGAAATGCAGTAACTTTGGTTCAGTGAGGATTTTGTTCAAGCTTTCGCTGACTGATTTTTGAAGTGAAAACTTCTTTAGGTGCACTTTATTTTGTAGGTGTTTGATGTAATTGAACCGTCACGCTCAGCTATGTAACGGTCGTCCGTGTAAAGTCGGCTTTTTATTATTATTTTCTACGTCTACTCAATTCTTCAGTAATATAATTATTTTACAATAAATGATATTTACGAACATTACACATTTCTTAAAACATAACAAGAACCTAAACTTGTCTAGATAAAACTGTACTGGGTTTGTTTTGCAATATTTGTATATATTGCAACTTTTTTTTTTTATAAATAAAATGGGAGCGAGAGAGATGTTAACACTTTACTGTTGTATGGTTATTTCGTATTTTTAACATCGTCTTGATAAAGTTTTCACTTCTGTTGTGTGGTCTTAAACACACACAATTAAATTTTCTCCGTGTTTGTAATACTTCTTAAATTTTGTGTGATCACATTTCATTCATTTTCAGTGAAAATAATCAAACAACAACAATTTTTGTAACAACAGCCCATCTTGTATTCTTAATTTAAACTTTCTTTAAGACGGAATTGTCCGAAATACTTCACACAAAATGTACAAAGCAATCTGTGCTACCCGCTTGGGAGAAATCGTTCTAGATTCTAAAACAATCCCTAATTCTTCCTTTACAAGTAAACAACCAAAGTTCCCGAGCCAAAATAATACGTACCCTCAATTTCTCATCTCTGGAGAAACGTTAATGGCTGCGAAGGCAATTCCCAGTCACAACTTTGTCATTTCTCTTCAGACAATATCAAAATTATCATTGAAACACAAGCCATAATTCTGGCCTGCCCTTTGCGAAGGAAAGTCATACAAATCAAGCAAAACTTCTGGACCCTAACATCTGTAACTAACGTGCTATCTACGACTCTAACCATATCTATAATCGTTCAGAAGTTGACTCCCAACAGTCTCCAACAAATCACTTTTACGGCGCAATTAGCCCTTATTTCTCTTAGATTAAAGTCGAATTTCAATCGAGCTGATGGCGTGTCCCAGTTTGTAATGCCAAGTCCGTGATGTCAATTAAATTGTCATTCGGACTAGAGATGCTAAGCGTTCTATAATCGAGTGAACTCGATCGATTGTCGAATCGAATTGGCAACTGACGCTAATCGGCATATTAGGGCTGATAGTTGGGAGCCTTTACTGTCGATTATTTTCGGCAGAGACAAAAGATTGTCTATTCGTCAAAAGTTCAGCGATAGGCATTTTCTATCGAAAAGGCGTCAATAAATTTGATGTAATATTTGCTCGTCCCTTAAATAAATTCATTAGAGTCCGTTCCACATTTCATGAACGCTGTCGTCTTTCATTTTCTTTTATAAGAATGAAATGAAATTTCCGTTGAACGTTTGTTATATCTACTTTTATATTTGCCGTAAGTAATTTTACATCTTTATAGTGTTAATAAGCACAAGATTTAAAAGCACAACATTATAAGATTTACTACTTACGAGACAACTTTGATAAAAACTGGCACATCAATACACAAAACCGTCAAGATTGGAAATGTCGAGGGGAGGCCTTTGCCCAGCAGTGGGACACTACAGGCTAGCAACAACAACAACAACTACTCACGAGTACAACAGTGCATTCATCAACTTAAAGGAAGAAGGTTCTCAAATCTACAGTCGGTATATATTTTTGTGTATATTCCTATATAGGTGTGATTTTGATTTTGTTTTCATAAGAGAAGAGTTAAATGTGGTATTCTAAAAATTCAGCAGTTTTAATTTCCACAATAACTGAGAGTTATCAACAAGCTGTTGTTATACTGAAATAATACAGAAGAATTGACAAAAAATTGACTAACCAAGTCAGAAGCACTCCCCTCATTGACCAGAATAAATGAAAAATTGACGAGTTGCAGTCCCTTCGCTTTCCCATTTTCTCATTTATTTTCATCCCTTTCATAATTTGCCAATTCCCTCCCCCATTCTCACCTTATTTACCAGAAAAATGGCTTTTCACCAATCGCCTCCGAAAAATCCGATATTGTATCCGCACCCTTGAAAACGATTCGGGGAAAGAAATGAAATTATTTATCAACGTCGACAAAATGGGAGGCAAAGATGGCTACCAAATATGATGGCGACACGTGAATGTATTCAGGGTGGGGGTAGTAGCGGCATGCTTTGGACGGGGCACCACTTCACAACTCCAAATATACCAAAATTCAAAATCTTGCTTTTTTTCGTGCTATTACTATTCCACAATTACAAGTAGTTATTATAGTTAATGAGCGGATTTTAGTTAAAAAAATTAATAAAATATTAAAAAAATGTACATTCATAAACTAATTATACTAAAATTTACATAATTTGACTGATTACTCAATCAATGACTATGTATAAAAATTGTAGGTAATTTTGGTTAAGAATGACTATTAATCAAATATGTTTTTTTTTTTTTTTGTTAAAAGTAAAAAAAACAATTTATTGTATTAATAACTGCAACAACTACTATAAAAAGTTTTCCACAGAGTGGGCGCTCCTGAATAGTTGTCGCCCCGAATTCAATTAAAAGGATTTGGAAATGTTAACCAATGGCTGATAAGAACGGAAGGGGCATTGTGAGAAGAATATGCGCAGCTGTAGATAGTATAGGTTAATGAAGAAAACAAAAAAAATATGATATATGCATTTTCAATTTTAACTTTTTCCACTTAAAAACCACACGAATTCCATCCCCTAAAATAAAATCCTGAGTCCACTCCATCGGCTACCAAATATGATGACGTCTCCTTTATAAATCGACACGAATGATTGGGGTCCTCAGATTTGTGGACGAAAGAATTTATTGTTAGTTTTTCGTTTTGGCGAAAATCGAGCTTTCTCAAGGTCGCTGGAAACAAAAGAAAAGGTGAGACACTTTTCTATGTGTCGAATTTATATTTGTTACTTATGGCAAATTTCAATATTCTGACATATCCAATTTATCATTTTAGTAACCATTGTTTACATAGAATGCGATGCTATGCTGTATGTCAAATTCTTGAAAGCAATGATTAGTGCACAGAATTCGGGCCCTATTTACATAGGACCCTTTGGATTAGTGAATTGGTAGGGGTAATTTATATTTATATATACTTTGTTATGTATTTATATATATTTTGTTGTTTGTAATGTATATTTTGTCGAATCCAGAGATTCGAAAAAATATTGAAACCACTTGGACCTGCGTTCAATGGTCAATACTACGAGTAGTTTAATTTTCACATACTAATACCTACTACTGTTTATTGTGAAATGGAATGAATACTGTAGGATATCTATTATCTGGCACGTGTATTGTAAAAATATTGTAATGTTAGAATTAAAATGTTATTTCTTTTTCGAGAATCCAAACTGAAACTGGAATATAAAGTACAAATGGTACGAAAAATATTTAGATATAACTTTAGTATTTTGTACATGTTCCAACGTATACAAGCTTGTGAGGGTATTCAATTATTTGGGATTGTAACTTTGTTAGTCTTTTTTTTACCAGACTGCGTAAAAAGGAGTTTTTTTCGGCTAAAAGACGTGTGTGATATTAAATTCACCTCACTTAATCTCTCTTTGTCAATCAAAATTGGCCAACTAGGGCATCAAAATATTCAAAGCATCATTCAATTTATCTCTATTTTCAGAGTGTTGTAAGCTAAATTTTTTGGAATAATACAAGCTTTTATAATGAAATAAAAAGTACTTGTGGTGACAAATCTTGTACATTTTTTTTTTATCTGTGATAAGTCTCTGCTGCTTTGATTCACCTATTGACATTATTATTGATTCTTTTAATTTGACGCTTAACCCTGATTCCGTATGACCATCGGTCGAGAGTATTCACAATGAAAATTTTTCTATTAAAAAACTGACTTCAAACGCAACTTACTAAATCCTTCACGATTGTAAACTTAAAGAGACCGCTCTCTCTCTCACTCGCTCTTTTTTCCTTTTGTCAAGAATGCGATTTGCCATTGAATGTCAAATGCTCGTCTTCGAAGATTAGAAAATGTGCAGATGTTTATACGATAATCCTTAATATTTGACACTCTTGCAAAGAAAAACGTGTAGGTGGAACTCTGCGATTCTATAATCTGACGCACTTACTCAGGAATACAACAAAAAATAAATTCAGGAAACACAAAAATTGGTTCTCGAATGACAGAGTAATTCGTGTACATACAATTAAAAAAAATACGGTAAATTGATAACCTCCTCCTTTTTCGAAGTCGGTTAAAAATAAAATATAATAGTTTAAAAAACTTAAAAAAAACCACGCTCAATCTTATCAAATTATTGTATTGTCATCGGTCCTCGATAAGTCTACAAAGTTTGAATGAAATTTGACCGTTTGAAGTGGGTCAAAATCATGTTTCAAGTTTCCGTTCCATACTAACATACGTATATGAAGCTAATAAAACGTGTTAATTTGCCTGCCTCCGGCATCATCTGATGATGCCTGGAGTTTTAAGAATACTGATCCAATATTCCTATTTTTTTATAAAAAATATTTCACTTTAACCACGTAAGACTGTAATAGTACCATTTTAACCAAAAACTTTATAGTAACTAACAACAAATGAAATATTTTAAAACTCTTAATATTCACAAAACACAAGCTGACCTTATAACTTGTTTGATTTTCACAGCAAACACTTGTCTAGACGCCAACAGAACAAATATTTGGTTTAATAGCAGAAAATAATGCTAATTTAATGTTTTTACTGTATGGATGTACAATAAAGCTACATTCTATTCTATATTTTCATAAATAACTTTATGCATGAGTGCCTAATTTTATGGCTAGTTCTGACGTTAAACAGTGAAATATTTAAATACGAATTCACAGTAATTATTAGAAAGCGCAATTGTGCAACTTCATAATTAAATTTAATACTGCATATCAAAACTACAAGTGGTAATGGGGCCAGCATCATGGGAACGATTTCCGGTGCTAACGGTCCGTTAGATTATTAGTTCTATTCTAATGTGTGCATATATACTACCTGTAATTATTAAATGTTCTCATTCCCCCATGCCCATTTTTCTATCGGACAGCAAGGAACACGAAAAAGCTTCATCGTTACATGGTTGGTATTCCGAAAACCCGTACGAAACGCTTTGACTCCACTTTCATTTTGCGTACCGCCAAAATGCGGAATGTGCTTCGTGAATGGGTCTTTCCGAATAGATATAATCTAGGTGTCTTCAAAACGCAAGTTAATAGGTTTTTTCTAGGCAAGCGCGCTCCATCGTAGACCGTAACTCTCGCTTAACACCAGCGGAGTTGACGGTCAAATGCAAGCCTATTTACGAATAAAAAAATAATAATATTAACAATTGGTAAAAAAACCTGTTCGAAATTTGTATTTCCCGCCTTAGTATGACGTTTCACTCTAAAAGTTCTATATCCCATGTAATAAACAGCGTCACAATCTCTACAACCGTAAAAAAATATACCAAATATACAATATATACCAAGCGAAAAAAATATGTCTGTGGTATTAACATGGGCCAAGCCAAAAGACTGATTATATTTTCATACTCATTAATTAATATGATAATTAACTGTGATTCTCAACTGATCGCACCGGCTTACCTCGAAGGGGAAAATAAAGGGTAAACGATATTTATTGTATAATAGCTTATTATTAACTGAACTGCTGAGTGGGGTTAATATGTCAAGAGAATATAAAGCAGATGGGATTAAATATTTTATTTATTTAGTATAATGATTAAGTAAAACAAACAGCCAACTTCAAACGGTGAAGGAAAACATCGTGAGAAAACCTACCTTGAAAGATGTGTGAAGTCTGCCAACCCGCACTTGGCCAGCGTGGTACACTATGGCCTTACCCTTCTCACAATCAGAATATAGCCCGCGCCCAGCAGCGGGACAGTTTGTACAAACATGGTTGATAAAAAAAAACAGAGCCAAAAATTAAATACAAACATTGACTTATAAATTTTAATTTTTAATTATTATTGAATATTAAATATTAAGTATTGTTACTTAAAAAAAACTAAAACAACTGATTTCAAAATAAGTGGGCATTTCGCTCACTCAGATGGCATTTTTTTCCAGTTGTTTGTTTAAAGACCAAACTGCTGAACTGATTTTGATGAAAGGATAGGTCGAAAAATTTATGGAAGCTAGAACAAAATTATGATGTGCAACTACGGGACTACTTTTCGCGTGGCACGAGACGCATTTGACCGAATATTTATAGATAGCGCTATCTAATATTCTTTTGGGAACAGTTTTTGAAAAAACAACGAAAAACGCTCTTAGAAAAAAACGCGAAAGCGTTTTCTAAAACGCGAAAGCGTTTTAGAAAACGCTCAAAAATAACTGACAACTCGTCAACAAGTCGACGGCACGGCAATCGAACGCGGATATGGCATTCCTCTCATTCCGCATCGTGCATTCAGTTCCATCCGATGCGATCAATTATCGCAGGAAATCGCTTTACCAACTCACCGAGTGCTGGAATGATACTAACTTTATAGTAGGTTGAAAGTTGGCTGAAGGGGTGAACTTATAACGATCTGAAATGTGTTTTGGTTCATGAAATGCTGATTTTACTGTCACGCTCTGACAATTGCCGCCGGTGGTACTGATCACTGAGGGAGGTGTCAAAAACTCCCTCCCCCTTGTCACAGATAGCTTAGGACACGTCCCACCACTTGCGTCACAATGTGGTGGCAAAGCTTGTAAAGCTTATTTCCGACTATATGTTAACGTCGATCTGAACATAAGGCGTTAGCATAATTATTTTTCATCGGGAATTTAATTTGTCGTGATCGTCTGAGTAAAGGTCATAATTATTTGGATATGCAGTGGGCCGGCGCTCGGTCTATCGAGCAAGCCGATTACGTCCGAGTATAGAGATAGCGTGTGATTGTGATATTGTGTTTGATATTTGGGGCGCTATACCAATTGCATCGTCAGTCTTCCAGAGCCCGGTCCTTCTCCATATATGTGATATATGTATATTAATATAAGGTGTGAGTTGCATAATTCTTATAAGAGTGGAAGTTGTATAGCATAACAGGTCTCGGGGGACTGGTACATAATGGCGGCACAAGTGATATCTGTCGACAACTAGCCAATCCGTCAACCTCCGGAGAGCCTAAGATCCTTCGGAATCCCCGATTGGGGCAGACCGACAGGAGTGTGCCTAGCACATCTTTGGCGAGAAATACCACCTGCCTTAGCGTGCGAACGCTTTACCGGGCTACCCACAGCCCTCATAATAATATTGCACCCTGGGTTTTTGAAATAATATAGGCAAAGTTGATGGCCACCAACAGCGGCAGGTGGTCGCCATAGGGCGTACGCTTTGCGTCGCAGGGAGGACATGTTTGGGTGGAGTGCGGGGCTACTGCTGTGACAGTCCCGAGGTACGCATAGGCGTACAAATATGATGTGACTCAAGGACCAGGCGCTAATAGGACTTTGCGTCGGCCCATACACATCCTATACCTATATTAATTATAAAATGAGTTCTATTATGTTGTCCAATTAATCCTTTAGTATAATAGAACTAAGTCATTTAGGTTGTGCGCATGAGAGCTAACTTGAGAAATAGAAGTGCAAATCATTATCGACTACGTTCCTGCGGGCGTATACGCTGTCATTACGTGTATGAACGTAATGTTTACATACGTACAAACAAACAACAAATAAACCTGACAAACATACATACTTATGTAGTCGGACCTACCGACTCGAGATACTCTGTTTAATAAAAGATTCGAAGCATAATATATATACCTTCATAATTGTACTAGGTACTATTGTAGCTTACACGAAATGTGTAAGCATGTAACACACATACATACGGTCGTGAGCCTTGTAGACATACATACATGTGTGGTGGTTATGATCGAGATTGATCGAATCATCATTATAACAAGGGTTATATTTATGGTCACTGTCTCAACCTCAGGCTATAAGCCTCCTATTGAACACATCAGGCAAAACTGGCCTTAGATTAGCGAAATAAATTCAGCTAGATAAATAATTAGGGTCAGGTCGTCTTATGAGGCTAGGTCAAGTTTAGCCAGTCGCATCCTCATTGACATAAAGATCTAGCTAGGCTTTGCTCAATAATAGAAATAGAGTATGATATTTATCTGATTTATACAAATATTTAGATATACTCACATCTTTATCTCCCTCTGCGTGGTAAGCGCGTCGGTTACGGCAGCATCTGTTCCTAAGCCTAGATCTAGTCTTTATGGGACGATAAGTATGATCTAGTTATACTAGATCAGCGATTTTCCAACAATTTCTTAGTAAATTAACAAATAATAATAAATAAGTAACTCTGTGACCCGAGTAAATACTAGTAATACGTTTAGCTCTATTTGATTTTGGGAATTCGCTTCTCTTTACTTTATTGCAAGAAAGGTAAATAATAACCTAGTAAATTAAACAAAGAAATTAAGGCGATAAAATGTTTATTCGTTCAATTCATGATATTATTGACTCGCGTTTAGGGTCATTGATTTTATCTTCGAATGACTTTATCATACTTTGCAAATTGTGATGACAATTGCAAAGAAGGATCGATTGACTCCTACAGGTAATACAGACAGAAAGCAACCGATCTAACGAAAACTGTCTGCCCTGATATACATATGTGTAGTCATAATATACCACACGCACGCGATCGCCAGTCATAGAAATGAATTTATTTACAATCCCAAGTTTTGTCTCTCCACTCCGAGTAATTAATTGTATTGGCCGCGATTACTTTAACTATAGTTCAGGCCATTGTACATTGTTACTTCGTACGGCAAGTTTATTATTGTAAATCTTTGGATAAAACGTACATTAATTGTATGGTGTCAATTAGATTGAGCAGTATAGCCTGTTCCAAATGATGTTCATGATTTAACTTGTTTCAACAATAACATAATTGACCATGTCGTTACATGTTTTCGGCCTTACTTAACTTCATTAATATGTCAATTAAGCCAGTCACTAGTTTATTATAGTGACATAGAGGTAAACTCTTGGTATGTAAGAATATAACAACACAAGCGGCTTCTAAATATAATAAGAGGCGTAGGTGTAGTTAATTACTTTAAATTTATATTATTTTCGCGCTCGAGAGAGGAGAAGTTTTATAACATAATATTTTATATATTTACACTCAACCGTAAATTGCTAATACAAATACACATGTAAAATAATACATTTAAAGCAAGATCTAGTCGCATCGATCAGTGTAAATTACTGTTTATTTGCAGTTGGTTTGTAATATGATATGTTAAGATTCATCAACAGATGTAGGTTTAACAACAGTGCGGGACTATTTACGTTGCTTTTAATGTAAAGTAGCGTATCGATTGACACCTACAATATTATAGACAAGAAATTATTGTAATAATAAGAAAACCGACTTACATCAGGATATAAGGATAATCGGTGTTATTAGGTCGATAAACAACACTAACTTGTCCCCAATTATCGCCAGACAGACATGTCGCGTATGTAATATATTTTATACGCCATAAACAAGTACATGTTTTAAGGATACAATCAACTCAACCCAATCGGCAATTGTACATGGCCAGGTAAGGAGCAGGTATTTATATCTAAATGTATTATATTATAATTATCAAATGGATCATACGATCCAACTTTTATACTGTAAGTACTGGCGTAATCTAGGTACAAGTAGGTATCTCAGTGGGTTTTACGTTACCAACACTCCCTCACTCGTGATCTGGAACCACTGAATTTATATATATGTTACAACACTGACTATATGTATAACAGTTAAAATTATGTTTCAAAATCATATCACTGAGCAGAAACGTGTAACCACTTGCATCACTCAAATCGAAGTGCCCCTTCCTCTCCCTACTATCGGTTGAACCTTAGGCGAGTCCCATAAATTGCCTTTTTTACGACTTTAAACAAACTATCCTTGTCTAACATTCGGAAATGTAGCTATCTCTCAAATTGCATATCCCCTGCAGTGTCTGAGCAATTGTCTCTTGACTCGAACTTAATTATGTTTCGTGGAACTGGGAAAAAAAATAAAGCGGGGTGAGGCAAAAAAATTACCAGTATTGTATACTAGTACATATTCCCCCCTAAATATTTCAAACCAAAGTATAACTTTGTTAGGAATATTTATCAGTTAAATTGAACGCAGTGTGTACTGTTATACAAGAATTATATTCATTGTCGAACATCAAACCTTTCTCACAAGTCAAGAGACAAAAGAAACCGTGGCCCATTCATAAAATAGCGAGCCGAGGCTCTCCCAAGACCCGTTTTACTCGCCGTTCAAGCGCCAGCTGATTTTGTGCACGCGCGTCTGAACGCATCCCCTTTTTTTCCAATAATAAAACTGGTCAATTTTTTTTTTTTTTTTTTTAACAAAACTATCGTGGGTATTCATTTATATTCTATATGTATAGCGTCTAGTTGACCCACGTTATTATTCGGTCATGGGCCAGTGACCCAGGTCATGGAGCAAATATTATGATTCCCCTTAGGTTTGGCAAAATCTGTTCCCGAGGCTACAATAAGCCCACTAAAGTAAGGTAAATTATATAAAATCTACAATTGTTAATAGCAGTTAATGATGTAGTATATAATATGTGACAAAATTGGAAGGATTTTGAAAATTGTTACTTTTCATTAGACGATTCTGCTCAGTATGTTACAACAACATCTATAAAGTTACACGTTATAAGACATAGTATCAATATAGCCTAATTTAATACTGCCTTTATACAACAAAACTAGTGTAGTGGACGTTCACTTGATATTATACAAGAGTAATTGCTAGTTAAGAAATACCATTTAAACATTATCATCATCATCATAGGTCTTCTTTCATGATATCAAAATAAGCAGTCTCTGAGACGCTTACACATAATTTAACTTACATCTAATCAATTAGGTACACCAATAAATTTACGACACTATAAAAGTTCACATAAAAGTAATTCTGATAACCATTCCTTTCGGGTCCATAAACAACTAAATTCACTATTATTTCTTGAAAAAACGATTCCGTTGTGGAAGACTCCAATGATGGGTCTCTTCCCCCCATCATCTTCAGGATTGAACGGCAGGTTTGCCCGCGGCACAGGGCGCGAAGGCACGTATAAGGCCATCTCTCCACAAGACCTGGATGCCTAGGTCTCTCGTGGACTGGATTGGCTCTCGTGGTTGAAAGCAAGTCGGGTGACTTGCTTACATGGGTATGTATGAAACAGAATTAATGAACGTGTATATAAAAATTCAATAGCGACAACAATATCTTTTACGGCCTCCTTCTACTCCGTATCGTAATGCAGTGATAACTTTTAATCTCCTTGCAATTATTAGTATCTTTTAATAGTATATACTACTCCAAATTATGATCAGAGTCATGAAATTCATAAATCCTGATGTCAAGTTGAGAAAAATATATGTTGTTTTTTTTTTGTTTGAATATATTGATAAAATTCATAGTATTAATTTAATTTATACTATTAGCAGCCTAATCTCTGGCCCGATGTGGTTGCCTTCCAGTTTTCAAATCACTATAATATTCATGGTTTTGCGTTTCTACTGTCATCATCATCATCAACATCCTCATCATCATCTGAATCCTCTCCACTACTGGAGGTTCGCCGTGAGCTTAACATATTCATCTTTATATTGTTATTATTGTATAACCTTAAAAATATTGTATACAGAAAATTTAATTGATATTCCAATATTATAGTGTACACTATTAATGATTTGCACTTATCATCATTTTATTTGTGTACTGTTTCTCACAAGGATCAAGTCTATTGTGAAAATACTTTTATATTATATATATATCTATATATTGAATAATAAATTTGGATTTTGATTCGATAATATATATGCAAATTAAACATCCATAGAAAGAATATCTTTGTCATAATCTTTGCATTAAACTTCCTCCTTTTCCAACAACCATCATTTCTAGCACATGTATTTGTATTTCTAAAGGATAACGGTGCCAAAAAACTTAATTTTGCAAAACTAAAATATATTTAAGCCAAGCTGAAATACACATGTTTCAAAATAGAAAGGCGCCAAGTTCACTTCTGTCTGGTAAAGTGTATTTTTCACTTCTCAAAACCTTAGTGTACACGTGTAAAACGACAATTTGTGTGAGAGAACGATTTAGATAGCATTTTAGATTTATTACATTCCTTTCTCGGTATGTATGAATACATTTTATTTATTTATTTCTAAACACAGAGTAAAACTCGAGAAAACTAGATTATATTTCTGATCGTAGTAAAAAAACATTTTATCTTGTTATCATGATATTTCATTATGTGCTATTCCCGATAACCATTATAAATATTTCGCATGGCTCTGGCTTTCTCTTCAAAACAATTCCAGGGTGATATTATTATAAAAAGGCGGCTGCACGTGGTGAGTCCTACGACAACAAGCTACAATGGGTTTACTACCCTTTTGTGCAGACAGATATTGTTTTACTGCTCAGACAACTATGTTTTAAACTCCCTATTAGTCCCTTTTTTCTTGTGTCTTTTATAATTGACTTATCGCCGACTGCGTGGGAGTAATAAACTCACATAGAAGTATATGACAATGGTCGTTCCCCAAACTATGAATTTCCTGGTTATTCTACAGAGACATTGTTCTGCTTGACAATGACTCTAAAATTAACAATTTTGATGTTCAGAGAAAGCCACGCGCATATGTCCAGCTTTTAAAACTTTAAACAAAGGCATTGTGATTGAAAGATTGCTCAAATCCTACACCTTAGTATCAATAGGTTGTAAAACTCAGTTCGCTGGCCAACAGATACTTTTTATTATGTCTTCCTTAAAATATATAATATTGGACTCGAACCAACTAGTATCTGGCGATAGGCTTTGTTATACGACTGTTTTGTTAGACGATTTTCTATCAGAACAACTCAAGAGCTATATTTAATTTAAATATGCACTCTTTCCATAGTATGCTTTAAAACCAACTATAAGTCCCGTGATATATCAGTCCAGGTTTCTTAGGCTACCTATATATATTATAACTGATTACTGCAGTATATCTTATGTTTGTGTATTAAGAAACATAATTAAGGCCAAGCTTAGGTTTTTGAGTTAATTCCTCCTCCATTAGTTTCTGGCCATAGTCACTCTAGGAATTAGCATCAGGAATACTAAAATTGCATAAGCATCAGACATGATACGTTTCATTACCTCCTTGTTGTGTAATGGTAAAAGTATATAAGCGGACTAATTTAATCCATCATTATTATCATCAGCCTCAAATACAAGATCCGTCACTTCCTTACTTCTACTTTAAATAGGGTTCGAAATCCTTATATAAATATATCTAAGCGTATCTTGCGCTTATCTACCTACATCATCATCATTAGTTTGAATTTATTATTCATTATTAATATTAAATAAGGATTAGTTACCGAACAATTATATGTTTTAAGGTAACCTGCTCACTTATCAATGATTTGAGTAATTCCACGAATAGTAAATATGTATTCTAGAATTATAATTAGCGCGTTACATATGTCTGATTACATTTATAAATTTAGTTTAATTCTCTCATCGCATCGTGTCCTTATCACAATTTATCTGAAAGTATTTAGAACTGACTAAGTTTGGCACGCCTTTCCCATAAGAAACATGTGTTTATGCATGAGTACGTGTGCATCGTGTGCATATAAGCGTGTGTATGTTTTGTGTGTGTAGTTTGAGAAAGCAAGCACTTAAATACTAAAAGTAAGCACTGAAATACTACTAAGCAAAGCATGTCACAAAGTAGGCACCGTTTCCATATTAAGATTAATTGATCTTTCAAACACCGGTAATTTTAAAAGATTAATTATCTATTAAAAAATAACAAGATTACAATATTGTCTAACATTGATTTTCTTATCGTCATCAAATTCTGTACAAGTACAAGTTATGACAAGGATACTCATTGTTATTTGTGATCGTCTAGTATAAAATCTACGTTGTGTTTTTTATTTTATTTAATAAGAACTTCGTCGTATTGTAATTTCAATACGGAGCTGAAGTTTTGGTCACTAACACCAATTTCTGGCCTATTTATAGGCCAAATTATTATAATTTTAAAATTAAACCCAGGATTTAGGTCAATATCCTGGTCCACCGGGACCAATTTCTGTGGTGGCAAAGCTTGTAAAGCTTATTTCCGACTATATGTTAACGTCGATCTGAACATAAGGCGTTAGCATAATTATTTTTCATCGGGAATTTAATTTGTCGTGATCGTCTGAGTAAAGGTCATAATTATTTGGATATGCAGTGGGCCGGCGCTCGGTCTATCGAGCAAGCCGATTACGTCCGAGTATAGAGATAGCGTGTGATTGTGATATTGTGTTTGATATTTGGGGCGCTATACCAATTGCATCGTCAGTCTTCCAGAGCCCGGTCCTTCTCCATATATGTGATATATGTATATTAATATAAGGTGTGAGTTGCATAATTCTTATAAGAGTGGAAGTTGTATAGCATAACAGGTCTCGGGGGACTGGTACATAATGGCGGCACAAGTGATATCTGTCGACAACTAGCCAATCCGTCAACCTCCGGAGAGCCTAAGATCCTTCGGAATCCCCGATTGGGGCAGACCGACAGGAGTGTGCCTAGCACATCTTTGGCGAGAAATACCACCTGCCTTAGCGTGCGAACGCTTTACCGGGCTACCCACAGCCCTCATAATAATATTGCACCCTGGGTTTTTGAAATAATATAGGCAAAGTTGATGGCCACCAACAGCGGCAGGTGGTCGCCATAGGGCGTACGCTTTGCGTCGCAGGGAGGACATGTTTGGGTGGAGTGCGGGGCTACTGCTGTGACAGTCCCGAGGTACGCATAGGCGTACAAATATGATGTGACTCAAGGACCAGGCGCTAATAGGACTTTGCGTCGGCCCATACACATCCTATACCTATATTAATTATAAAATGAGTTCTATTATGTTGTCCAATTAATCCTTTAGTATAATAGAACTAAGTCATTTAGGTTGTGCGCATGAGAGCTAACTTGAGAAATAGAAGTGCAAATCATTATCGACTACGTTCCTGCGGGCGTATACGCTGTCATTACGTGTATGAACGTAATGTTTACATACGTACAAACAAACAACAAATAAACCTGACAAACATACATACTTATGTAGTCGGACCTACCGACTCGAGATACTCTGTTTAATAAAAGATTCGAAGCATAATATATATACCTTCATAATTGTACTAGGTACTATTGTAGCTTACACGAAATGTGTAAGCATGTAACACACATACATACGGTCGTGAGCCTTGTAGACATACATACATGTGTGGTGGTTATGATCGAGATTGATCGAATCATCATTATAACAAGGGTTATATTTATGGTCACTGTCTCAACCTCAGGCTATAAGCCTCCTATTGAACACATCAGGCAAAACTGGCCTTAGATTAGCGAAATAAATTCAGCTAGATAAATAATTAGGGTCAGGTCGTCTTATGAGGCTAGGTCAAGTTTAGCCAGTCGCATCCTCATTGACATAAAGATCTAGCTAGGCTTTGCTCAATAATAGAAATAGAGTATGATATTTATCTGATTTATACAAATATTTAGATATACTCACATCTTTATCTCCCTCTGCGTGGTAAGCGCGTCGGTTACGGCAGCATCTGTTCCTAAGCCTAGATCTAGTCTTTATGGGACGATAAGTATGATCTAGTTATACTAGATCAGCGATTTTCCAACAATTTCTTAGTAAATTAACAAATAATAATAAATAAGTAACTCTGTGACCCGAGTAAATACTAGTAATACGTTTAGCTCTATTTGATTTTGGGAATTCGCTTCTCTTTACTTTATTGCAAGAAAGGTAAATAATAACCTAGTAAATTAAACAAAGAAATTAAGGCGATAAAATGTTTATTCGTTCAATTCATGATATTATTGACTCGCGTTTAGGGTCATTGATTTTATCTTCGAATGACTTTATCATACTTTGCAAATTGTGATGACAATTGCAAAGAAGGATCGATTGACTCCTACAGGTAATACAGACAGAAAGCAACCGATCTAACGAAAACTGTCTGCCCTGATATACATATGTGTAGTCATAATATACCACACGCACGCGATCGCCAGTCATAGAAATGAATTTATTTACAATCCCAAGTTTTGTCTCTCCACTCCGAGTAATTAATTGTATTGGCCGCGATTACTTTAACTATAGTTCAGGCCATTGTACATTGTTACTTCGTACGGCAAGTTTATTATTGTAAATCTTTGGATAAAACGTACATTAATTGTATGGTGTCAATTAGATTGAGCAGTATAGCCTGTTCCAAATGATGTTCATGATTTAACTTGTTTCAACAATAACATAATTGACCATGTCGTTACATGTTTTCGGCCTTACTTAACTTCATTAATATGTCAATTAAGCCAGTCACTAGTTTATTATAGTGACATAGAGGTAAACTCTTGGTATGTAAGAATATAACAACACAAGCGGCTTCTAAATATAATAAGAGGCGTAGGTGTAGTTAATTACTTTAAATTTATATTATTTTCGCGCTCGAGAGAGGAGAAGTTTTATAACATAATATTTTATATATTTACACTCAACCGTAAATTGCTAATACAAATACACATGTAAAATAATACATTTAAAGCAAGATCTAGTCGCATCGATCAGTGTAAATTACTGTTTATTTGCAGTTGGTTTGTAATATGATATGTTAAGATTCATCAACAGATGTAGGTTTAACAACAGTGCGGGACTATTTACGTTGCTTTTAATGTAAAGTAGCGTATCGATTGACACCTACAATATTATAGACAAGAAATTATTGTAATAATAAGAAAACCGACTTACATCAGGATATAAGGATAATCGGTGTTATTAGGTCGATAAACAACACTAACTTGTCCCCAATTATCGCCAGACAGACATGTCGCGTATGTAATATATTTTATACGCCATAAACAAGTACATGTTTTAAGGATACAATCAACTCAACCCAATCGGCAATTGTACATGGCCAGGTAAGGAGCAGGTATTTATATCTAAATGTATTATATTATAATTATCAAATGGATCATACGATCCAACCTTTATACTGTAAGTACTGGCGTAATCTAGGTACAAGTAGGTATCTCAGTGGGTTTTACGTTACCAACACTCCCTCACTCGTGATCTGGAACCACTGAATTTATATATATGTTACAACACTGACTATATGTATAACAGTTAAAATTATGTTTCAAAATCATATCACTGAGCAGAAACGTGTAACCACTTGCATCACTCAAATCGAAGTGCCCCTTCCTCTCCCTACTATCGGTTGAACCTTAGGCGAGTCCCATAAATTGCCTTTTTTACGACTTTAAACAAACTATCCTTGTCTAACATTCGGAAATGTAGCTATCTCTCAAATTGCATATCCCCTGCAGTGTCTGAGCAATTGTCTCTTGACTCGAACTTAATTATGTTTCGTGGAACTGGGAAAAAAAATAAAGCGGGGTGAGGCAAAAAAATTACCAGTATTGTATACTAGTACAACAATGTCACACTTCGTCGACCTTCTGTGTGACGTAATTTATGAATGGCCCCTCATTGATTGAGACAAGCATAGTCTCATATGATAGGGTTCCGCAGCTAATACTATATTCTAAACTAATATCACTTAGAGAGTATTGTTTGTTAGGATCACTTTGCAAAAAGTTCAATGACCTCTCTACTGGTATTTTAAATTTAAAAAAATCCTCGTAGTTACAAAGATACTCAAAAAAATTACCCGGAAAGTTTGTAAATTTGGGTAATTTATTTTTTTTATACTTAGATTTTTTATGAATGCGTTTAATCGAAGCCAGAGCCTGAGGTGGATAGAAGTGAAATTGCTAGGACGTCATCCTAAATCAGTTATTTACATAACGCAATAATAACGCAATAGACGTGCATGCACGAAAAAGTGCTCGGCTCAGGCGGATCGTGACAATGAGTCACGACTCATTGTCACGATCCGCCTGAGCCGAGCATGCAAGCGAGAGCGCGGAACACGCGATAGAGAGACACGATCGGCCCTAAGCGTTCGGCTTGTGACGCATCGTTATCACGTAACATTATCGTCCGTAAACCGACTTTACAACCATTTTTAGGGTTCCGTACCTCAAAAGAAAAAAACGGAACCCTTATAGGATCACTTTGTTGTCCGTCTGTCCGTCTGTCCGTCTGTCAGGGTGTCAAGACCTTTATCTCGGGAACGCGTATAGGTATCATGTTGAAATTAAAACCGTATACGCAGATCCATAGTATCTTGCTGCATAAAGAAAAATAATATTTCTCAGTTTTCATAAAAAAAAGTTACAGCCGAATATGTCGTAAAAACGCACATTTCGACACTCACAAAGGAATCAAAATCTATGGGGTACTTCCCGTTGATCTAGAACTATGAAATTTGGCAAGAAGCATTGTGTTAGAGTACACATATAGGAAAAAAACCGAAAACTGGACATTTTTAATTCAATCACAAAAAAAAATATGTCTTTATGCGAGGAATGAGGGTCCAAATTTTAAAGTTCTTTGACCGTATCATATGAAAGAGCTTCATTAGCTTAAGCTAAAACAGGTTTTTAAATATTTTTACGATGTATATTTTTTGGTTTATGAAGGAAAATATAAAAATATATATAATTTCCCCCTTTTATCTACTAGTTTGTACGGAACCCTCCGTGGGCGAGTCTGACCAGCACTTGACCGGTTTTATTTTTACATAAATACTGTTATAGATTCCAAATATAAACAAACAAAAGTTTATTTTATTATAAAATGTTTAAAAGCTGTTTTCAAATGAAATATAAATTAATTGAATTGTCAACAATTTGCAAATATATGTCTCAATTTGCAAATGTATGTTGACTCTACAGAATTATATTGTTGATGAACTTCGCATTGCTGAAACAATACTTTATTCATTAGTACTAATTAAAAACTCGTTCAATCTGTTCAATCAGAATAATTGATTATAATATTTTTTTGATAAATAAATAATATTTGTTGGGTAAAATACACATGAATCTTTTTACCCAACTGCGAAAAAAGTTTATGTTTTCCGTTTATGTATAAATGTTTCAAACTTTTTAACAATCGGTTCAGCTGTTTAACGGTGTAAAGGTAACAAACAACCACAGTTACTTTCACTTTCATATTATAGTAGGATAACCTAGGATTAAGATTTGTAAGCTATTCATCTTGTAAAGGATAAAATAAAATATGCTATGGCACTAAAATAATAGGTAATAATTTAAAATAATTTTGGTGCCGGAGCATATTTTACTTTTATGTTACGAGTATGTGTATGTTTTACACATAAACACCCTTACCGAAAAACGTTATTTAACGTTAACCATCGTCTTAAATTATCTGTCTTCTTTCCGCAAGTGTCATTACGTGTCAGCGAGAAGTTGACAAAATATGTTAAGCATTGCTTAAAGTTAAGTAACGTTTTTCGGTAAGGCCGTAAATCACGTCTATTTTCCCTTACGTTTTTCTTGGCTGTTTGACTGTGGTTAGGTGGTTTAAACAAAAGGGAGAGGGTATTAGAGGGTTAGAGCGGATAAGAGAGAAATATATTAATATATAATAATGGCTTATAGTATTTTTTGCTATCATAACATCGCCTATATAAACGCCAATTTCCCTCAAGTCCTTTAACTGACTTTTACAGTATGCCCGCAAAGAGAAGCAGCTGGTACATTCTAAATTTTCCTTTTTCTCCCATCTCTAAAAGAGTTCCAAAATAACAGAAAATAACATCTAACCTATCCGTGCATAGTTGCCTGGAAGAGATCGCTCTAAGTGATAAGGCCGCCAATTAAAAGCCTAGCTACATTTATGTTTTCTCTGTATTTATTTTTCTGTATGTGTGGTCTTTTAATAAAGAGTTATCTATCTATCTATCTACTGACAATAATTTTGAGGTAAATGTAGGAGGTGTAAAGAAATTCACAACTTGTTTTCGTGATCGTGCCGTTATCAAACGGCCCCAAAACAAAACAAGCTCGAAACAATGCTGTTACATAAATCAAAATAATTAAAGCTAACTTCCTCGGCTATGCCAATTAGCAAACCGGTGTTTAGAATTCACCTCTATAGTTATCGAGTATATTTATTTGGTTTTTAGAGTTTTAATTGCATAAATCTAGATATTAGACATGTGAAAGTGAAGTAATTTGAGGGTGTAACGAAATGTTTTGATGTGTGCAGTTTATGCGGATAATAAACAAGATAGTCGAAAAAAAATATTTTTCACTCCTCTTGCTCTAAAAGTCCGTCATTCGTCATCATCATCATCATCTCAGCCATAAGAAGTCCACTGCTGGACATAGGCTAGACATGGATTTCCAAAAAGACCGATTGGTAGCGGCTTGCATCCAAAGTCCGTCATTGTAGCGTAGTAAAGCGGGGAAAAAATTGCATTTTAAGCTCTAGGGGAAAAAGTTTTTTTTTTTTTTAATTTTTATCTGTTACTAAAAAGCCTATATACACGAAACAGTCTTTTTTTCAAAAGTAGAATAATCTCTTTGGAATATACTTACATTCTCTTTGCAAACATCTCGTTAAATATCCAGGATTGTACAAATTGTACATTTCGTTTTCTCGCAATCGTAGTGAAAAGTAGGGTGTAACACACGGCGCTAAAAACCCATTGTAACTCGGTTTCTATTTACTCCCTCGCTACAGCTCGGGAGTAAAAATCTACCTCGTTACAATGGGTCTTTTTAGCCTCTTGTATAACAATCTACTATTTAGGTACAAACTTTAATAAAATTGAAACTTAAGTTAAAAAAAATAGATAGACGAGCACCATCCTCGGCCACACCGTCGCTTAACATCAAACGAGTTGATGGTCAATCGGGGATTTATCTTGCGTAAAAAACAACACTTTTTATTGATTTTATTAGTCGGTGCCGGTGACTAAAATTTCCATGGCAATCTCTCGATTTGATGTTGATACATCTTCGCCTATCTATTATACCTATGTCTATCCATTAAAAATACAGCAGGTGATGATTCACCGCCGACCAAATAGCCTCCCATAGAGGCGCTGCATATTGGCGCCGGAGAAGCAACATTGATGTGGGTGACTAACGCGGCGTTAAAATGCCGATTAACACTTCCACCATGGAGCTTAAGTTTTTAGCTCTTGCTGTTTCCACCATTCGACAGGCTGGTTAAGGCAAACTGGTCAAGGTCAAGAGTCTAATTTAGCTCCAGGGACACCATCGCAGTGTCGCCACTCACCGATGGCTCTCCACAAAGTCCCTGCGGTGATAATAATTAGTATTTTATGTATATCAAAACACCAATACTATCATTTTAATAATAATTTTCTTAGTTTTATTTCGTGTTGTAATAAATCTTGCTTGTACGTGACTAGATGAGTACTAAGCCGATTTTGATAATATTTATATGTAACTAAGTTTGTAAGTTTGTACCTATTAAAAAAAAAAAAAAACCTAATTGTCGAAGAAATCGTGTAACAAACATACAAAAAAAACATACAGATGGATTTCATCATTATCATCAATTCAATCATTTTAACCTCCTCCTTTTTGTATGTCGGTTAAAAATGATTCTAACCTACATAACTGAATATCAAAAGCCAACATTTGCCCAGAACATTTTCCAATCCATCTCATTTCATAGCCACGTATATTGTTAGCATATTTCAAAGTTGAAATCGCCTACCTGCCAACTCCTTCAATTTCGGCGCACGTAATGTCATATCGTTTAGGTATCTACGTGAAAATCTTGTGAGTCGACGCCGATCACGTCTCACACAAGACTGCCAATTCTCAATTCTGCATAATCCATTGCACTGCACTATACGTACAGTTCGCGGCAAAAAAACGCTCCTATCGCAAAGACTTTAAGAAACGAGCGCGCTGTGACTTGCGTTGAAAACTGTATAGGGTGAGCGGGTATTGGAAAATGGGAATTTTCCGAATTTATAAGCGATTGCGTCGTGTGCATTTCAAATCTATTTGAACCTTTCAAAGGCTTTGCTATAGTAACTTGTAAACAGTTTTAGTCGATTGGATGTTTGAAACGTGCTACTTATATGAATTTCATTTTTTTTGTTAGTATTTTTGTTTGAATACGTAAGCCTATATTTTTTTACATCTTACCCACTAATAACAGTCAAATGTGGCGTCAAATGGTCGCATAGTCTTTCTCTGTCTCGTCATACTCTGCCTAAATCGCTTGTAAGGGAAATAGGTGTGATTTTATGTATTATTAATGCATGTTTAAACCTTATTATAATTTTCTTCCTAAGCAATTTACATAATTTAAAGTTTTGTAAAGAGAGTTATTTTATATAATGTACTACTTTATCTAGTTATACATCACAAATTGATGTATAATATAATTTATTATACATCAATTATTTAAAACGCAATTAGTACTTAGCACTTTAGTATAATAATAAGTCTACTGTATAATTCAAATACCTATGCTCCGAATTTCATTTCCACGAAAACGTTTTTTTTTTTTCAGAGAAATTACCTAAATCCTGAAAGTTCATTTGACTTCTCGTTTATAACCTTTGTGAATACGAAATTTTCTGTGTATTTATACATTTTCTGTGTTATACATCACAAATTAATATAAAATATAATTGATTAGACATCAATTATTTAAAACGCAATTAGTAGCATTTTAAAAAAAAACGTAATTTCAATCATCAAAAACGCAATTCTACGTTTTTGATCCGTACAGCTAAGGAATGGAACAAGTTGCCGGCTTCTCTGTTCCCTGAGAGATACAATTTGGGATTTTTTAAGGTCAGAGTGAATAGGTATCTTCTGGGTCTGCGTGCTTCATCTTCGACCACATCGTCGCTTTCCAACAGGCGAGTTGGTGGTCAAACGTGGACCTATTCGCAATAAAAAAAAAAAAAATTGCATTTTAGTATAATAATAAGTCTACTGTATAATTCAGATCTGTTACCTATGATCCGAATTCCATTTTCCCGAAAACGTTTTTTTTTTCAATTAAATTACCAAAATCCTGAAAGTTCATTTGACAACTCGTTTAATAACCTTTGTAGATACGAATTCGGGCATTCAAGATTCGAACAAAGTATTTCAGATCATACCGATCAAATCATTAACAACCAAATAAATAAATGACAACGAAAAAAAATGATAACGAACCATATCTATACACAAAATCACGTAAAGGATATTCTCAATTCTTCCCTATATCTGACACCCTAAATCACTTTACTTTAAGCACCACACCCGTAGGATAACTTGATGATAGCACTCCCCATTATCATTCCACCCTCATAACAAGAATGACAAATTGGGTCTTCTTAAGCAGAAAATTTTTGAATGCTTTTTGTCTTCCCTTCACCCTAAAAGTTATCTACCAAGATATCCGTCAAATGTGGGCTCGGGATGTCCTTCTTGTAATCGGTTTTGTGTCCGTAGGTTATTATGGAATGGTAAAATCAATGCATAAATGAATATTTTTAATATTTATGATTATATCAGTCCAATTTTAGGAAAATATGGAAAACTTGAACTTATTACTGGAAAATTATAATGTTTATTATTAAAATTATAAAAACATATTATTTACATAAAACTATAAAAAAACCTTAAAACTAATAGAGAACGAAAATATTATTTACAAATAAAACCATAATAAAATATTTAAGTATATATAACTTGTCATAAAATAAATATGCCGTCCAATATTCCACCATGTGCGGTAGGGTTCCCAGAACACTGGCAGCGTTTCCTCGATGTATGGCTAAACAATAATAGTTGGAAAAAAAATGATATCCCTAAATTCTGTTTTTACCCGACTGCGCAAGAAGGGGGTTATGTTTTCGGATGTACGTATACTGTACGTATGTTTCTATATTCCCTCTTACAATGTAAACGGATTTCGTTTTCAGAGGTGTCGTCAGATCCGTCTTTGCTTCTCAAGTTCTCAAGTGTCATAGGGTACATTTTTGTGATAGTAAATATTAATACAAATCTCGCAAAAATTAAACATTGTAGTTTTCAAACTCAAACAGACTTTTCCATACCAAATCTAAGTGATTTTACATGAATTGTTCTATGATACTTATTTTAATTCATTTTACATCGGTTTTCCTCATACTTTCTCGTGAAAACATAAACATAAACAGTAACCATCGTAATATTAAGCGTAACAAAAACGTAAGTTACACTAAAAAATAGCTCTTATATGCAGTCTGTCATTTTATTTTTCTCTTATTATAGATACATACATGGTATCTATTTATATACATATGTTCGAAAAATACATAAAAAAGTGAAACCAAGTATTTTTATCTCCAAATTTGCCCACTATTTCTCTTTAAGATGCAAAATATAATGAACATAGAGGAATACACGTTAAAACTTCAAAGTTAACCTTCTGCCGAATCCTACTCTACGCCATTAATTTCACCACGTTATTCTGCATATTAATGTATCCAGCTGAAAAATGTTTTCAACTTTCCTCCGTTATTAATGATGCTGTGGCGTTATTTATTGAGAGATGTATCGGTGTAAGTTTGCTCGATATTATTTCGAAAATGTTTCGATTGTCATATACATCCGTTATGGCCATTGAGGTGGGACGTTTATGTTGTCAAAAACACAACTGTGTTGAATATTTTAGATTTGATAGATGGATAGATAGATAGATAAACTCTTTATTGTACACTTAGATTATATACCTCTAGATTCCGTGTTCAAATACTAGGCGCATCGTTCAATTTGAAGCAAAAACGTTTTACGTGTGTGAGTGAGCCGCCTATCGAGGGTGTATTGCTTACACCATTTACATTTGTGTGCACGATGCTTGTGATACCAGTGCATAGATATTTCCCCAAAACATAGAGACTTAAAAAAATATTTGGGGTCGATATTATTCAACCGGAAATTTAAACCTAACATTACTGTTTAAAGCATGAAAGTCCAAATTAGGCTCGTTTGCTTTGGTGTCTTAAGCACTTTCTGTTTCAGATGATATCTGACGAAGGTATCAGATGATTGACACTGGAACACCCTGATGGAAAGGACTAAGACAGTCCAGTTTGGGCTTGTTTACATTGGTATCTTAAGCACTTTCTGCTTCATATGATGACGAGAGTCTGACGAAGGTATCAGATGATTGCCACTGGAACAACCTGGTGGAAAGGACTAAGACAGTCCAGTTTGGGCTCGTTTGCTTTGGTGTCTTAAGCACTTTCTGCTTCATATGATAACGAGGGTCTGACGAAGGTATTAGATGATTGCCACTGGAACACCCTGGTGGAAAGGACTAAGACAGTCCAGTTTGGGCTCGTTTGCTTTGGTGGCTTAAGCACTTTCTGCTTCATATGATGACGAGGGTCTGACGAAGGTATCAGATGATTGCCAATGGAACACCCTGATGGAAAGGACTAACACAGTCCAGTTTGGGCTTGTTTGCTTTGGTGTCTTAAGCACTTTCTGCTTCATATGATGACGAGGGTCTGACGAAGGTATCAGATGATTGCCACTGGAACACCCTGGTGGAAAGGACTAAGACAGTCCAGTTTGGGCTCGTTTGCTTTGGTGGCTTAAGCACTTTCTGCTTCATATGATGACGAGGGTCTGACGAAGGTATCAGATGATTGCCACTGGAACACCCTGGTGGAAAGGACTTAGATAGTCCGGTTTGGGCTCGTTTGCTTTGGTGTCTTAAGCACTTTCTGCTTCAAATGATGACGAGGGTCTGACGAAGGTATCAGATGATTTCCCCTGGAACACCCTGGTGGAAAGGACTACGACAGTCTAGTTTGGGCTCATTTGCTTTGGTTTCTTAAGCACTTTCTGCTTCATATGATGACGAGGGTCTGACGAAGGTATCAGATGATTACCAATGGAACACCCTGATGGAAAGGACTAACACAGTGCAGTTTGGGTTTGTTTGCTTTGGTGTCTTAAGCACTTTCTGCTTCATATGATAACGAGGGTCTGACGAAGGTATCAGATGATTTCCACTGGAACACCCTGGTGGAAAGGACTAAGATAGTCCAGTTTGGACTCGTTTGCTTTGGTTTCTTAAGCACTTTCTGCTTCATATGATGACGAGGGTCTGACGAAGGTATCAGATGATTGCCAATGGAACACCCTGATGGAAAGGACTAACACAGTCCAGTTTGGGCTCGTTTGCTCTGGTGTCTTAAGCACTTTCTGCTTGATATGATGACGAGGGTCTTACGAAGGTATCAGATGATTGCCACTGGAACACCCTGGTGGAAAGGACTAAGATAGTCCAGTTTGGGCTCGTTTGCTTTGGTGTCTTAAGCACTTTCTGCTTCAAATGATGACGAGGGTCTGATGAAGGTATCAGATGATTGCCACTGGAACACCCTGGTGGAAAGGACTAACACAGTCCAGTTTGGGCTCGTTTGCTTTGGTGGCTTAAGCACTTTCTGCTTCATATGATGACGAGGATCTGACGAAGGTATCAGATGATTGGCACTGGAACACCCTGGTGGAAATTACTATGACAGTCCCGTTTGGGCTCGTTTGCTTTGGTATGTTGAGCAATTTTTTTTAAATATGTAAATAATTACGCTTCAAATATTGTATTTACAGTGTGCTGGTTTTCAGAACAAGGTTTACGGTGCCATTTGAAAGAAAAACAAATAATATCAGAAACATATTCTATATGATTATATAAGATTTCATTGACATTGCCATATGTAATTTAACATGTATACATTTGATTGAAATTTGACATAATAGTAATATGACATAATGAGAATCTTGACATGGATTAAATTTAACATTGTAATTGTAACTTGACATGGATTAAATTGACATTGTAATTATAACTTGACATGGATTAAATTTAATATTGTAATTTGACATTGTATAATTAAAATGATAACTTCATATTTTGATTTGATTTTTCTGTAAATATTAGTTTTTTTTTTTTTTTAATATCAATTTTAAAATTACTCGGTGAGCCCACTTCCAGTATTGCATGCCTGTTGGAGAGGCAAGTTTGTATAGGGATTATCTAGAATTGTTATAATTCGATATTAAGATCTTTAATGTACCTAGTACCTACAAACTGCAATAAAATTATTTGAATTTGTATTAGAATTTGCATACCACAAATTTCTTATGTTAAAAATAATGACGAATCTGATTGGAAAACTATTCAATTTTGATGAAACTGAACATGCATATGGCCGCTATCACGGAAATAATATTGTCAAGGTGACGGTAGAGGGTCACTTAAAATAAATAAAAATATTTAAAATAATCGGCCAAGTGCGAGTCGGACTCGCGCACGAAGGGTTCCGTACTATCATCTATAATACTACAAAGTTTAGTTCTGTTTATAAAATAACGAGAAATCAACGAAATTCCAAGTAGTAAATTGCAAACTTATAGGTAGGTTTTCGATACACATCCGGGCAGCATGAGGACGCTCGCGCGAGTACGCGCGGCTATGGCTCGCTCCGTGATGTTATCTCCCCCGCTACCCCGCTAAACCGGCGCTCGTACCGCGTTTAGATGCACGGATTATTTTCATTTTGTGAGTTTTTATGTATTAGATTAGGTATTTATTTTTATAGTTAATATATTTCTAAATATTTACTTACAAATATTCAAGTTTCTACCTTTTAATTGAGATCGAGTAAAAATTGCTTAAAAATTACGTTTGTTGTATGGGAAAATAATACCATTTAATATTTACTTTATTGTTATTTAATTATTTATTTTGAAAGGTAATATACAAGTAAATATTCTGTGAAAATTTGAAGCGTCTACCTGTTACCGTTTTTAATATTGAGCAAAATAATACGAAAAAAACACGTTTATTGTATGAGGACCCCCCTTAATATTTTTATTTTTTTTATTTTTAGTATTTGTTGTTATAGCGGCAAAGGAAATACATCATTTGTGAAAATTTCAGCTTTCTAGCTATCACGGTTTATGAGATACAGCCTGGAGACAGACAGACAGACAGACAGACAGCGAAGTCTTAGTAATAGGGTCCCGTTTTTACCCTTTGGGTACGGAACCCTAAAAAACGACTGCGTCAATATCTGCCATCTTTATTAAATTCATTGCAGAACTAAAAAGATAGAAACAAGATTTTAATTTGAATATTTTATTTTCAGCGTTCCAACAGCGTTGTCAACGCTGTCGGACGCATAACAAGCTCATTTCTCATAATTTGGTTGGTGATATAGGTAGAGCAACTCGGAGTGAGCAGATGCCTCCGACTGCGTTTGTGAACACTGTCAACTAAGATTATTCAAAACCAAAAATGGAAAAAAATGGGACGCCACGTGCGTTAACATTTTCGCCGCCTGTCACTTGAGTCGCTCGGTCCACGCATCGGGGGCGGCTGTTGAGGATGCTGCGAATAAAAAACGCCAGAAGTATGCGGCTTTGGAGGTGAGATATGATTTTGTACCCATTGCTGTCGAGACCATGGGTAGCTGGGGCACTGAAGCCAAAAGTTTGATTCACGAGTTAGGGCGCCGGATACGGGAAAAGTGTAGTGACCCCCGCTCCGGCTCCTACCTGGTGCAAAGGTTGTCCATCGCTATTCAACGCGGTAACGCAGCTAGAGTCATGGGTACTTTTGCGCCTGGTAAAGTTCGGGGCGGGCTTTTTGGCTGAGCTTAACTGAGCTTACAGGTTTTTTTAATATATTATTAATGAAATGACGTTGTTGATGACTTGTAAACCAAAATAAAATATTCAATTTGAAATCTTGTTTCTATCTTTTTAGTTCTGCAATGAATTTAATAAAGATGGCAGATATTGACGCAGTTGTTTTTATTTTAATATTTTTATTTATTTTAAGTGCCCCTCTACCGTCACCTTGAAAATATTATTTTCGTGATGGCGGCATGTTCAGTTTCATCAAAATTGAATAGTTTTCCAATCAGGTTCGTCATTATTTTAAACATAAGAAATTTGTGGTATATTTCTGATATTATTTGTTTTTCTTTTAAATGGCACCGTAAACCTTGTTCTGAAAACCAGCACACTGTAAATAAATTTTTTGAACCGTAATTACTTACTTATTTTTATGCAGTAAAAAGTGCTCAAGATACCAAAGCAAACGAGCCTAAACGGGACTGTCTTAGTAATTTCCACCAGGGTGTTCCAGTGGCAATCATCTGATACCTTCGTCAGACCCTCGTCATCATATGAAGCAGAAAGTGCTTAAGACACCAAAGCAAACGAGCCCAAACTGGACTGTGTTAGTCCTTTCCATCAGGGTGTTCCATTGGCAATCATCTGATACCTTCGTCAGACCCTCGTCATCATATGAAGCAGAAAGTGCTTAAGAAACCAAAGCAAACGTGCCCAAACTAGACTGTTTTAGTCCTTTCCATCAGGGTGTTCCAGTGAAAATCATCTGATACCTTCGTCAGACCCTCGTCATCATATGTAGCAGAAAGTGCTCAAGACACCATAACAAACCAGCCCAAACTGGACTGTCTTAGTCCTTTCCACCAGGGTGTTCCAGTGGCAATCATCTGATACCTTCGTCAGACCCTCGTCATCATATGAAGCAGAAAGTGCTTAAGATACCAAAGCAAACGAGTCCAAACTGGACTATCTTAGTCCTTTCCACCAGGGTGTTCCAGTGGAAATCATCTGATACCTTCGTCAGACCCTCGTCATCATATGAAGCAGAAAGTGCTGAAGACACCAAAGCAAACAAGCCCAAACTGCACTGTGTTAGTCCTTTCCATCAGGGTGTTCCATTGGCAATCATCTGATACCTTCGTCAGACCCTCGTCATCATATGAAGCAGAAAGTGCTTAAGAAACCAAAGTAAACGAGCCCAAACTGGACTGTCTTAGTCCTTTCCACCAGGGTATTCCAGTGGAAATCATCTGATACCTTCGTCAGACCCTCGTCATCATATGAAGCAGAAAGTGCTTAAGAAACCAAAGCAAACGAGCCCAAACTGGACTGTCTTAGTCCTTTCCACCAGGGTGTTCCAGTGGCAATCATCTGATACCTTCGTCAAACCCTCGTCAACATATGAAGCAGAAAGTGCTTAAGACACCAAAGCAAACGAGCCCAAACTGGACTGTCTTAGTCCTTTCCTTCAGGGTATTCCAGTAGCAATCATCTGATACCTTCGTCAGATCCTCGTCATCATATTATGAAACCGAAAGTGCTTAAGACTAAGAGTCAATAGGTACCTAATAAAACTCTTTCGTCACTTTTCCATTTTTGCCCAAAAACAAAGCGTATCATTGGTAAATATATTTTATACCCTTGGCAACACCAAGCATTATGGCGCTATATTTCAATATTTTTTAATTCATTTTAAATTTCGGTTTGTCATTTTGCTATGAAATACATCAGAAAATTGAATATTTACTTAAGAAATGTGATGTTTACACACTTTTCTTTTTTTCCTGGATGTTTTTTACAGCACAAACTGATATTTTTTTATTAAAACATTTATATTCGTAATGTCATCACTCGGCGAGCGCTCCTGAATGACTGATTGGCATTTGGCGGGGGCCGGGAGGGGGGTCGATCGGAGATGTCAATATCAGTGCCTTTTTAGTGGAAGTTTTTACTGAGCGCTTACTAGGCATCTAGACAATATATAATCTAAGATTGTACACTATTAAACAAAATGACAACTAAGTATATTGTTATTTAAATGAATGTACTGGTGTTTTGTTATTTATAATAATAGGAACAATAATTACAGTTTAAAAAACATAAAAATTAATTATACATTACTATCTACACAAAATACAATTTTACAGAGAACTTATAAAACTAGTGTGACAACCGGCGGCCGGCGGGGGATTAGCGGGAAAAGATTTTTATTTTCTTTTTTATTCATTTGAAAAAAAAAACGGCCTGTTCTTTTGGCCACTGCTGTGCATAAACCACTCTTGTACGCTTCTACATCTCGGTTTGTGCCAATCTTATTTATTTATTTATTTATTTATTACATTCATGCACTACCCTGCTTCTATTCTTGTCCCGTTTCGACTCATGATATTTATAATCATAATTACCACACAAAATATTAGCCATAATAAGTTCACAGCTGGACCTATGCCTTCCAAAAAACTGATTGGAAGCGGCTTGCATTCAGCGTCTTCCCGCAACTTGTATCAGGTCATCTCGTGGACGTGTCGATATTTATAATAAATACAACTATTCATTTATATACCTTTTATTTCCCATTTTAATAAACACAATAAATTTAAATTACGTCATTGATATGCTTATTATAATTTACTATTGCGACTAATACAGCTAGGAATGCATGGGTTTCGAAACGTTCATCACTGATTAATCAATGTTTTCAAGTAGAGATTTACGGCCTTACCGAAAAACGTTACATAACTTTAAGCATTACTTAACATATTTTTTCAACTTCTCGCTGACACTTGCGGAAAGAAGACGGAGAATTTAAGACAATGGTTAAAGTTAAGTAACGTTTTTCGGTACAACCCTTAAAGTTGAAGTTGGGCAATGGCTTATTTATGTTATTTTTGTTATTTTTTTTTTATTCAACGATAGGCTTGCGCTTGACCGTCAACTCACTTGGTGTTAAGCGACAGTTACGGTCTACGATGGAGCGCGATTGCCTAGAAGAATCCTATTCACTCGCGATTTCAAGACACTTAGATTATTTACTTACTTATATTAAGACTAGTTTAATTTTTCTCACACAATTTTGTGTTTTTGTACCTGGACACTATATTATTGATATTACGAATGATTAAACTTTAGTTTCATTATTTGTTTATATTTTAAAACTATGTGCACAAAGATTAAATGCCTATTTTTAACCGACTTCCAAAAAGAAGTAGGTTTTCCATTTGACTGTATTTTTTTTTGTATGGTTGTTCAACGTTTACTCCGCCAATAAGTAATCAATTGTTAATATCAAAATATCAAAGAGTATATTTCAATTAGCTTCATTAAAATAAATAAATCGATGTCAAATAAGTGATTATGCTAAAGATTTTTATGAATAATACGCTAAGTGCTTTGTTTATTTTTTTAACTTTAATAATAATTATAATGTCAAAGAATTTTCAATTACAAAATGTTCGTGAAAGCCGTCATAACCAATTTGTCAATAACACGATTTCAAAGAGATCCACAAATATGACGCAATTATTAGAAATCTGTAAAAACCTAAGCTAACAGTAAGACGGCGATTTAAGGGTTAAACTTAAAGTTCTTTAATTACTAAACGTTCCAAAATCTGAAACCTAAATATAATTAAAATAATATGGATTGTCCTCTATATCTGGTCATAAAATTGTATTCATAGTAAACAAATATGTAGCTAAAAATGACAGAATATATCGAATATTCTAGCCAAGAGACGATTCTTAGAACAGGTTAAAACATAATAGGAATATTTTCAAAGAATACAGTTTTAAATGCATGTTCTTTGAAAATATGGCTCACCTAGTCAGCAAACGGTAGAGGTCAAAGCAAGGTGGCTTTATGAATACAAAAAGTCAACATACTAGCAGATATGAAGACATTTTCATCATAAGTCTAGTCTCATCACGATACAAGATGGTTTCTTTTACTTTTGTGAACCATGCCAACTGTGAGTGGCCACGTTTCGGCACCGTATGTCATGACAACAGAATGAATGTATGGTCAAAACAGAGAACGGCCCTTTGTTCCCGTTTGCCCGGCTATTCCTGACCAAGGGGCCGATCACGGTTACGGCGAGGCGGGAGGTGCGAAGAATCCCCGGTTCGAAGGCTACCAACAGACCCGTCAAAAGTATTTAATCTCAATAAATAACAAACACAAAAACCAAGTAGGTAATACTTGATTAAGCTTATAAAAATTACACGTGATTCTCCTCACAAATTATAATCACAGTACGATTAATGACTTCCTCGATTTGCAGTCGCGCTCATCGCGCAGATGTTTCCAAGCTTTTAAATGGTAGAAAAAATAGAGATAAAAATGCGAAGGGATTTTTGACAGCCCTTCCAATTTATGAAAGGGATCAAAGTTGTTATTTATTAGGGCATAAATCGATAAGGACCCATATTAAAGCGTTTTCGCTCGCGCTTTATAAAGCGAAATATTTAAGTGTGCGATTTAAGCGTGAGTTGTGGCCTTTCATATAGGATGAGATATTTTCTCTCAGGATAACTTTTGTTATGACGATTTGCTGACTTTTTTCTATCAACAATGATATTAAGTAAGTTATTTAAGGGGAAATTCGATGAGAACGAAAATCATGGTGACGCTCAGATTTGTTTCTGAAGTTGTGTTTCATTTCTTGTTCATTAAATGTTAGGTTACGGGTGTGAGTGTGAAAATGGGAAATAATGTGGTGAATAGTGTTGTCTAAAGCGTATAGCTTATTCGGTAAAACACCATTTAATCTTTCAATAGAGTTAGCAATCTCTACCTTTGATAGTTACTTTTTTATGTAGTAATAGGTTTGCGTTTGACCACCAACTCGCCTGATGTTTCAGTCTACGATGGAGCGCACTTACCTAGACTTACTTTACGTAAGACTTACTTAATTTACGTGACTAGGACTTGTATATGTTTTTATGTTACTTATATATGTTCTTATAATGTTTTCTGTAATATATTGTCACTTTATAGTAACGACACGTTTGGACAAATACATACTAAAGTGCGTATTTGTCCAAACTATACTAAAAACATAATTTTTACTCAGAATATAAATACACATTTTGATGAATAATATTGTTACTATTTTAGAGAACTAGAAATAGATAAACTAGTTTTTTTGTTTTAGTAGATAAACTCGTATATTTTTTTTTTAGATTTCATTAACTGCATATTAAACATTAAAATGGCTGTTCATAATTGCATAAAAATTATTCACGCATAAAGTAAATCAAAAATATTTAAAGGTAAAAAACAGCCTTCTCCTGTTTTGTCGTTTTTTTGTTCAATGATATAAACTTGCCGTGACCGCTAACTCGCCTGAAAATTAACGACCGTTACCTGTTCTTTGAAGCTGCAGTAGTAGCCGCTCAATCCAAAATACCTATACATTATTCATAGATTACCAGATGCATACCTGAAACCGGAAAAAAAAACATTAATTGATTATATTAAGTACAGCCCTTTACAGTTCATTTTTAATTGAATTCATAAAAGAAGGAGGTCCTCAATTCTGTTCAATAAATTTTTTAATGTTTGGTAGGAACGTCATAACCTTGTCATTTATGTATTTGTTTTTTTTTACCTAAATTTTGATACGATTTCGACGAATTGAAATAATTATGAGATTATTTCAATTCGTCGAAATCGTATCAAAATTATGGTTTTAAAACAAAATAACTGTATTGAATTGATTGATAAATAATTGGAAAAAATATGTCATCCTAGCAAACAAAATTGCATATTTATTAATTGGTTGTTTCAGTTTTTTAAGCTATACTAATAAAATTATACCTATCTTCTACAGACGAATAATGGACAAAATAATAATTTTGAAGAAATTATTTCTATTAAAATTCTTACATAAATATAAATGAATATAAATAAAACCGGCCAAGTTCGAGTCGAACTCGCGCACGAAGGGTTCCGTACCATTATCTATAAAAATCACGTTTGTTGTATGGGAAATATTAATTTATTTTAATTCAATTGTTTATTTTTAAAGTGAATAATATAACTCAATATTCTTTGAATATTTTAAGCGGCTACCTGTTGCCGTTATCAATATCGAGCAAAAACGAGCAATTAATCACGTTTGTTGTATGGGGGGCCCCTTAAATATTTATTTTATTCTATTTTTTTGTTTTTGTTGTTATAGAGGCAACAGAAATACATCATCTGTGAAAATTTCAACTCTCTAACTATCACGGTTCATGAGATACAGCCTGGTGACAGACGGACGGACGGACGAACGGACAGACAGCGGAGTCTCAGTAATAGGGTCCCACTTTTACCCTTTAGGTACGGAACCCTAAAAACAATTCCTAAAGACAGAGTACACGATCGGAATACGCTCGACACGAAAATAAAACCAATCTAACAAGGCCCATCATTTATCTAACATCTTGTAGTGAAAGCAGGGAGGTGACAGCTCTCGTCAACCCGGTATCAGTTTAGCGATCAATCACGATTGACGGGTTGACGGACGATCAACAAGATATTGAGTAGCTGGTAATTGTGTTATAAAATGGTAGTTTATTTATAAATACACCGAAAGTAGTGCAAATAATTGGTAGAAAAATTATTTTTCATTTCTCATACAGTTTCAAAACTTCAAAATATGTAAATTCCTTTACTTATATTACATTTTTTTTTTTTTATTATTTTGTTTCAAAAATCAAACTACTAAATCGATTTTATCAAAATTTCTATGAGATGGAACTAATTAATGAGAATTAAAGTTATTTAAAAAAAATTATTCGTATCTAAATAACAGAGTTAACAAACATAAAAAAATATCCTTCCTTTTTAGGGATCCGTACCTCAATAAAAAACCGGAACCCTTATAGGATCACTTTGTTGTCCGTCTCTCCGTCTGTCCGTCCGTCGGGTGTCAATACCTTTATCTCGGGAACGCGTGAAGGTATCGAGTTGAAATCAAAACCATATACCTACGCAGATCCATAGTATCTTGCTGCAGAAAGAAAAATAAAGTTCGCGAGCGAAGCGAGCTAAGTTTTTGTAAAAAAAGTTATAGCCGAAAATATCGTAAAAACGCACATTATTCGACACTTACAAAGGAATCAAAACCTATGGGGTACTTCCCGTTGACCTAGAACAATGAAATTTGGCAAGAAGCATTGTGTTAGAGTACACATATAGGAAAAAATCCGATAACTGGACATTTTTAATTTAATCACAAAAAAATTGTGTCTTTATGCAAGGAATAAAGGTCCAAATTTTAAAGTAAATTAACTGTATCATATGAAAGAGCTTCAGTAGCATAAGCTAAAATAGGTTTTAAATATTTTTACGATGTATATTTTTCGGTTTATGAAGGAAAATATAAAAAAAAATATGATTTCCCCCTTTTATCTACTAGTTTGTACGGAACCCTCGGTGGGCGAGTCTGACTCGCACTTGTCCGGTTTTTTTTAATGTTCACACCTAAATAACAGAGTTAACAAACATAAAACAAAATATTCAGATTGATAACCTCCTTCCTTTTTTGAAGTTGGTTAATTAAATGAGATCATTTTTGTATTTGCATTTACTCCATTCATCTCTATTATTAATTGTCATTATAGGCATTATTATTTTTTACCAACTTCAAAAAGAAGACGGTTAAAAATTTGGATGTATTTTTATTATGTTTGATACTATATAACTCCGTCATTCATAAGCCGATGTGAAAATTCTTTTTTTTTTTAAATATATACAAAAAATATTCAAAATAATTAATAAATAATTAATTAATTCAAAATATATTTTAGAGTATCATAACAACTTCATCAAAATCAGTTCGGTAGTTTGGTTTTTAAAACAAAATTACGCATTTTGAAGACAAGAAGCTATAAGACATTAATAACTCATTTCAATTAAGTAACGGATTTATCGTGTGTCTTCTATATATATAAAAATCAATTGCTGTTCGTTTGTCTCGCTAAAACTCGAGAACGGCTGGGCCGATTTAGCTGATTTTAGTTTTGAAATGTTCGTCGTAGTCCAGGGAAGGTTTAAACGTTGAGAAAATATCGGGTCCACTCATTGTACTTATACGATATCGGGTACGAAGTACATCTAGTTTTACATAATTTAACCTGATATTTCGAACACTATAATGTCCGTACAGGTGAGACTAGATGTTAGTTGTCTTTTTGCTATAAAATATTAATTAATAAATTATTATTTCTATTCAAAACGCTCCCAATGCACGCCAAATTCGTTCACGGTGTCAACAGGTCAATAAATCCGTTAATATTTGTTTAAGTTTCAGTTCTGTTAGATGTTTAGTTTCAATGTTTTTATTGTATGCTCATTATCTCATTCACGTAATAGGTACTTCTAAACTTTATTTTTATTTCTACGGTATTTTAGCTAATATAAATTCCTTTCTACGCCACATTTACAACCCAAACAAAACGTCAAGCGCTATTTCACTTCCCCACTAAACGTTCTTTAAAACACGTCCTATTATGTATAACTAATTCAAACTTCGTCCTCTTCCAAAAAATTAACTCCAAAACAACGTTCAACGCCGGAATTAACCTGCAAACTGTAATTAACTCATGCAAGTTTACAGGGAAAGTTAAAAATTCTGAGCCTCCCACATCGACACGGGGAGCCGTTTACGGAGGCAGTATTGAAGCTTGGAATAACAGACGAAGCGATGTTTTGCTTGCTCGCATATTGTTTGTATTGGTCCGTGTTCTTTTTTTTAAGAAAGAAATATCTAAACGACGATACTTTTTTTTTTATTTAGTTTGTTTTTAGTCGTTTTTTTAACTACTTTAAATTATTTTTCTATTGGTAAAAGTTTGATAACTTCCTTAACAATTTTTTTTTTTTTTTTATTAGTCGTTATATTTCACACAAATTTTTCACCAACGATCGACATGGAGCGGAATAAATTCGATAATTATGAAAATTAATTCAAAATTATAAAACGCAAGCTTGACTCGTATTTAACCAGTTTTTAGTATTTTTTTTATTATTTTACAGGTAATGCTACTATCTTGCCAATTTTGAGACTTGTAAACATATTACTGTTTTGACAGTGTATGCAACTAAATAAAAAAACGAACATTTGACACGAAAAGAAGAAGAAGACTATTTTTGCAATAGAAAAAAAAGGAAAGTAGCATACTTACAGATCTATTGCAAGGGATTGACCCCCGGAAATGTTTGTTTTTGTTAATATTTAGTTGTTAATTCATTTCAGCCATAAGAAGTCCACTGCTGGACATAGGCCTCCCATGGATTTCCAAAAATTCGATTGGAAGTTGTTAATTAATCCATGGCAAATACACATATTTTGTGGACATTTTTACTTTCTACCTCATCATTATTAATCTAATGGCTGATAGGACCGAGAAGTTCTCGAGTGAAGACCACGCACCGGCAAACGCAACGTAGGAAGACCAGACGCGAGATGAACAAACAGACAAAGGGCAGAAAGAGACTGGATGCAAGCTGCTTCTATCAAGTCTTTTTGGAAATAGGGAGATCTAATTCCAGCAGTGGACTTTAGGTGGCCGAGGTAATGATGATGACCTCCAAACAGACCTCCGGGCAAAAATCTGTCTGCGACAACACTATGCATAAGCGTTACATTGAAAACCGAATATCGATTACCATCACACAAACCATCTTCTTCTTCTTTCTTGTAAAACGTGTTGTTTTACCATAGACTTCTATAGATACCCCGAGTGTATGTACCTAGCGAGTCAAGTACAATAAAAAATCGCAGTTGACGACCAAGATTTATTTAATTTCAGGTGAATTAAACTTCCGATTCTATATTTTGTCAACTAGTTACTAGCGTACAAGCGCGCGAATGCATTGGGTTCAATAGATTTCGCGCGGATGGAACATTCCATCACAAAATCGTTTATGTAACGTCGCAGTCGGTACCATAAAATAAGTGGCACGCAAGGTTTTCACATAAATGAAGTCGCATGCTCCATCTAGTACCTACGTCTGTGATTTTTACTGACAAAAACTCCACTTATATAAGAATATAAGCACATACCAAACATAGCTCGAATTCGCAACAAAACCCTCACTGGCGAAGCAAACCTCGAGCCCGCCAAATTCAAGCCTTCCTCTACAATGGCGCGCCAACTTTACCAGTAAATTACCAGAACGGCCTAAGTAGAAACACCTGTATACTGAAGGGGTAAGTTCGTCGAATTTATCCCCATAGAAGGGAAGATTTAGCGGAGAACCGTGCCGTATTTGTCTGCTTAATGGACAGATAACTCGAATCGATTTTATAGTCTCAAGGTTTTATTGAGATTTAGCGGTTTCAAAATGTTTGTTAGAGATACAATTTGATTGATTTAGATTGTTTTGTTGTTGTTTTTTCCGCTTTTTTCCTGACTGCCTAAGAAGGACGGTTATGTTTTCCGAGTGTATATATGTATGTATGTGGTTACGTACCTATCTATGTATATTTACAACACAATAAGTTTTTAGATATATTATAACCAAAAGACCGAAGTATATCCCTAGGGATTGGAACCAAGACCTTTTAGGTCGGTAGTAAATCAGCTAGGTTGCACACTCCCACCCAAGTTGGTAACAAAAGGTCTCATTTCTAAGTCAACCTCCCGGAGACTAAATACCTCCGAAACATGTCTAATTTATAAGGTTGTTTTAACTTACCCTAAGCACCAGTTTGATGCTAAACTAGATCTACCAGTACAAAGACAGTAACTTGCCAAGTTTCTGACTAGGTATGCAAATTCTATACGTATGTGTTCAAACATTATAAGCCCTTTATACAGCGTTATTAAAGTTTAGTATACGCAGTAAACAAAGACGTACATATCTTGATTTATGATAGATCAACCACGCTATGGCATACTAACGTGAACTAGCATAAACTTAACACACACAGCATTACACTCAGCCACACCATAAGGCGAGTTGGTGGTCAAACGAAGATCTATATAACAAAAAAATAAGAACGTCATTGCACCTTTAAACTAAGCCGGATTCTTATGACGGCCATTGCTCTCTTTCTACCAGACAACGACCACGTTGTTCGCTTGATAAGGTGATTTAATATATTTTTTAAATAAAAACTACGGGTCACTCACGTCTGTTTTGCGCCGAAATATCCGACTATAGTTTCAACCGCATTCGGCGGTCTTTTTCAAAGGAGCAAGCACAACAGCAGTGCAAGGCGCAGACGTGAGTGACCCGTAGTTCTTATTTAAAAAAATATTTAATATATATTGTTTAATGTAATTATATTTTTACATAATTACACCTTACCCTCTAATATCCTTTAAGACTTTAACATTTTCTTCCTCGTATCAGACCTTCTAACCACGGTCAAATGTGACGTCAAACGACCTCATAGTCTTTGCTGCTCTGCCTACCCTTTATAAATAAATAGGCGCGATTTTATGTACATATGTATATTTTTAGATTATTAATCCGGCTTGTATTAAATCTATACTTTATCTTGTGATAAGGAATTTTCTCGTCAATGAAAGAGGATTGCCTAGAAGAAACCGTTTATTCGCAATCAAAGGCACTAGGAGGCTATTTATTAATCTCTGTCAGAATTATTTACTAGGCAGGACGATACTGTAGCAAGCCACTTCCAACCGATCATTTTAGAAATAAATGGCCTATGTCTCGAGTTCCCAAGTGGTGACCACGCAACGACAAACGCAGCGTAAGAAATCCATAGGGAAGGTCTATGTCCAACTGTGGACTTCTTGTGACTGGAAAGATGACGATGATGGCCTATGTCTTGCAGTGAATTTCTTGTGGCTAGAATGAACTAGATGACTTAAAAAAGTTGACTTCTTCCATTCTACATTTAAAACCGCTTGAGTTGTGCTTCTGTTACACGGCTGTATGAAAGTTTAACAAGTGCGAGTACACGCTAACACAATCTCCGAGCGTGTTAATAGACAAGTTTGTCTGCGTCGAGCCTAAACAACTTCGTAATACGGCTGAATAAATTAGAAATTGTCGAGCATGCGTGACTGACAGTTTCCTAACTTTTTGAGGATAATGGAACTTTAAATCTCACTCTCAAATTTAAAAGTTCAAATTTCATATAAACTTTATGATACGTCAAATACGATTCTCAAATTAAAAAATTAAGTTTTTATTTCCAGAGATATGGGCAAAAATGCAGATGTAAATTTATCATCACATTATTTAAATTATTATTAATACAAGTTGGCATTTATAAACTCCTGAATTGAATTGTCTTGTCAATTAATCATTTCTTAAGCCTATATTTAAATAGGTATATCTATATTATCAAATTTATTGACTTAACAGTTTTTTTTATAAGTTATGTTACACAATTACAGATATTATGCGCTAGCGCCGCCAGTTGAGTCATTCATCATTTCGCCTATAACGGGTTGGACCCATGTTGCGGATATGAAAAATAGACGCTCTAACAGGTCTGCAGTGTGTGAGCATACATTAGATAAGCCTAACCATTACATCCGTATTAATAATCCTCAAATCTTGACTAGAGAAACCAGTTACGTACCAAAGAGTGTTCTTATCAAGGACATTACGCGAGGCCATTGCAATTAGGAAATATCCGAAATTTAATAGAGAAGATGGTTGCCAAGTGTCGCCTGCATGGGACCCCGTCATCAAATTAATAAAATCTCAGCCTCGATATCCTCATAATTACTACGGAATTCTAAAAAAATATAAGTTGCCTGCCTAAATAACCTGTAAAACATTTTATACAAATTTTGTAAATAGATGTAATAAATTTATTCTCCATTATATCTATAAAACATTTAGCTGGTGAACAATGTACACAAAATTATCTCTCTAGTTTATTTACGAATTTTATTAGATCTTTGTTTTTCAGCCCTCGCAAAACAAATGTAGACCAAATATTTATTCTAGACCTGGGAGCAGTGGGAGCTGTTTGATCTTCGTATACCAATTTCGTTGTAAATACACTCGGTGTTGGAATAAAAATTACGCGAAAATCAAAAGGGTTGCTATTTTTTTTACTTTGTTTTTTTTTTTTTTTTGTTTCGATAAAGATGTACTTATATAGATTTCGATCTTCAATTTACGTTTATTAGTCTTAGGAAGGTATTTTCTGTTACAAAGTCATGTTTCTGTTTCCTGAGAACTACAATTTTGGAATGTTCACGGCTAGATTGAATAAATATCTTCTAGATCGACGAGCTCCATCGTCGGCCACACCGTCACTTAACATTCAGGCGAGTTGGTGTTCAATCTTAGGTATAACCAAAAAAAAAAATGCTATAGTTTTACGTAAAGAAAATATGCATAAATAAATAACTAACTAATCCCGTCACGTAAAAAGAACGCTGGTTTGTTCGCGCTTATGAACAAATCAGGGTTCTTTTTACGTGACGGGAACTATAACTGGTAGTTTGTAAGTCGATATAATAATTTCGATCCGCATTCTTGATGCGTACTGCACAAGAGTGGAACTCAAACTAAAACTAAAGTTGCATACGAGTTGCACCATCCCGACCGGTTTTGCTGGCTAGCGTAAACAGCACTGATACAGGTGATGTTTTAACAATGGTTAAAAAAAAAAAGTAAGTTAGTTAAAAATATTCAAATAATCTGTTTTAAGCTTGTATGAGGGCTTCTGTCTACCCTGTGGCAGGTCTTCCTAAGCTGCGTTTGCCGGTAAGTACGTGATTGCCACTCAAGAACTTTTCGATCCCATTGGCCATCAGTTCTACGTGCCATGTGCCCTGCCCACTGTCACTTCAACTTGATAATCCGCTGTACTATATCGGTGATTTTTGTACGTCTGCAAATCTTTTCTTTTCTGATTCGATCGTTGCGTGTAGTCGAGCTTCCTTATACATAAGAGTGACGATGGACGAAGTTTCAGTATGGCAACACACTGATCATAAACTGTCGAGTTAAGGTACTGAGGTAAATTAGACGTAAATACACTTTTACCTTCTACCCTAATACCTAATGTTACATGGTTTTAATACATCATTATAGGTGCATGCCTTCACATTACTTATTTTCCTGTAATATCTTCTACATCGTAAACTGTCAAGCAACAAATCAGGATTTCTGTAGCATTCTTGAATTACTTAATAATCGGGATGCTCGGTGTTGCCGGAAAAAAGAACATTTCCCCGACGTACGGGGAGAATTAACACGGTGTGGGAATGTGACAGCTACGTAATTTTGGAGGTTTATATTCGGATTTATGAATGAGAATTCTTTTTAAACGCCTGAGAATGTGTCTTCCTTAGTATGAGTCAAGTTTTTTTATGCTTAGTAAAATAGGTTTAATAAATAATCATGACATTATAGTCTTTTCGAAATAAGTTTATTTGGCTCAATCATAATTATACAAGCCGCTTCCAACCGGTCTTTGTCATAACCTATAGGAGAGGCCTATGGTTAGCAGTGACTTCTTGTGGCTGAGCTGATGATGATGATGTTATACGTGTAATTAAATTTTAACTACTGCACTCAATGACTGCGCTATACCTATCATTTATAAAAAAAAAAAATTGGATCATTCTGTTATTTCAATAACTATTAACACTTTTTTTTCTCCTATTTATACTTTTTCTATTTTAAAAAAAACAGTCAAAATCAAGTAAAACAAAACACTGTCTAGTCCTTGTCACTTTTAAGTAAAGAGAAGTGACTGTACTTCTAAATAATTACATAATAAATGATTAATGATCAATTAATTTTATGATTAAATAGACCAACGTTCATAACTCATTTGACGAGTGACGATGTGGACAAGATAGGAACACGTCTGCCAAGAGATGCTTATTCACTCTCATCTAACAGGTTGTTTTCACTGACCGAGGCATACATATAGCTTACTAGAACTAGCTTCTTTCTAGTTTTCAGTCAACAAAAAAAAGTTTTACTATATCTTTATTTAATCAGCCCTTCTCTGCATAATCGCACAACACCACTATTTTTACACCATTACCATTCAAAATAACACAATTGTATAGATGAAAAATAAATCATAATTACTTATCGCACAAGTACCATACAAGCCTCATACAAGTGGCGGGAAGACGCTGGATGCAAGCTGCTTCCAATCGGTCTTTTTGGAAATCCATGGGGGAGGCCTATGTCCAGCAGTGGACTTCTTATGGCTGAGATGATGATCATGACTTATCGCACATTCCCGCGAAAGCTCCATAAGCACGATTCAAAATAAATTCAACCCTTTTACAACATTGAAGAAGCAAAGAACACCAAATCAAACTGTATAGAATCGGCGGAGCGAAATTATTAATGTCGTGGGGTGTAAAATACGCTCCCGCTGAATTTATGTGTTGATTCTGGGCCAAAGTCCTTTATGTACGTTGTTTATATATGGCGATCCGATACGCGATTTACAATACGACGCTACGTTCCATTTTAAACATTACCGTATGAACAATTTAATTTTAAGCCTCAGAAGGTTACGTGGAATTAAGCTTTAATTAATCAAACGATAAAGTACTTTATAAGTTGACGTATTGAGTCGACAAGAAATAAATTTTCTATTTTATGTTTGAATTAGTAAACTTCTGAGCTTTGTGTCGCATTTAGCAAGAATACTTTGACACTATTTGTACTTTTAGTATAACTATGTAGGTATATTTATTAAATCCAGCACACCTGGTATATGGACATAACTGTCTCTTCATTAGTCGTGTAAAAATCCTTAAACATCTAGATTATTTATTATTAATCCAGATAATGAACTTGTCTTAGTTTTTTTTTTTTTTTTTTTTTTTCGCATTCAATATCCATTTATTATTAATGTAATTACATATGTAGGTACTTAAATAAAACTAAACTAAAATAACCTAACTTAAAAAATATAGATATACAACTTAAATAAACTAAAGAAAACTGAAATTTTGAATAAAAAAATAATAATTAAAAATCAAAAATGTGTTGATGCCCATGTCTTAGCTACACTACACATATCCCCAGCGTAACAAACACATATTCCACATAACATCCGGCGCCACTAGATCGATCTGGATAATACTAACTAAATACAGTACACCTGGCATCTGATATTGTCATACTTCTTACACATTCGTATAAAAGGCTTTAATCTGGTTATAAAACATAAGCATATCTGAGCTACAAACATCAACAGAAAAATAAAAACATAATTTGCACAATATCTAACCAATTCAGGAGAATAACAAAAATTTATATGTATATTCATACTATTTTTATTTGCCAATTATCTTCATTTGCCATAATAAATCCAGTAATATTTATTAATTACCTTCATGGGAATGCACAATTTAGTTACAAAGTATTAAATGAATTATTGAATAACAAATGTGGATTGTTATAATGACCATGTCTTAGCTACACATATCCCCGTAGTAACAAACACATGTTCTGCATAATATCCGGCGCGAATATAACTAATTAAATACAGTAAAACTAGCATCTGACATTGTCACACTATTTACACAATCGTGTAAAAAGCTTTGATCTGGTTACAAAACATAAGCATGTCTGAGCCAAAAATACCAACAGAATAATACATAATTCGCACAATATCCAAGCAATCTGGAGCATAGTAAATAAATCCTGTAAAACTTATTACTCACTTACATGGAAAATCATGTCAAATCCACAATATAGTTACAAAGTACATGTTTTTTTTTTTGCGGACCATCTTCTCATTATGAGAAGGGTAAGGCTATAGTTTACCACGCTGGCCAAGTGCGGGTTGGCAGACTTCACACATCTTCAAGATCATTGAGAACTCTCAGACATGTAGGTTTCCTCACGATGTTTTTCCTTCACCGTTTTGAAGTTGGCGGCAATCAAAAATACGCACTCCGAAAAGACAGAGGTGCGTGCCGCGGGATTCGAACCCAGGACTTGCGGATCGCAAGTCAGACGCTCTCCCGACTAGGCTGCCGGAAACTTTTCGTAGTACATGAACATGAAGTACATGCATTATTTGTTATTTTGGCAGAGCCAAAAATTCAGAACACAATGGGCATTTTTTATACATTTATTCCATTTCGAAGTAAATCCTTGGTAAATCCATATCAATATCCATCCAAAATTATACACTTACAGTTTATATTGCAATATTGTTTCAACATAGACAATTTAATAGCCTTGAGGTTTATCAACATCTTGTTACTTTTTTTGTTAAAACCGGAATGGCGTTCCTGCCTTCGAAACCATAGCCTACGAGATTTTTTCGGAAGTTCCAATAATGAAACAATATTACAATTCATAAAAGTCAATTAATTATCTTTATGTTAAATCAAGACAATATTTATAAATTAAATTATGGGCTAAACATAATTGCAAATTTTACAATGTTTTCCAAATAAAAATACACGCGACCAGAAACTGAATAACTATAAATCAATTACATTTTACACAAAAACAATTAGTCTATAGTTGTTCTATTATGCTATAACCTAACAGTTATCAATCCACATAATGAACATGTCTTAGCTACACATGTCCCCAGCGTAACAAACACATGTTCCGCGTAATATCCGGCGCGCGCCAGATCGATCTGGATAATAATTAAATCCGGCACACCTGGCGTACGGACGCGGATTATTTGTATTAGCACGCATTAGGTACCTCTGTCACTGATTTATGAGTGGTACTCGTTTATCTCCACGTGCTGGCGATACAAGGCGGATTGAGGGATTGATATTGCGTGTGACAGATTTTATATAGGTTAGATTAACTATTGTGTTCGGATGAACACTGTTTTATTCGTAAAAGTCTCGGTAAAACGATTATTATTATTATTCATTTATTTATTTATTTTCATAAGTATACATTTTTACAATATTTTTATAAAATCACATTAAAAACATTATAAAAACCTACACCTGGATTGCCACCGGCAACGGGGCAGGGCCCAAGCTGCTGGCGGTGGAGGCTACAGAGTGAGGAACCTCCTGACAATGCGTGCCGTGTCCAAGATAACTGCCTTCTGCATTCGACCCTTGACCCAACCATCAAGCGAGAGCCTCTTGAGATGTTGATCGAGGCTCTTTGCTATAAGACCGTTAACCGAAAGGACTATTATTAACGACTATTACTTTATTAATTTATTATTTAGAGCCTGTTCCTTCCCATTCCATTCTTCTCAGTCCAATGATTTTAGGTTTCCGTACGGTACGGTACCCTATTACTCCGCTCCGCTCCGGACAGACTCCGCTGTCTGTCTGTCTGTCTGTCTGTCACAAGGCTGTATCTCATGAACCGTGAAAGTTAGACAGTTGAAATTTTCACACATGATGTATTTCTGTTGCCGCTATAACAACAAATACATAATAAAAAACAGAATATAATAAATATTTAAGGAGGCTCCCATTGCACAAACGTGATTTTTTGCTCATTTTTGCTCGATATTGATAACGGAAACAGGTAGACGCTTGAAATATTCACAGAATATTGAGTTATATTATTCACTTAAAAAAAATAAGGGGGCCAATATCCCATACAACAAACGTGTTTTTTTTGCCGTTTTAATAGATAATGGTACGGAGCCGATGGTGGTATTTTCCATTTTCTAGTTTTTTTTTATGGGATATTTTGTTTTATACAACAAAATTTATTAGTTATGCTGTCTCACTACTACATTGTAAATTAAATAACACGTACACACACAAACCACTCAAATCACAAAAATTACTTCAAAAAATTCTTCATAAGTCAGATTAAGAATTCGTCTCCAAAGTATTCCAACACTCGTTAGCTGAAACGAAAACGATAAAAATATTCTAACGACCCCAAACTATCTCTAACGTCAAAACTTTCCCTCAAAAGTGACGCGGAGAGATGGAAAGATGGATCCGAGTCGACAAGAAAATACATTGCAAGACGCGAAGAGAAAGATTGTCTGCGAAGTTTAGAGACATGTGTCGCGTAAGCTGTAAGTATGCGAGCTTAATGTTATCCTAATCAGAATGTTTGCGAGTTAAGTGAGCGTCTCCACGGGCGACGTCGAGACGTTAATCCATTTCAAAGTTTTTCTTCAAAGAGTGGTTCTATTAATTAATTAGAACTAGAAAAATGTGCTCAGGAATATCATTCTACATCATAGTTATTATACCACACAAAATTTATAATTACAACATTATAGTACAGTTATAATTTCTACATTATAGTTACCGTATGTTTTTTTGTATGTTTGTTGTTTTTCTTCTCAACGGTTCGTTTTTTTTTCTAAAGTTTGAAAAGTAGGTATGTGACCTCACAGACCCATCAGGAGCATTGACCCCTTTTTGTTTTTTTTGTTTTGTGTGAGTCTTACCTTCCCGAATCCATTTTATAGAATCGTCTGGTTCCCGATCTTTTTTTATTTTATATACTTAATATACTTTATATGTTTATTACACATCATAATTTTATGTAGGTAATTAAAAAAACTAAACAGATAAATTAGCATGAGTATATGATTCCATAACTTTTTATCTAACCTATGTATCCATCTAGTTCCATAGTACAAGCATTGCTTTTGGGCTAGATGGTGTTGTGTGAAATGTCCCCAAATATTTATTTATTCATATTTATATTATTTATTCATATCTTATCTTATCTTATATTGTATCTATCCATCTATTTATATCTAGAAACCTTATTATTTCTAAATTTTGTTATCAGATACGAGTATACACAGAATTAAAACCATTTGATATCGACTTTAATCCATAAGTGTTTAATCAAAAATAACCGTCACTTATGATTAGATACATGCATCCGAGAAACATAACTCCCTTTCTTGTGAAGTCGAGTAAACCATAACATGATCATAAAGCTTTACTAAGTAGACTAAGCACTACCTAATATTAGAAATCTGTCCCAAACACTTAATGGTGTTTTCTGGCAGCCTCATTTGAGATACAGTTCTCAATATGGGTTAGGTGAATTACATTACTCAAATTTGTATTTTTTTAAAGAATATTTTTTGTTATTATTTAAACTATAATAATTATAAACCTTTTCATCTTAAAAATCTTAAACAACTTTTACGAGAGACATTCGTAATGAAACCCTTTTCTCTTTACATCGTACCCTAACTCTGACATAGAATTTAATCGAAAACGAAGTCTGAATCTCATTAGTCGGCATTTCAATAACATTAAATAGGATGGAGTACGCTCTATGCGAACCTTTTCAACGTGCGCCGACTCGGGATGGAACGGCGCAGGGATATCAAAACCGGGGCGAAATGAACCCAGGAAACGGCTGTCTTACACCAGAATGCGGTAACCAAACGTTGCATAATAAAGTCACGCCTATTTACTGTGACTAAAACGAGGTCTTATTTTGTCTGTCTACATGTGTTTATATGTAGCACCGTCGCTTCGGTTCATTTTTGTTTGTTTGAAAGTTTAAGTATTCTTTGCTATGTTTATTAAGTGACAAAGTAATAAATATATTTCAGATAAATTAAATTGAACATTCATGTAAGAAAAAAACTAGATAGATAGATAAACTCTTTATTGTTTCCACCACTATACTAAAACACTAATTAACAAGAGAGAGCTTACACGCTAGCGAAAACAACAGGCGGCCTTATTTCTAAAAGCGATCTCTTCCAGGCAACTATACTAAGAACTATGACTATACCTCTACACTTTAAGACTAGAAAGTGGCCGTTTGACACCACATTTGATAGTCGGTAGATGTAAAAATGTTGGACTGCAGTGACAGCAAGCAATATATGTTAGTCACATACTTCATTTCCTTTAAATCTCTTAACTTTAAAAGTATGGTTGGGAAGAGCAGTAATCTGACACATGCCATAATTTGACACACTTACACATTCGTTAATTGACTAATTAAACACACAGAGACTCACGACTCACACGATACTTAATTGTTGGTGCTGATGGCACCAAGTGGCTTTTTTTACATTAGATGGATCTACGATTGACTATCAATTCACCTGATGTTAATCGATTGTGTGGCCGAGGATGGAGTTCGTCGGTCTAGATATCTATTGACTCTAGCCTTGAAAATTCTAAGATTATGTCACTCAGAAAACATATGGCGGCAAAAAATCACTGTACGGTTATGACCAGTTAGCGAGAAAGAGCTATCTTATAATAGAATATGCAAAACGAAACGTTTATAGTCATTTACCCCTGGACGGTTTAACGGTCTAATTGGGCTCATCATCGATTTATGAGAGAGTGAAAGGTTACGTACACAAAATATCCTAAAGGGTCGCAGTATCGCCACTGTATTAGATCTGCTATGGTCATTATAAGTACATATATTATCTGCCTTGCCGAAAAACGTTACTTAACTAGCAATGCTTAACATATTTTTTCAACTTCTGGCTGACATGTAATGACACTTCCGGAAAAGAGACGTTACTTAATAGAACTTAAGACGTTGGTTAAAGTTAAGTAACGTGTTTCGGTAAAGCCCTATGTCGTTAAATATGTTTTTATCTCTTTATAGTTTTAGTAACGGTTATTATAATTTGAAATCTGGAAATTACATGCGCCGATCACGCAGGCAAATATTTTAAGTTTTATTCACATAGAGTTCCACGCAATTATTTGGACTTGTTACTGCGTTTTAGGTTAACGTAACCGCAAAATTCTCCCGGGTTTTATTACCGATAATATTTTAAAATGTATCTTATTAAAATGACCCTGCTCGGGCGAGGATGTCAGCACCATCGACAGCGGATTAATACGGCCCAGAGGAATTATCGCAATTGATTTTTCTGCCTACTTCCATACTCCCCTGTCAAAACAGGGCAGATTAGTCATGTGGAATTTGTTTGGTGCAGATGTTTTGAGGATTTGATTGGGTTTGTCGATTCTATTGTTTGGATATTCCACTCGTCTTTCTACCTTTATTTCACTTAACTAGGGTTGCTATTTAAGAAGGTTATAAAAATAACGTAACGTGTAATAAATACAATATAAAAAAATAGTTCTTCTACCGTTATTGTAAGTGGAGTAAGTAATTTAAATAAAAACTTTTAAAACGATACTTTTTTTAATGTAATTATGTGGTATTTAAGTCAAAACAAATACAGATGCATTCTTACACAAGTACACAAACACGTTTATCACGTTATATGTATTTATACGTATACGTATTCGACGATGATTTATTTTATTTTACTTCCAGATTGGTCCTATTTTTTTTGTCAAAATCAGTTTAACGATTTCTTTAAAAAAACTGGAATACGTGTGATTCAAGTAAACGAAATTGCGTATTTGAAGTCGATTGTTTAAGATTTTTTAAACAATAATTTTTTTATTAAAATAATTTATAAATTAAATTAATATTAAATAAATTATGTTCAGTTCCGGCAGCCTAGTCGGGAGACCGTCCAACTTGCGATCCGAAGGTCCTGGGTTCGAATCCCGCGGCACACACCTCTGTCTTTTCGAAGTTATGTGCGTATCGTTGATTACCGCCAACTTCAAACCTACATGTCTGAGAGTTCTCAATGATCTTGAAAGATGTGTGAAGTCCGCCAACCCGCACTTGGCCAGCGTGGCAGACTATGGTCTTACCCTTCTTACAATGAGAAGATGGGTCGCCCCCAGCAGTGGGACAGTTTGTACAAACAGGGCTGATAAAAAAATATTAAAATTTTAAGACAATGCCATTCTGGAATTTGATTTTTACTAAATAATAAATCTGATAATATTTTAGGCAATTCTAAAATACTGACACGACTGCAGAGCTATGTCATTATTGTATGAGATTCCCATTGCTTTCGATGAACCCTAAGAATGATATTTAGTAAAGGCGTTTCGGCGGTCATGCGCAAACCTATTACTACATTAAAAAAGGCGTCTCTTTTAACAACAGTAAATTAATGTTTCAACCAAAACCAATTTCGGTGCGTTCAAAACACGCTACATGTATTATTACGCTATAGATAAAGGTGTGTTCCCGGGTACTGTATGACGTCACGCATGACCGAGACCAAATTAAATTCCGAAGGTACCCGGAATGAGCCCGCGATTTATTTTGTAAAGCCCTACCTTTTGCGTGCCATTTTGAATAATACCGTATTATTTTCTGAAAGGTTTTGAACGTAGCCTCTATCTCATGTAGGTTAGGAGGTTGTACAAATTATATGTATTGATTAGAATTTGTAAGGTTTTTTGTGAACATTTCCGGCCTTACAGTATAACGTTACTTAACTTTAAGCAATACCGTTTTTTCGGTAAGGCCCTTATTGTGCGCTTTTTAAAATGCAATATATACTTTTAACCATCATCATCTCAAACATAAGAAGTCCATTTCTGGACATACTCGTAGGCTTCGAACTAGGATTTCCAAAAAGACAATTAGAGCCGGCTTGCCGTCTTCCTGCTACGTGTATGAGATTTTCTGTTCATCTTGTAGCTGCATTGTCTTCATACATAAGCTGCGCCTGCCGGTGCTTAAGCTAGCATAAATGCATACCAAGGAGCATACCAAGCGCTAAATTTTTAGCAACTTTTTATTTTATGCAACTACGTAACCCTTGAACTCATTTGTTTCTTTAAATATATGTCTATTACATAATATACCTAGTCTTGCCATAAATATTGTCACGAAGAAAAAAATTATTTTTTTATTGCAAATAATATTTATTACTTTTACAGTGTCTTAGTTTAATACATAAATATAAAACAATTTAAAATATAAAAGCTTATTCGAAGTGGTCTCCATTGGCTGCAATACAGTCCTTTAAACGTTGAGGCCAGTTATCAATAGAAGCACGCACTCTTTCCATGGGAAAATTCTTCACTGCCAATCGTATGGATTGTTTTAGGGACTCCAAATTATCATGGCGTTTAGAGCAAGCCATACTCTCTAAAACTGACCATAAATCATAATCCAGCGGATTAAGATCAGGACTAGACGACGGCCAGTCTTCAGCTCTGATGAAGTCCGAAACGTTCACTTCCAACCAAGACTGCGTGGACCGAGCTTTATGACCTGGCGCCGAGTCTTGTTGGAAGGACCATACTTGTTTATTGAACATGGTGTTGTTAAGGGGCTTAACTACCTTCTCAAGAATGGTATTTTGATACACTTGTGCCGATGTTTTGATACCTTTTTCACAAAAATATGTCTCAGTCACTCCTTCATAGCTAACACCCCACCAAACCATCACTGAAGTCGGATAATGCCCACGTTGCACTCTGTCGACTAATTGGGAAGCTTCCTTAGAGCTTTGTGCATAAATACGGTCATTTTGTTTGTTAAAATGTTGCTCAATTGTAAAGATTTTCTCATCCGTAAACAAAATTTTTCTGTGACCTCCCTTTGCGTACCGCTTCAGTAGTTGTTTTGATTTTACCACCCAATTCTTTTTTAAATTATCAGTAAAAAAATGACCAGTGCGTCTCTTACAGGCTGCAAGTCCTAAGTCATCTTTTAAAATACGCGACATGGTTCCGGGTGCTATCTTCATCTCCCGAGATAAAATCTTTTGCTTTCGGACAGGATTTCTTCGAATTCTTTCCCTTACTGCTTTGACCACCTTTTTCGTACGAACACTACGTGGACGGCCAGATCTTTTTCTGTCACAAACAGAGGAGGTCTCATTGTACCTATTAATAGCCCGGTACACAAACATTTGACTAATACCAAGCGTATGGAGAGTTTTAAAAATTGCATTTGGCTCCATACCAACTTTGTGTAATGCAATCACAGCGATTCGGTTCTCTTTATCACCCCACTCCATTTTAATATCGCAAAATATTGTACAATGTATTGGCGCCAAAATTAGAAAACTCAATGAACAATCGTATAAAAATGACAGATTCCAAATTCAAATGTAATATCTTTCTTATTTTTAACTGTAACAGTATTTATGGCCAGACTAAGTATGAAACGTGCTTTTAAAATGCTTTGAAATTCACTATTGCTTACAGTAGCTGTAAACATTTTACATTCCTTAAAAATTTCGAGTTAACTAAGAACGCTTTCTTACTAAATTTATTGAATCAGGTGTTACTTTGCGGAAATTCATGTTCAAAAACTTAAATCTAACTTATATAACTAGTGTGTTTCCGCTTTGAGGTCTTCAAGCTGGTACTCTTGCCTACTTCGAATTCTTCAAACTAGTACACTTCTGCTTCGGTGTCTTCTAGCTGGTACTCGAAGCTGTCAGCTTCGATGTCTTCAAGCTAGTATTCTTGTCGACACGTGTTTCACCTCTTCAAGAGGCATCTTCAAAACTTCTTGACTCTTCGGGTTCTTGCGCGAGAATACCAGAATACCAGCTAGAAGACACTGAAGCAGAAGAGTACAAGTTTGAAGACTTCAAAATCGGCAAGAGTACCAGCTTGAAGGCCTCAAAGCGGAAACACACTAGATATAATTATAAGTTAGATTTAACATTTTTAAGCGTAACAAGCTTAAAGTTAATCAATATTTATAGTTACATTTATTATATTTCAAGCATTAATTGTGCACCAAATAATTGTACAGTTAGCAACAAAAATTCCTACGCACGACCGCAGCAGGTAATTCTACTGCGTCATAACATCTCTTCCATGCATATTATATGAACTGTCGCGTACTGTCACATATACTATGCCATATTATAAAGGGATGAAGCACCGTAATGCGGCACCGTGCGTACATCTACATATTGATATTGTTATTTTACTCCTTTACTTACGTTATGATAGGTTATGTTATATATTTTAGAGATGTGATAGGATTTCCATGTTCTTTTACTCCAATAACAGCAAGCAGACAGCTTCCTGATAGTATGCAATAACCATGACCTTCAAATAACTACAACATTAGTGACGTTGCTGCGCTGTTGCTTTGCTAGCCTGGAGTGCATTAATTATTATTGTCTTTTTCTCGTCGACTGTCGTTATTATTTGATTTAAAACAAAATCACGTGTCTGAAAACCAATTTTGGTTCAGGGATTTCATTAAAAAAATATTAAATAGCAAATTTTTGTAAGAGACAAGTTCCTTAGTTAAAATAATTACATAAAGGTTATTTTTTGTTCGAACATATTCCACCCTCTCCATTCAACTGCAGGACTAGCTGAAAATGGGGACATTTCTACCACTTTGAAATGAAATAAGTTTTAACACATTTACAGGTTATAAAAACATGTAAAATATATGCCAGAAATACGTTAAAATTTGTTTCATTTCATTGAGTAACAATCGCGAAAATCTTAGAAAACATTTCTACCTATTTGTCGTTGAAATACCAAAAATCGCTACCGCACAGGAATGTGATTCTGATTTTGCCGCAATCTCTGTTTTTTTTTTAGACCTACAATAAATAAATAATAATAAATAAATAGAGTTTCATCCTCATTATCGCAAGTTAGTCAAGATTTTGAGTGAAGAACACGCACCGGCAAGCGTAGCGTAGGAAGACCAGCCACAGGATGGACAGGCGACCTCATACAATTGACAGGAAAAAGCTGGATGCATGGCGTACAAACGTAGCGTAGGCGTAGGAAGACCAGCCACAGGATAGACAGACGATCTCATTCAAGTGACAGGAAGAAGCTGGATGTACGCCGCTTCTATCAAGTCGTTTTATTAATCCCTGGGAAACTTCATAGTCCAGAAGTAGACTTCTTATAGCCGAGACGATGATCATGATTTTTAAATTATTAATCTTTTAATACATGATAAATTTTACAAGCAACGAGACAAAGGAAAGTCATGCCTACCCTTACACTTTATTTATACATTGTTAAGAACTTTATTACAAAACTGGGTCAAACTTTACCTCTCGCCCGAAAGTTTTTCGCTCAAACGTCAACTCCTGAAATTTCCAAAAGGACAAACGCGCTGAATGCAAAACTAACTAAAACCGGTTTTACTGTTTTTCAATCAAACGCAGTCACAGTTTGAATAAATAATCCCGACGGAGCTGTGTCCAATTTGAGTTGTTATAAAAACCTAACTGTTAGCTGGCTGTCGAAAAAGCGATTTGTCATTTTATTGTAACAGAAATAAGACAGAATTTAAATTGCAATGTTTGGGGATGAAACTTTATTTTGACATGTGCAGAATGAATGTGGTAGAATCTATGGGAGTTTGGATTATAAAAAAACATTTTTACTCAAAACATGATACCGAGTATTCTATATATCATATTCTTTTTGATAAACTTAATTGATTATGGTTTAAATAAAAAATATGCTTTAAATATTGAAATATAAAATATAGAAATCGTAAAGTAGGTATTGCAGCTTATACTTATAAATTGTTTCCTAAGCATAAAAACTTCGTTGAAGTAGGTATAATAATTAAGTACGTGCGAATAGCATGAACGGTCGTAGATTTTTTTTAAATTATCACGGTCATTCGATAAAACACTATTATTATTAACGGGATATTTACCGTGGTTCGCGTTAATTTTGAGCTCCCGATATTTCGGCACAGTTACATGCACCATGTTCACGAGCGACTGAAAAATGCAGAATGCGAACCACGGTAAATATCCCGTTAATAATAATAGTGTTGTTTTTTTTATACGAAACAAATCTATTTAACCACCATCTCGCCTGCTGATAAGTGTCGGTATGGTCGCAGATGCAATAAATCAATATAACATATATATTCGCTCTAGTATTAAAAATTTCAGATTTTAGCTCAATGAACAAAGTAAGCGACATAGAATTCTACTCCTATGCAGTACGCATCGAGAATGTGGACCAAAATCATTGTTTTCATATTTTAATTGGATTTCAATGAACGCATTGAACAAATATGTGTACATGTGAGCATGACTTGGGAAGGGCTTGAAGATTTCAGTCCTATTAAATTATATATCCTATATATAATATTATATCCTACTATTTAATTCTTAACACAAAATAGCGCTAAGTCAGGTCCCTTCTTATTCCAATCAAATTGTGTGAGGCAATAGTTGAGTGAAAAAATACTTACAATTGTGATAAGCATAGGAGTAAAAACAGAAACAATAGCTGTAAGCTTTTATAAATAAATTAAAAGTACAAGTTTCACTCGCACACCGAGTCTTCCGTACTCCCATGTAGATTTGAACACAGAAAACCGGACTAATTAGCAAAATGCAAAAATCTAAATATTTGTAATTCCACAAATTTTCTATACATTAGAAGATATTCTGAAACGGTAGGCATATCAAAAGAAAATATTGATAAAAGCGCCATCTAGCGTGAATTTAATAGAACAAGATAACTGTATGTCGTGCGACACTACATATGTACCTGCATAAAGTAAAAACATTATATCGACGTAAGCGTCATCTGAAAGTCATAATGAAGTTTCCGGCAGCCTAGTTCGGAGACCGTCTGACTTGCGGTCCTGGGTTCGAATCCCGCGGCACGCACCTCTGTCTTTTCGGAGTTATGTGCGTATTGTTGATTGCTGTCAACTTCAAAAAGGTGAAAGAAAACATCGTGAGGAAACCTACATGTCTGAGAGTGCTCAATGATCTTAAAGATGTGTGAAGTCTGCCAACTCGCACTTAGCTAGCATGGTAGACTATGGCCTTACCCTTCTCATAATGAGAAGATGGCCGCGCCCAGCAGTGGGACAGTTTATAAAAACAGGGCTGATAAAAAAGCGTCATCTAGCATGAATTTGTTAGAACAAGATGTCTGTGTACCTAAATTTTAAAATGACAAAAAACTGATAATATCCATTGTTTGCTATTTAATTATTAAATGTTGATTTACAAAGTAAACCCTATATTCTTGCCAATTTTAAAACATAGTACCGCTCAAACGATACAGCAGCTTAAGTGTAGAACAGACAGACAGACAGACACCGTAGCCTCACGAATAGGTTCCCGCACCCTTAGTACGGAATCCTAAAATTAAAAATAAAATATCTGCAGACAGAATACACATACATTGAATAAATGTTTTAACACTATGAAAACAAAATTTCACCAAACTACCACGTCATATAATTTTCTACCATAAATTCGCTGAAGTGTCAATTTTAGGAAACGACATTAAAATGGACGCGGCCGTCCTGATACCGTGATGCAATTATGCACCGATATTGCCCGGGGTCTAAATCCATTAGCCGTAATTTTCGCAGTACGGTGCGCAGAAAAAGAACGATAATTTAACATAATTATGAGAAATTGCGATGACCTTAACCTAAATTTAGACTAAAAGCCTGCTAAGTAAGCGTATTAAGAATTGCATTTCAAGTTTATTGATCGGTAAATACTGAAATAATGTGTACGAAGCTTAATCACAGATTATGAGATTTAAATTATAAGTGTTGAAAATTTAATAAGTAACTGCTTGCTATACTTTGTTAATCTGTCAATTTGTTTTGTAAAAGACGTACACAACATGACATACAAATTAAAGTATTATTTGTAATAATATCTTAATTGTATTATTCAAACAATAAAGAACTTTACTCGAGTGTCGACGATTTCTGCAATTTACGAGAATTAACAGGCTTTCCGTCTAATCACAAGCTATTAGCTTTATTGTAGCAGTTACAGGCAATGGCGTAATCAGTACTTAAGTACTGTTAGCAGAATAAATTATATCTAGAAGCCCGGAAATAAAGTTATGAGTTATGATTAATAACTAATAACTACTATATGTGAAATCGAAGTTTTAATAATATACATATATGGTATATTTTTATTGCTATTGTTGATTAATAACGCATTCAAATTTCTGTATTTTACCTGACTGCGTAAGGAGGACGGTTATGTTTTTCGAGTGTATGTATGTGGGTATGTATGTAGGTATGTATGTATGTTTCTATATGACAGCCTACAGCCCAAACGGCTTGAGCGATTTTGATGTGCGAAGTGTCGTTTGATTTGTCTTCACTTCCAGAGTGTCATTGGCTATATTTTTTTGTAATAATAATAATACATCTCTCGCAGTAATAAACAAAATGCGTTTTTGTAACCTCCAACGAACTATTTCGTAATAAACAAGTGATTTTACTAGAATTATTAAATACAAAGAGTAAAACGGGACCCTATTACTAAGACTCCGCTGGCTGTCCGTCTATCACCAGGCTGTATCTCATGAACCGTGATAGTTGAAATTTTCACAGATGATGTATTTATGTTGCCTCTATAACAACAAATACTAAAAACAAGAATAAAATAAATATTTAAGGGGGCTCCCATACAACAAATGTGATTTTTTTGCTCGATATTGATAACGACAACAGGTAGATGCTTGAAATATTCACAGAAAAATGAGTTATATTATTCACTTTAAAAATAAATAATTAAATTAAAATAAAATTAATATTCAAATCCCATGCAACAAACGTATTTTTTTGCCGTTTTTATAGATAATGGTACGGAACCCTTCATGCGCGAGTCCGACTCGCACTTGGCCGATTTTATTTGTTATGGTTTTCACTACTGTTACACATCGACATTTAATTACTTTTAGTTGAGTCAAGGTAATTTGAAAATATATTTTACATATTTTTAACTGACTTCCAAAAAGAAGGAGGTTATCAATTCGGTATGTATGTTCGTTCACCGATTCGTCTCTGACTCCGTCATTCATGAACCAATTCATGTATTTCTTGAATCGACATATACAGAAAGCTCCCAAGTTGGTCCCATAATTATTTTATATGCATTGCTTTATTACTTTTTCAATAATATCTAAAAATGAAAATTTTCATTGTATTCCTGAGTGAATGGCGTCAGATTATAGAATCGCAGAGTTCCACCGACACGGTTTTCTTTGCAAAAGTGTCAATTATTTATGATTATCGTATACACATCTGCACATTTTCTAATATTCGAAGACGAAATATTTGACATTCAATGACAAATCTCATTCTTGACAGAAGAAAAAAAAACTAGCGGATGAAGAATGACCTCTTTAAAAAGTTTACAACCATGAAGTATTTAGTAAGCGTATTTTGAAGTCGGTTATTTAAGTTTTTTAAACTATAATTACATATAAAACATAAAATTGCATACATTTTGTGACTGTGTCTTGTCACCATAAACACAACAGTGTTTTAAACGGTCTTAATTGGCTAATTTATATTTATTATTTACAATTTGAAAAAAATAATATTATATGAGATAGATGAAAAGAAATGGTTTGATTCCAAAATTGTGTATTTTTTATTTACTAACTCTACAGACCTATTTTGTGCATCGTCGGGTGAATTATTCGGGCGGTTTGATTGCTTCTAATTGCAGTGGTTTGTCACAAGTACTATAACCGATTACGACTTTAATTACGTGCCTAATTCAGTATCTGCATGTTCTATTAACACAGGATTGTTTACATTGTCGACAGTTTTTAACACAGTTTGTTAACTTAGGACAAGTTATAGCTTAAAACCTCATACAAGTGGCGGGAAGATGCTGTATGCAAGCCGCTTTCAATCGGTCTTTTTGGAAATCCATGGGGGAGGTCTATATCCAACAGTGGACTTCTTATAGCTGAGATGATGATGATGATGATGATGATGATGATGATAATGATGATAGCTTAAAAAAGTGAAAATCTAATTTCAAGCAACATAATCATAAAATAATCATGTCATGGGAGTAGTTTATACTCGTAGTACTGAACCAAAAATGGTAAAAAAAATATGAGATCGTCTCAAAACTCCAACGCAAAAAGAGATGCTGACGAAGAGGTATTAAAAAAAATTAAAACAATATTTATTGGGGTACAATAATACGTAAAGTGGTGTGACATTTTTTTTTCTCATATAACCGGTTTTGTAGTGTATCGCTCCATAGATAATCCAAATTTTAGAGCTTTCAACCTGGGGATCCATTTTTGAAAAAAAAATGATATCATAGTGATATTTTTTGTTAAATTCAAATATCTTATTAGATATTTAATTACTGGTTATGAACCAATTATTATGCGTTTTTTTTCTTATGGAATTCTTTGCCGCCATCTCTGTTTCCTGAGACCTACAATCTTGGAATTTTCAAGGATGGAGCTCGTCGATCTAGAAGATATCTATTCACTCTAGAATAGATATCTTCTAGATCGACGAGCTCTATCCTCGGCCATACCGTCGCTTAACATCAGGCGAGTTGGTGGTCAATCGTAGATATAAAAAAAGGACTAACTTCTATTTAAAAAAAAAAAGGGACTTACGTTTAGTACTACTTAGTATTTATATAAAAAAAATTGGTTTAAGTAATTAATTCGTCAATGTAATTAGATCACTTAACTCCACTGCTGAGTCCTCTCCCACGGAACACCACAGCACGATATTAAGATAATCGTTTCCAGTCAATGCCAACCATAAATATCATCATTCCATCCAGTATCATGGCGTTCTACATTAAGTTTGCAAATACGCGATGACAGTTCATTGACCAGTAAGTACCAACCAATTATATAAATAATTAATCCAGGTGCCTTCTATAACAAGCCAGTTCTTCGACAATAACGCCAACCGTAACCAGTCGCAAAAGACTCCCATTTACAAATCCTCGCATTTTGTACTATCTAACTAAAATAAACTACGCATTATTACATAATTTGTTTCCATATTATTTTTAAGTTGCCACTCACGCCATAGTCCTCAGCGTAATAGCAGCATTCACCCCCCTTTAATACACACTTTACCCTCTATAATAACACAATCTACGCGACCCGCTCTTTGCCGTGAGCACGCTTCAAGGCGCCCAATTAACTACTAATATTAGGTATTACACATGCATTGCTCATTTACATAATAATGTGCATTTTAGTTAAATTATATTCCACTAACAACTCCCTGTAGTTTCACAGCGTGAAATATAATATAGGACCTTTTTCGGACAGCTAGAAAATTTAAAATGTTCTCCAGGAAAAGGCGACATCGTTTTGCGGTAGACTTTACAAAAACTCTTTTGTTTTATTATTATACTATATCACCCGTGCTAATAACAACTTTTATTAGCAACACGAAAAAACTGAAAATGGCAACAAAATTACATTCACGTAATCTTTCAAATAACTGTAAAATCCAAAGCTGAATGGATAACAAGTTAAAACAAATAAGCCCGAAGCCCGAGGCCCCTTCGTGACATCGCAAACAATCCACTCTTCGCCAAAAATGAAAACTCTCCAACTCAATCTTAACAGAAATGTAGGTAAATACCAATCTATCTACGCAAACAAACAACACAAAGTCCGCTCCGCACATCTCAGAACAATGAGTGAAGCGAAGCGGAGGAACTAATAAAGAAAAACAAACAGCGAGACATAATTTCATACAAGAAAAGTGCTCGGTAAATACGAGGGGAGATTTGCAGTATGCAGTATGCTTAGACGATTCCTTGATTTGGTGTATTTAAGGTTTCCTTAGTCGAGGAAAACAGTGATCAATTTGTATCTTACTATTTGTATTCGATAGCTTAGGTATTTGTCTACAACTTTAGTATTTTAAGAATTTGGAAGAGCATTTTGGGCTTATCCTGCATTACAGCTCCAGCATTTCGTAACTTGTTGCCATCAAAAAACACCCATCATGCAGCCTCAGCCCTCAAGTACACCTAAAAATCCCAAACAAACATAATTTAGTTCATTCCTTCTACAAACCAGCAATATGTGGAATATCCTCTCACTATAAAATAGCCTATAAATTGAGTTTAAAAAATAACAATTCAATAAGAGTATCTATAAACACGTACTTCTTCAGACATAATTACCTCGAACTTATGGTAAAACTAACATAATTACTAAAAGTAGATAACTTTTAACGTCCCTTAGAAGAAAAAGTAGGTATGAGATTTTATTCCACATTATTTTGAGTGTCGTCTATTGCTCAATCGCTCACATTGCGACTGCTTAATCCTCAACTCAACTTATCTGAGTGAAAAAACAAACCCTACTGAGAATACGGGCGTAGTACATGCAAGTAAGACAAATACTCGTTGCCCAACAGAAACAATGAAATAAACGTATTAAAACTTGGCGTGCGTAATTTGAGCGCTTGTTTCAGAAACAAGCGTTTTAATTACGCTTCCTTAAGCGATATATTCCTGCGGAGTCTTTGGTCGCGCGTCCGACAAACTGTCGAACTGTGCGTGATTTTTTTGCTTTTTATGTATATGGGTATTATTTGCTGACTTGTTAGTAGTTTATAGATAACATAATAGGGAATATGCGTGATTTTTATTTATTTGGTCATAATAAAACTAACAAATAGATACACAAATAGACCCAGTCCACAAAAATAAAATTAAAATATCTTCAAAAATAAGAAAGTAATGCACCTGTACATTTTTGTAGCAACTTACGAAAACTTTTACTTTACGAAAAAACTATCTCATCTCTAGATTTAGAATTTGAAATGGTAATTTAAATTCATATCTAGATGTATTATTAATCATTAAAATGTATCATTTGTAAAATAATTATTGTAAATGTAATGTAATAATTACTAATATTATTAATGAAAACTAGTAATAATAATATAATAATTACTGGGTAAAAAATCTCGTGAGCCCTCACAAAGCTATGCTTTTAACTAGCATTGAAATTTATAATAAATATAAATAAATAAATATTTGTGGACATTTCACACACCACCATCTAGCCCAAAATAAGCAATGCTTGTACTATGGAACTAGATGGCTGATAGAATACATAATATATATATATATATATATATATTATAAATACATATGATACATAGAAACACCCAGACACAGAACAAACATCCATGCTCATCACACAAATGTTTGCCCTGGGTGGGGATCGAACCTACGACCTTACAGCTCAAGCAGACATAATACCAACTGAGTCACAAGGCCAGTCGAATATTATTTATTTCTCGCAGCAGTTTCACGGAATTATAACATTATTTATACAACATATTTAGTTGCTTTATTTCCATTAATCAATACCAGATGAATATGGAAATTAACGTGGTTTTCACACATTTTTAAATAAACGGTCGCGCCTTGCACTGTGCAAGGTGCGACCGACCACTCTCACTCTCGGTCACCGACCGAGAGTGACGTGTGTGCTGCTCCTTTGAAAAAGACCACCGAATGTGGTTGAAACTATAGTCGGATATTTCGGCTCAAAACAGACGTGAGTGACCCGTAGTTTTTATTTAAAAAACCAGTTGAATAGTTGAGAAACTAATCATCATCATAATTATTCACAGCTTGTTCTATCCCACTACTGAGAACAAGCCTCTCCAATAGCAGTCAAGTGGCTTTCTAATAAAAAAAATATCAGTAGTTTTTAAACATAGAACTATCGTGGAAAAAACGGGAACTAATGTCAGGATGTAACTAATTCTGTGGTCTTGACTGCACGAAATACCATGTGACGAACTTAAACTCGGGCGAAATAAATAGAAATGCTTCGAAACTTTTATTACTTGTCTAGATCCAGAGTTTTAATTAGCGATAATTACTTCTAGTAGTTGATAGTTACTTTATAACTTATACATACTTCTTATTTTCTATATAACGGGACTAACTATCACGGGAAACTAATGGAGATCGAAAAAACAAACGAAAGTCGACAAAACAAAATCATAACTTGTCGTGAATAGTTCGCCACAAACAGCTGCCCGGAGGTTCTACAGCAGATCCGCAGCGCTTGAGTATCCCTAAATAAATTCAATATATTTTCTCCGTCACCGACTACATCCAATTCCATAACTTTTGGTACTAGAAATGCCTTTCTCATCTCATAATACAGAAAAAAGCAGCTCACCGCAAATACCTGTAATTCACTTTTTTAAATTATCACGGCCATTAATTAAATTGTTACCTAATGAATATTCTTCAGTCGCCCGTGAACATGGTGCATGTAACTGTGCCTAAATATCGAGAGCTCAAAATTAACGCAAACCACGGTAAATATCCCGTTAATAATATTAGTGTTTTAATACCTGTAATTGTTTGAGGGCTCTTCAGTCAGTTGGATTATTTATTTATTTACTAGGCCTAGCCTAGTAAATAAATAATAAATATATCTTTATTGTACACCAAACATTACGATTGAAGGACACACACACACACACACACACACTAGTAGAGAGGATGGATATTTTTTTGGTTATGTCAGTTGTCAATGTCATTACATGGGTACTGTATTTCCAATCATAGATTGTTACGACAGTGGAAAGATTTTTTTTTTTCATGCTTGCCTGACAGGGAAACATACAAATGTAAACTTTAATTCACCTTTCACCTACCTACGCAAAGAAAATAATTTTAGCTATTCAATAAACAGTTGTTAAACTTCTCCGGTACCTCGACAAAATGGGTTATACAACACAGAATAGTGATATCTCCAGACAACCAAAGGCAAAAAGCCTCAACGATCACAAGTCTGTTTACAAAGCGGCAATAACATCAAAGCATTATAAGGAACAATTTTCTAACGGAAACATCTTAGTAACTACTTCCACAAGACTTAAAGCATTAAAGATGGCTAACTTTATCCTTTGAAAAAGCGCATTATCATAACAAGTTTGAGCCTTATCGCGGGCCAATCGGACCGTGAATGGCTCGCCTCCAGCGCCCTTACCGAGTTACAGTTCTATCTCTCTAGTTGTACAGAATATTAATGGATACAGAGGTACAATTAATCGAAATTAAACTTAGCGTTTTGAGATAAACGTAGAATATATTAATAAAATAATTGAAAACAAAAAATATAGACGTAAGTTTATAGATACACAGAAATAGGTAATGAAGTTAAGATATGGGATTAAACGGATAAATAATACAAAATTGTATATATATAAACAAAATATGTAAATAAACTTCATTTCTTTATGGGATTATTTCATTAATTATTTATTTAATTTCTTACCTCGTTACAATGGGTCTTTTTAGCCCCTTATATAACAATCTACTATATTGCTCTATCTCCAAAAGTTGTAATCACATAGTGTTCAAAACAATTTCCACTGAAAGTATTTAATATGTTCTAATATTTAGGTTAATCCAGAATTTCTAGATCCAATAATTTAGAAATGCAGAGGGGGCATATTTTACATCTGTAACTTGTGGTAATCTGTGCCAGTTGTTCGTATTAGGGACTTTTTATATAGGGTAAAAGTATAAAGATAGAGGGAAATAAAGGCAAGATTTTTATAACTCGTCTCATGGGATACGTCACCGAAAGAGTTGGGTATGATGGAATGCGAAGAGTATTTGTTATGGACGAATATATTTTGCCAAATGAATTCGTCGGCTTTATATTCGTATCGTATTGGGGAAAACGTTGGTTAGTGAAAGCTGTGACGGCTTTTACTATCAACTCCCTTTTATATAAGAGCTTTGAGGTTACTTCTTACAAAGACTTAGTAACTTTACTTAATAGTGATTCACATCTCTGATTAATTTGTATTTCCATTCTTCGAAGCTTTATTTCTATTATTACTTTTGCTATTAAAAATAATAGTAAAATATGTAATATTTTATGCATATATAAAATTAAGATGCCTAGGTAAGGTTTTGAAACATCTTGAGGCTAAAACAAATTGAAAAATAAGACAGAACATTATACGAAACGAATAGGCTTACTCGTAGTAAAGGTCAAACTCAACAACAACTTGTTATAAATAGATTTTTTACTAAAATTACGTATAATATATTATAAGATATCCATTTATTTTGTTACAATAATAATGATATTGCTTAATGACAATATATTATAAATATATATATTATTTACTGGTTGTATAATGACAATTGCTTGAAATTATAGATAGATAGATGCACTCTTATTAAACACAATTTAGAATTAAATACATAAGAGAGGCAAGTGGCAGGAAGACGTTGGATGCAGGCCGCTTTCAACCGGTTTTTCTGGAAATCCATGGGGAGGCCTATGTCCAGCAGTGGACTTCTTGTGGCTGAGATGATGATGATAATGGCATAAGAGAGAACAAATCAGATAAAAATAAACCTACACACGCAGTAAAGAAAACCGGTCAAGTACGATTTTGATTTACTCGGTGGTCGTACAGACAGATTTACAACGAAATGGGTTCCGTGTTTTTCCTTTTGAGGTACGGAGTCCTTAAAAATCAACCCTTTACATGTGTACAGGGTTGCTCTTATATTTTTTTATCATGATCATCTCAGCCACAAGAAGCATAGGCTCTCCTCATGAATTTATTCTAATTTTATTCGAATATTTAAGAATAACGGTCGGAACAGCTTGAATTCAGCGTCTTCCTGCCACTTGTATGAGGTATAACTGGTTTTCCTGCGCTGCGCTTGCTGATAAGTGATTATCATTACTTATCTAATAATAATGGTAATCTATTTTAATGTAGCAAAATTGTATATCATTTGACATTTACTTTAATTTAATTGACATTACACATATTCAAGATCATTGAGAACTCTCAGACATGTAGGTTTCCTCACGAAACACTGGCACTTGGCCAGCGTGGCAGACTATGGCCTAACCCTTCTCACAATGAGAAGATGGCCCGTTCCCAGCAGTGGGACAGTTTGTACAAACAGGGCAGATAAAAAAAAATAAAAAAATTGACATTATTATTTTGATTGCTTAACTTTAAATGTTATATATTAATGTCATTGGTTTAATGTATAATTTTATATAATTTTTCGCTCTTGTAATGCATGCCGTCTCCATCTATAATTATTGTGACATTTGGATTTATTCTTTATTATGTTAGACTTTTAAATTATTGTTAATGTACACAATGTTGATGGACTTAAATAAATAAATAATTTTGTAGGAAAGACATCTACCAAATATCAGTTTTAAGGGTTTCTTGTAGAATTTATAAGTGCTGTGGCTACTCTAAATAGGCAAATTGATCCTCCAGTACTCTGTTATAGATTTTTTGCGTACTTAAGAATTTTCTTATAATTTTGTGTTAAAACTTCATTATAATTTTATCTGAAGTGAAACTCACTAATTGTTCCTTAAATAGACAAGACAGCCGGCTCTTGGGACGTAATGAACTTCACCTAGCCAGCAATGTTTTACGCAAGATTTTATATTAATTTTACCAATTTTATTTTAAAAAGAAGATATTAACTTTTCGGCTGTATTTTTTTTAAATGTTTTTTACCTAATAACTCTAGTCATTTATAAACCGATTTGAACCAGATTTTTGTTTGTTTGAAAGGATAAACTTTCAAATTGATCCAATAGAAATTTCATCAAAATTGGCTCAGTGGTTTGGTCGGTGAAACAAGATCTGAAGCTTAAATTCCACTAGCGAATAATCGTTGATGATTTCTCTTGGTGCACCTATCTATAGAATCAGTAACTTCAAGCTTGTACTTAGCAGATACAGCATGTACATAAAGCCCAAAATGCAGTGCCTAGGGAGAATCTGAGAAGTCAATAAAACATAATATGAGTTTTGGCGGGAACGTCTTAGTAACGTGTTGTTGCTTTGTTTTATTTTCCTAAACTTGTGTTATTTTGAAGATTAATGCTATAAAAAAGGTGGTGTTTTATTCATTAAGTGCTCGATAAAGTGCGTGAGTGTGGGCAAGTTAAATAAAGCAATAAAACGTGTGATTTTTCGTTGTCGGCAAAACTCCATAGAAGCTTCTAGAAAAGTTGCAACCACTTTACTGAAGCAGAACTCGACTTATAAATTGACTGTATACGTGACTTAGATTGTGACTAGAACATTTACAACTTGTTTTATTAAAGAAACTTGAAAAATCCTAATACTTGACACTGGCAAATGCTTTAATGCGGGTCCAATACAAAAAAGAAGAAGAAGTGAAAAACAAGCAACTGGACCTCTTTCGTGAATTGAACTGAACTCGAAAATCATTACGCACCAGATGATTATTCTGCAGCTAATGTAGTCCTTTTTCAGAAAACTGGATGCGGATATGTGAGTTAAACTTCAGGTAAAAAAAGGGGCCAATGACTCGAAATGCTTTCGGGAACCGGACCCCAAATAAGATAAGAAATAGCAAATACGCACCAAAAGTAGCACAAATAATCACGCTGCTTAAATCATCCAATACGATGGAAGTAATGGAAGATTTAAGTATTGGATGATATGTTCCCTATTTCATTACAGGACAAGCAGAAGGTCGGCTTACTAATTACTATCATCTATTTCTCATTGAAATGCTTAAAATCGGTACACAGCGATTTAGGTCCATATTTTTGATGCGTACTGGACAGGAGTGGAACTCCTTGCGTCCCTTCTCTGTTTCCTGAGAACTAAAATCTGTGAATTTTTAAGGATAGAGTGAACAAATATCTTCTAGATTTACTTGTTCCATCCTCGGCCACACCGTCGCTTACTAAACGTAACTTGGTGGTCAATCGTAAATCTATTTACTATAAAAAAAAATTAAAGCCTATTATGACGAAATAAAAATAAATAGAAAATTAAAATTGTAAACTCTTTCCTCTAGTCATATTTTTTTTTATCAGCCCTGTTTGAACAAACTGTCCCACTGCTGGGCAAGGGCCATCTTCTCATTATGAGAAGGGTTAGGGTTAGGTCTGCCAGGCTGGCCAAGTGCGGGTTGGCAGACTTCACACATCTTCAAGATCATTGAGAACTCTCAGACATGTAGGTTTCCTCACGATGTTCTCCTTCACCGTTTGAAGTAGGCGGCAATCAACAATACACACATAACTTCGAAAAGACAGAGGTGTGTGCAGGATTCGAACCCAGGACCTGCGAATCGCAAGTCAGACAGTCTCCCGACTAGGCTGCCGGAAACTTATAAAAGTCATATAAAAAGATTAAAGCTGTAACTTTACAACAACAATATAATCCTTCCCAAAACAACACTAACTCCGAGAGTTACACGAAATGTTTGCAATTAAACACGGAGCTAGCAAAAAGTTAATTTTCTAGCTACCTACGATTCAAGAGAAAAATTAAAGTAGTGCTGTCTTGAACTCTCCTACAACTTTTATATCTTAATATTAACATTTTTGTAATTTTCTTTTGTAAATGGAATATGTAAATTGATGTTTCTTAATAAAGTTTTTTCATGAATTTAATGAAAATATGGTTCAGGGAATAATTTATAAGCTGTAGACTTCAAAAGAATCTTTATTTCTGTTGTAGAGATAGAAATGGAAATGTAATTCTTAAATTATATATTCTAATATTTTGTTGTAAGTTTATGTTTTGTTGCATGTTATCTTCGCCGGTTTTGAATAGATTTGCTATATTCTTAGGGTTCCATACCTCAAAAGGAAAAAACGGAACCCTTATAGGATCACTTGTTGTCCGTCATTCCGTCCGTCCGTCCGGATGTCAAGACCTTGTATCTTGGGAACGCGTGAAGGTATCGTGTTGAAATTAAAACCATATACGCATATCCATAGTTTCTTGGTGCAGAAAGAAAAATCAAATTTCTTAGTTTTCGAAACAAAAAGTTACAGCCGAATATGTCGTGAAAAACGCACATTTCGACACTCACAAAGGAATCAAAACCTATAGGGTACTTCCCGTTGACTTAGAACTATGAAATTTGGCAAGAAGCATTTTGTTATAGTACACATATAAAAACAAATCCGAAAACTGGTCATTTTTTATTTAATGACAAAAAAATTGGATCTTTAGGCAAGGAAGGAGGGTCCAAATTTTAAAGTGATTTAACCGTATCATGTGGGGTATCATATGAAACAGCTTAATTAGCACAAGCTCAAAACAGGTTTTTTAACATTGTTATGAAGAAAAATATATTATTTGCCCCTTTTATTATCTACTAGTTTCTACGGAACCCTCGGCGGTCTTGTCTGGTTTTTTAAATATTTTTATTAAAAGAAACGACTTAATATCTAATTCTATCACCTATCACTTAATTAGATAGATAGATAACACTTTATTAAAAACCACATGATAACAAAATAACAAAGATAACATTAAGTACTTAGGGCTAGCTATTTAATTGGCGGCCTTATCGCTTAGAGCGATCTCTTCCAGGCAACCATGCAAGGACAGGAATTGTATGTTAAGCTTATCAGTGAGATCGGGCAGCGGGGCAGCGAGGTCGCCAACCCTCTTTCGAATTCATTGCCCCACTGCCCGATGTCACTGACGAGCTGTACAAGTTATTTAATAAATAATATAATAAATATTGGTGGATACACAATACCATCTAGCCCAAACTAAGCAAAGCTTGTACTGACTGTGGAACTAGATGGCTGATTGTATACATACTATTTTTTTTTTTGTAAATACATACTTATGATACATAAAAACACCCAGACACAGAACAAACATCCATACTCATCATACAAATGTTTGCCCTGGGTGGAGATCGAACCCACGACCGACAGCTTAGCAGGCAGATAACCTATACCTATATTGTATAAAAAAATACACTTCAAATACAAAACAGTCAGCCAGTAACATGATTGAATTTTTGACGGTTATTAATCTTTTAAACTATTTTCATTTTTTAATTCAGTGACTGACTTGCGCTTGATCGTCAACACACACTGTTAAGAGAAATAGCGTACTTCAAATCAAATTGATTGATTAATCAATAACACTTTATGGACACACAGAAGATAATAAAATAAACAATACAGGTACACATAAGAGAATAGCACAAAGGGTGGTCTTATCGCTAACAGCGATCTCGTCCAGACAGCCTGAGGATGTATACCTATATAATTGTGAGATAGTGGATGAGCGGTGGTGTTTGTAATAATATTACACAAATAATCTAAGCTCACATATATTTCTAAAAATATACTTAATACAAATATTATGTACACAGATACTATAACAAATAAACATACATATAGGTCAAAAACTTAAATCTAACTTATATATTTAGTGTGTTTCCGCTTCGAGGTCTTCAAACTTTACTCTTGCCTACTTTGAAGTCTTCAAGCTGGTACTCTTCTGCTTCGGTGTCTTCTAGCTGGTACTCTTGATGACTTCGAAGTATGTAAGAGTACCAGCTTGGATACCTCGAAGCGGAAACACACTAGATATATAAGTTAGATTTAAGTTTTTGAATATTAATTTCCGGAAATTAACGCCTGATTCAATAATGTTTATACATATAGGTTACAATTATTATATCTAGATAGGTTTCCCTGGCTCTGCGTGACAAGCCTCAAGTAAGGTAAATTTCCGACTCGTCTCCAGTCACGTCGGGCAACACTGTTAGAACTAAGTGTCGTGACTTGTGAACAGTGACAATGCCATACAAGGACAGTGCAATACCAAGACTAAAATACCATAAGGTTGTGGCTTATCCTCGAAAGTGCTGAACTGAGATTTGCAATGCTTTTACTTCATATTAAATATGTATAACGTCTCTATATTTACTTAAACAAGCCCTAATATTCTCTAACATTTAAGTGTAGCTAAGTCTTATTCCCATCTAATAAATAATATAATAAGAGCCACTTATCTAAGATCTTTGTGAAATCTTAGCGAGAAAATAAAATCTCCCAAATGAGGGGAATGTACGAGAGAATTCCTTCTTGCCCTAACAAGATTATTCTTATTATTGGAGGCTTCACGGGCTTCTTACTTAAGTGGGCGTTACATAACTTCTTCTTAATATAGGCCTATATTTTGCCTAGTAAATAAACGTTTTATGTACAGATACTTCTCGGTGGTTTATGTCACAATCTTGTTAATTATTTTGTTAAGCGTGATTATCTCTGTCTATAATTAGCAATACTTCAACCTTTAGAACATGGTTCTAACAAAAGACTCGTTGCTAATAAGCTTCTAATAGCTACACTAGCTATACTTTAAATAAGTATATCTATTATAATTAATTATTATTACTCTTTTTTTTTTCTTGTAACATAAATTGGTACCTACTGTATACTGTTAAGCTATTGCATAGCTTCTATCGCGGGCCTTGAACGTGGAGACCGAATCCAGAAATTCCGTAACGAAAATAACCTAACACACCGCGCGTAAAGCTATTATGCAATAGCTTTACCGCGGCAGTTTCCGAGTGCCACACGTCTTTTTTTTAGTGTATACTATAGTTTTTAGTTACTTTTAAAGGGCACTATCTGTATCCGTGCATGGTTGCCTGGAAGAGATCGCTCTAAGCGATAAGGCCGCCAATTAAAAGCCTAGCTATATTTATGTTTTCTCTATATTAATTTTTCTGTATGTGTCTTTTAATAAAGAGTTATCTATCTATCTATCTAATAGCTCGCTAAGACACCCCGTATCGTAGATACTAAGTTCATCCAATTTGACAATTCATCGATTACTAATACAGACTTTGTACTTCCTAATCTAATAAGGGACGAGACGTCTCAGTACTACGTTACAAGAGCTTAATAAAATAACGGCCGCTACGGCGTTACGCGAGGTGACACGACACGTGACGGTAACGAGTCGTGATCGTGATGGAGCTGAGTGTAACGTGCCTTAATGCTCACGGATGGTACAAATAACAAAGGTGTTTCGTCATACGTAAATTTTAGGGCGGGTTTTAGATACAATATCAACAATTAACAATGTGTACGTATGTTATCTGTTTTCTGAGAACTTGGAATTTGGAATTTTCACCGAATTTGGAATTTTCGCAATATCAACAATTAATAAATAATAATAAATAAATAAATAAATATTTGTGGACATTTCACACAACACCATCTAGCCCAAACTAAGCAAAGCTTGTACTATGGAACTAGATGGCTGATAGAATACATATATACTTTTTTTTTGTAAATATATACATATGATACATAGAAACACCCAGACACAGAACAAACATCCATGCTCATCATACAAATGTTTGCCCTGGGTGGGGATCGAACCCACGACCTTTCAGTTCAGCAGGTAGATGTAAACACACTACCAACTGAGCCACAAGGCCAGTCGTATTATTAACAAGTATGTTAGGTGTTTTCTGAGAACTTGGAACTTGGAATTTTCAAGGCTAGAGTGAATAGATATCTTCTAAATTGGCGTGTTTCGTCCTTGGTCACACCGTCACTTACCGTCAGGCAGTTGATGGTCAAACGTAGGTAAATATTTTAGTATAAAAACTGAAAATCTTACTTCTCGTTAATTGTGTATTTCACCCGAATACTTAATTAAATATAAATAATAATAATAATAAATCATTTATTCAAAACTTAAGATATCTAAATACAAAAAGAAGGTCTATACCTATATTACAAAGGTAAACTTTGCTAGCCTAAACTAGGTAATCCTGTGTTATAGGCAAGAAGACCATAATATTAATTAAGTTACCTAAGACAATTAAAATACAATAATAATAGCCTACTTAACTAAAATATTACATATGTACCTAAGTTGAACAAAACTTAAAAGAAAAAAAATAGGAAAAAAAACGAAAAATGAATTTCTATTGTAATGATTTTAGATGCAAAAAAAAGATATTTTTATAAAAAATATCCATAGCCGTTACAAGTTGAATCATAGTATGTTAATAGGTTTAGTGGTAGGGCTCTGTTGCAGAGTAAGTAGGGTAGTACGTCGCTTATCATTCAACCACCAAACAGTATTGTACTCCGGATCAGCATTACTGTATTCCGGATTAAAGGACAATAATAATTATTTCCAGCAAAAAATCTGGGCGACGAATGAGGACGATGGTGACTGTCGCAGTGTATTGCTGCACACTGTTTGATAACATTAGAAATTCAGAATAATTCGTCATTGTGTTTTAAAGCGCAAGCTTGATCGAGTATCATTATAGTTTTTTTACTTAGTTTTATAAATAAAAACTAGATTTAGCTAGAGGAAAAAAAAATAGAAAACTTAAGAACCCCTAGCAAAAAACAAAAAAACGACCGACAATAAGCGACCGACTGAACAGACATTCTCAATTACATCTTCATATAAAAAACTACATCAAAATTGGTCCATCTGTTTGAGAGCTGCGATGCTACAGATATATTGACAGATACACTAATACACATATACAAACGACAAATATATAACACCCTCGTCTCTTTGGGTCGAAGGTCAAGGACCGATCATATTACACCCCGAAACATTTTGATTCATTCACACGCAGTTGCATATTGTGGTTTAAATGAAGCATGTATAAAACATGTAATCAATGTTGGATACTCAGAATCAGAAGACGAATTTAACGATACATTGCACATCAAACTCTGACCATTCGTTTATATATACAGATACAGATAATGATACAGATTCAGATTTTATTGGTAAGTTCGTATAGACTGAGCCAGCTCTAGTGTCAGAGTTATTAAGCCGCCGAAAGGCCTCTGATCTGCCTTGACGATTGCTGAACCAACAACCGGGACCTACAATTTAACGTGTCATCCGAGCCACGGTACCGCCCAGAAAGAAATGCCACTCACGGTCACCCATCCAAAGACTGACCGGTCCGTCCATTGCTTGACATTGGAGATCGTTCGAGAATACCTATTCAAACGCTACGAGCGCTATTTTATTGGTGAATCATTACAATTATATTATGTCACATGTCAAATTATTATAATTATATCAATATATTACAGTAATATATAGACATACATTCGCATATATACATATCAATCTCTCTTTTTGGTCATTCGGTAAAAACACAAATCTCCAGCATTCGTAGCTTGCACCACCGCAATACATCTGTAACAGGATACACGATACTCGCAAATAACTCTCTAAGAAACGTTACGGGACAATAAACCGAATAAACACCCCGCTTCGACGTGTCACGTAGACACCTTCCTCTCACAAATTAAACGTAAGGGTGGGTACACTGCAACTTCAGTCTGCGTGTAACATAACACGTTGCCTAAGTGCTTGTTTGCCCTATCTACCATTGGTAGATTGGTAGTATTTTCACAAAAGATAAAATTTATGCACTATTTTTATGAAAAAGCTATATTTGCAAGGCATGAGTATATATAACTCATGTATAAAAAAAGACTTTCAAGCCTTACAAATATAGCTTTTCAACCGACTTCCAAAAAGGAGGAGGTTATCAATTAGACTGTATTTTTTTTTTGTTTTTTCCTATGTTTGTTACCTCATAACTTTCGACTGGGTGAACCGATTTTGATGATTCTTTTTTAATTTGAAAGCTGGTGCTTTCCGTGTGGTCCCATTTCAATTTGGTCCAGTTCTGACAATGGCATCCATGAGAAGTCGGTTGCTTCAGTTTTTTAAACTATAATTTTATTCATAAAAACAGAGCATTAAACTCTTCTCCTGTGAAATTTTACCAATGGTAGATAGGACAATCAAGCACTGAGGCAACGGGCTAGTACGTGTATTGTTACATGATTTAGTAAAAGTACCAAAATATAAACAGACGATTATGTCTCTCTCACATCCACTCTTCCACATATTCATGGCTAATAGAACTTATTGCCTAGATAAACCTTATTTGTTTTTTGGCAATATTTTTTGTAAACTGTAACTTTTTTTAATAAATACTTAAATAAAATAAAAAAAGTTATGCTTATACATATATTTTGTACATCATAATATCCTCTCCATCTAACCAAGGTTAAATATGGTGTCAAACAGCCTCATAGACTTTGATGCTCTGCCTATCCCGTAAGGGAAAGAAGCGTTAATTTATGTATGTTTGTATATTTGTTAAAAATTTCGGTCTGATCCATTTACGGACAGACAACGTAAACCTACATGTCTGAGAGTTCTCAATGTCCTTGAAGATGTGTGTAGTCTGCCAACACGCACTAGGCCAGCGTGGTAGACTATGGTCTTACTTTTCTCACAATGAGAAGATAACCCACGCCCAGCAATAGTACAGTTTATACAAATAGGGCTGATTTTGATTTTTTTGAAACGAAATACACGAGTATGATATCCGTAACGCACTGCTCGCGTACATTCCCAAGCCGTTCCCGCTAATGCAGACTCTCCCTAAGGAATTTCATTGTGGCACGAAAGACAAAACGGTAAATTAGAACGTTCGAGTAGTTTTAGATTACGGAGGGGTTGATGTCGAGAGTCGTGAGTTACAGTGTTAATACGTGTTCTGGTGTACAAGGATTTACGTGGCACCGTGTATATACACGCGTATTTAAACAATGTTATAAGGAATGATTAATGAAAGCCTCGGCTTATACTAAGTGTACCTTTCTATACTATTCATTGGGTATAACGTCCATTATGTAGTTTTGACCCGATTACAAAAGGTAAAGTAATGTTTTTCAGGTGTATGTAAGTACTAACTGTGCGCCGCCGGTTTTGCAATTTTTATGACGATGATGATGATGAGATGTACTTACTTCTTACTTTTCCGGTGTTTCAGATAATTACGCAGTTAATTACTACACTTACATAATAAATAAAGCAAGATTTTAGCACACGCAGCTACATAATAAATAAAGCAAGATTATAGCACACGCAGCTACATAATAAATAAAGCAAGATTATAGCACACAGAAACAAGAATTCTATTCCTGCACAGTACTTTTTGCAATTCAATGAGAAATAGAAGTCAAAATTACTCTCCTTTTTGAACATGCAGGTAATCGAAATCCGTAATAGTACCTACTTGTAAATATATGATTAAATCAAGCCCCGATCTAGTTCAAAAGGCTTTGATTCATTTAAAACTGTTTCACGGTTCTCCACAAACATGCTTGCGCGTATATCGCACACAGAAGTTGGTTCCCATCCAGCTCAAACGGTATTTATAAAGTTTGAGGCCAGCCTTCAACAGTATTATTAGAAACAGAGTATAGGGTTTTTATCTAATCATCACCATCATGTCAGACCTTATCAATCCACGGCTGGACGTAGGCATCTTTTTTATCACACGATTATATTCCTGTGCTGATCTCATCCAGCTCTTGCCCTCTGACTTAACAATATCATCTCTTCATGCCGGTAGTCTATCTACTGGTCTGTTTACTTATACATTTCATATTTTCATTTAAAATAACTCGTGAAATTTTGGAAATTATATTACCTTTAAGTTATTCTATAAATGACCTAAATAACTAAAGATATAAATAAAATACATATTACAGGTAAAAAACAGAACTCAGGTCACAGTCCCAAGCACAGATCATAAAACAATGATCTGTGCAAGGCATCGTTCCCAAAAGGCTGGCGACTTTGCCTCGTTGGATAGCAATGCTAATCCGCTGACCGAGGTAAGCGCCAGCCCTTTGATCATTTGTTCTCTCTATCTGTCGCATAGCAATTTCATTATAAAGCTGCCACGCACTTGGACCCCATGAACCTAAAGTTTCCACTAAATAAATAAATATTGGTGGACATTTCACACAACACCATCTAGCCATTATATTATTTTATAGGTTTTAGTTAAATTAATATAGTAAATTAATATAGTTTTAGTTTTAGTTAAAGAATGATGTAGACGCCTGTTAAAGCTATGCATATCAGAACCTATATTAGAGATTACCTACTAAGTCAATGTAATATGTATACTGTTGGTGTTTCTAAAATAAATAAATAAATAAATAGCCCCAAACTAACCAAATCTTGTACTATGGGAACCAGATAGCTGTTGAATACATATGTATATACTTTTTTATTGGAAATACGCATGTTACATATACACCCAACACAGAACAAACATTCACGTTCAGCAGAAAAGTTTGCCCTAAGAGGGAATCGAACCCACGATCTACAGCTCAGAAGGCAGACCTACTACCACTGAGCCATTAGGCCAGTACTTTTACGGCAGATATTAATATACAGTCAACATTCTTTCACCGTGATCCTAATTTTTTTTCATTCAATAAATAAGTACCTGGGCGACCGAGCTCCACTCGGTTTTTTTATGACTGAAAATACGAGCAAACCCGGGCTTACAAAAAATTTAACCTAGCAAGATCGATTTATCGTCCCCTAATCTACCTACAAACTAAATTTCATTAAAATCGTTGGAGCCGTTTCCGAGATTCAGATTATCTATATACCTATAAACAAAAATTGCTCATTTAAAGATACCACAAAGGTGACATGAGCCTCACGAGCCGGAAATAACAGTTGGCATAGTACACAAATTTAAAGTCACTCAGTGAGCTATGGAAAGAGCTATGCTCGGCGTTTCTCTAAGGGATCGTATCTGAAACGAAGTTATTTGCCAGAGAACCGGGAGTTATCGACATAGCGCAGCGTATTAGCAAGCTGAAGTGGCAGTTGACCGCTCATATCTGTGGCAGAACCCATAACTGCTGAGGTTAACGCGTGCTAGAGTGGAGCCCGCGTGTCGGCAAAAGTAATATAGGTCGCTCTGAGACACGGAGTGACGATATACTGAAGGCAGTTGACAGTGGATACGGAAAGCTGAAGATCGAGCTGTATGGCGTTCAATGGTGAAAGCCGATCTTCAAAGATCAAAGTTCACATTGCACCAGATACGCAAGCTTGCTTGCATGGAGAATTATCATCAAGGAGAACACCAAACGCAGAACTAGCTGTTTATGTTGATGACAAACGGTGATACTGATGATGACAAAACATAACCCATGTATTTTCTCTGAAACTTCAAATAACTCTTTTCAAATTAATATTACTATATTTCAAATAAAAACTGTGGGTCACTCACGTCTGTTTTAAGCCGAAAAATCCGACTATGGTTTCAACCGCATTCGGCGGTTTTTCAAAGGAGCGGCGCATACGTCACTCTCGGTCGGTGACGCGCCTCGCATAATAAACTAAAGTCGCAAGCTATTGTCGGATTTCTCTGCTCAAAACAGACGTGAGTGACCCGTAGTTTTTATTTAAAATGTGATAAGCCACGTTAGTTTCCATAGTAAAATATTGCCATAACTCGTCCAGTCAGTTTAGTCATGACAAGGTAACACAGAGAGAGGCAGAATTATTTCTATTTTTGGTTAAACTTTATCAACTGTCTGTCCAGTACACAGCGCTTGGCTTAAACTTTAGCCCTATATCCAGGCAGCTGCAACGCAGATATTTTAACTTTATGAAAACATCCCGGAATTATTAGAGACCGCCCGCGCGAACCTTACCGCCCAAGGAGTGTTTGGATTAAACCAGTTTAGTTTTCGTACCTTCTTACTGTTACAAATGTTTTTATTCGTTGATAGGCTTGGACTTGCCTGTCATTGATATGAAATGAAAATCTCATATCAATCATTTTTAGCCTTTAGTTTCACACCAAGAAAATTACTACCGATACATTTTTATCACCTCAAAAATTATTATAACTATAAAAGTCACGCACACACACATAATTTCGCCGAACAAGTTCAAGTTATTACTTGAAAGCCGAAATACTACGCCGCTGTCACAACTGGATTCATGTAAGCGCACCTTGCGTCTATTTTTGGGCAAAACTTTCCAGTGGCTTTGTTTTAGTTCAACTTCCTTATCACAAACTTTAAGCACGGTTCTTTATTTATTGCTCGACTATTCAAAAATAAGGTAATATTTTTAGATTGTATAATTGCGTATTATATATTACATTAACTAGTTTTAAACCACGGCATGTTGCGCGTAGGAAAAAGCTACAGAACTAAAAACGATAATAATTATGTAATAATATTATAATATTGCAATAATGTATATTAACACTTAGCAACAGCGCAGCGCAGCGTAGGAAGACCAGTAACGAGATGGACAGATGACCTCATACAAGTGGCGGGAAGACGCTGGATGCAAGCCGCTTCCAATCGGTCTTTTTGGAAATCCATGGGGGAGGCCTATGTCCAGCAGTGGACTTCTTATGGCTGAGATGATGATGATGATATTACACTTTCTTAATTCACATCCATAGTAAAACAACATTCATACATTCAGATTATACATATAAATTTCTTACAAATCTGTTTAGTAGTAAGGTTTTTAAACCAAAATAATTGGAAAAAATTTCATCCAATTCAAATAAATTGCTTATTAAAAATCGATTGTTTCAGTCTTTATAAACTAAGTTGTAATAAGTATTAAGTCCTCGTAAATATTTTTCGTTGCCTTAGTAAAACTTCTGCCTACAAGTTTTTTTGACGTGATAACGTCTTATAAATCAATGAACGCCGGCTGCACGCACGAAAAAGCATGACTCATTGTCACATTCCGCCTGAGCCGAGCGTGCAAGCGAGAGCGCGGAACAAGCGATAGAGAGGCACGATCGGCCTAAGCGTTCGGCTTGTGACGCATCGTTATCACGTAAAATTATCGTCCGTAAGCCGACTTTACAGACAACCATTTTTTTTATTTAAGTATTTTGTTTTCATAATAACGTGTTTTCCATAAATTACTTCAAATAAATGCCGCTAATTCATCCCAAAACGACGGCAACATTACCTATAATGAAGTGAACCGTAAAGTTGATCAGTCGTCTTGGCTCGAAACTCATTAATTACCTATCAATGGCCGTCAATTAAGCTTGACAGCTTTATTCAATGCTGTTTAATGCTGTTACAACACGAAATTAAACATAATTTGTTATTTATTAGCTGTTTGTATGTTGACGTGCAAGAATTTAGGGTAGGGAAGGAATTCTTCGATGTTTATAAATATAACAGACGAAAAAGAAAGCATGAGAATCTGAATTCTATAATATTTATTTTACTCTTTTCTTATAAGTATATAAAACATAATATTTTCCCTCGCATTACTAACTTTCCTATTTCATTTCAGTCATTTGTCAAACGACAAACGAACAAACGACAACGACGACGACGACGACGACGAACGACGTTGTTTGTTGACAAACGTTTTTCGGTTCTGACATTAGATTTATTTGTTAAAAATATAAAAAATCGGGTATTTTGTATACCTTATGATATTAGCTTTCTAAAATGTTTTATAACCGACTTCCAAAAAGAAGAAGGTTCTCAACTTGCCTGTTTGCTTTTTTGTATTTGTTTATTCAGTGATTACTGCGCCAATTTTAAATTGTTTTTGAAGATTCTTTTTTGTTTGGTAGGTAATACCTCAGACGTCAGATGCCATATAATTTTTATCAAAATCGGTTCTGTACTTTGGTTTTTATAACAAAATAACTTAAAAAATATCATCCAAGTAAACGAAATGCGTATTTTGATTTCGGTTTTTTCAGTACTATAATTATCACTCAATACTACACTGTACTTCATAAAATTCTTTCATTCGACTTCACAATTTCATTATTAACAAAATTCTTACATTTTGCTAATTGTAAAATTTTAAAGTAGAAAAATTGTGTAATACATTACTTGCCCATTATGATATCCACACAAAATAAGCGTTACTTCAGACATCTTTCCAGTCTTGTTAAAGTAAAGAGCGTTTTATTCAAATAACAGCATTTCAAATATGTTTTCGCTCGCGTGTTACGGACCTCGTGTCATTTGAAAAGCATGTATACATTCGTGACAATAAACTATTTAAATGCAGCCATGCAGATGAAGAAGTGCGGCTAGGAGAGCAAAATGAGAGGGTTAAAGAACTATAAATTAACATTTTCTTAATTAATTATGTAAACAAAGTAGACGGCGTTCTTTTTATAATAAAATTGTGAACACAATATGGTTTTACAACGTTTCTTTTTTATATCATTATTCAATTCAAGCTGTTAATTATGTACCTAGGCAAAGAACGTAAAAAATTGAAAATAAACTAATAGCTTTATGACCACACCTTGCAAGCATTTTTATTAAACTGAAATTAGTACCTATATAAATAAAACCGGCCAAGTGCGAGTTGAACTCGCGCGCGAAGGGTTCCGTACCATTAAACTATATAAACGTCAAAAAATCACGTTTGTTGTATGGAAGCCCCCCTTAAATATTAATTTTATTTTAATTTAATTATTTATTTTTAAAGTTAATAATATGACTCAATATTCTGTGCATATTTCAAGCGTCTGTCTGTTGCCGTTATCAATATGGAGCAAAATATCACGTTTGTTGTATGGGAGCCCCCTTAAATAATTATTTTATTCTGTTTTTTAGTATTTTTTGTTTAAGCGGCAACAGAAATACATCATCTGTGAATATTTCAACTCTCTAACTATCACGGTTCATGAGATACAGCCTGGTGACAGACAGACGGACGGACGGACGGACGGACAGACAGCGGAGTCGGAGTAATAGGGTCCCATTTGTACCCTTTGGGTACGAAACCCTAAAAAATAAGGTATACGGTCCCTTGAAGCTTGAACAGAACAGCCTCGGTGTACAATCCAAATTGGTGCTTGGCCGAGTTTTAGTTTTTATTATTGGTAAACTAAAAATTGACCGTCAAATCGCCTTATAGCGATGTTGTAATATCTCTCTCAGCACTCAATGCCCTTCTGGATGTCAAACCCAGAGATGTACAAAATGGTTTTAAAAAAGCATTTAGATACAAAATGCAAAATACTTTTCAGATTTACTATTTCAAATGCAAAATACCAAATAGTTTTGCGTTTTGTATTTCAAATGCTAAATGCAAAATAGGTATTTTCAAAATACTTTTTCAAAATAAAATACCTTTTGACCAATTCTCAGATATTTTTATTTATTTTAGGTAATATCATGAGAAATAGTAAATCTGAAAAGTATTTGACACAATGCCGAGCCGAACAAAAACATCTAATAACATGGCACCGTATGCATGACATTTTGGTCATATTTATCAGTACGCGTATCAATAAATTCTGTTATGTTGTTATGTCGAACGCCCATGTAGTGCCCACCCCAATATCTGTGGGGAACTTCACTCTTGAAGTTGTTGACGAATACGTCTACCTAGGACAGACGGTCCGATTAGGCAGGTCCAACTTTACGAGGGAGGTCAATCGTCGTATCCAACTCGGCTGGGCAGCGTTCGGGAAACTTAAAAGCGTCTTCTCGTCCAATATTCCACAGTCCCTCAAGTTTCTAATAAACTGATTCGGGCAAGTAAGATTCAAACAAATGTATTTCGGAGCATTGATAACATTTTTTTTACGCGAAATAGATCTACGATTGACCATCAACTCGCCTGATGTTAAGCGAAGTTGTGGCCGAGAATGGAGCTCGTCGATCTACGCACGAGTACGCATCAAGAACGTGGACCGATATCGCTGAGTACAGATTTTTGGCATTTCAACGAAAAATGGATGGTAATTTGCCGACTTTCTGCTAGTCCTGTAGTGAAATGGGGTGGGTAGAATTAGGTCCTAAAGCTCTTGCGCACACCGAAATGAATCCTGTAGAATATAGACAGACATGCTACTTTACGGCGGTGCTCGAGACTAAGTAGCTTCTTGGCAACTAGTTGGTCGTCACCGATTAACCTCATAGCTCGCCGGTTTACTGACTTTAAAGCTTCGAGCTGATACTTGGCTGATCCATCAAAAAGATCAATTCAGTCACTTATCAGTTATCTTAATGCATTTTCTTTTGTTCGCTTCGCGCGGTCAATAAACCTATATATACATAATTAAAACTATGTTTATACTTTTAAAGTTCTTTTTCTCGTCTTTTCTAATACCTATCAATCGTAAAAACTTAATCCACTTCAAACTTTCAAGAATTTCAAGATTGAATTTCTAGAAGTATTTAACAGCTTTCCAAACTAAATTTACGTGAACCGTGTACTTATTTATACGCTTATAAGCACAAAAGTGTTAAGAAGCGTATAAGTACATCAAAAGTTACAAAAGTACATAAAGTTACGTTTTACTTCAAATTTTAATATAGATTAAAATATGAAAATAAAGATACGGCTGGAGAAAAATGCAATAAAATATGTACAGTGAATTAATTCTAATAATATAAAAGCGAAGTTAGCTCTGCCTCTCTGTCTGTTTGATAACTATTCACGTTCAAACGGCTGAACCAAGTTTCGTACAGACATAGTTATATACCAGCCACGCGATTTCACCCGTGTAGTATCTACATGCAAAACGTATGGAACAATTGTTATCTTCTGAATATTATCTACATGCAAAACGTATGGAACAATCGTTATTTTCTGAATATTATCTACATGCAAAACGTATGGAACAATCGTTATTTTCTGAATATTATCTACATGCAAAACGTATGGAACAATCGTTATTTTCCGAATAGTATCTACATGCAAAATGTATGGAACAATTGTTATTTTCTGAATAGTATCTACATGCAAAACGTATGGAACAATTGTTATTTTCTGAATATTATCTACATGCAAAACGTATGGAACAATCGTTATTTTCCGAATAGTATCTACATGCAAAATGTATGGAACAATTGTTATTTTCTGAATAGTATCTACATGCAAAACGTATGGAACAACCGTTATTTTCTGAATAGTATCTACATGCAAAATGTATGGAACAATTGGGTATGTAAAGAAAAATGTAACATATGCTGATTCCAAAACCATTTCGAGATTATATGTCTCTAAACAATATTTTTTTATTTAGGACACATAAAATGATGAGATCGCGCAAATTTTTGCGAAAATATAAAAAATATTTGACCTTCAGTCGACCTCTAAAATGTAGTAAAATAAAATGTAGTTTAGCTATTAAAAAAGATGAAACTGACAGCATTGGCATTGACAAGAGAGACAATATCTCTATGACAACTGTCATACCAAAATAAATAAACAAAGAAAAGAATTATTTTGTGTGTTTGGTGCTCTGCTACTCTATTCCTTTGTATTAAATTAATTCTGTTCATTATCTTTACGACGACCTTGCTTTCCTACCGTTTTGATTGATACTGCATTTACGTTGACCACTGCTTTGTTATAAGGAACTGTTTGCCTACTGATTGGATAAATTATGGATAATTTTGTACCTGCCGACTCTGCTAACTTACCTAAGGTTGAGAATCTTATCATTCTGGAGTTCATCTCAACTAGCGACAAGAACAACATCGCAAAAATCCGAGGAGCAGAAGAGCTAAAACTTATGAACAATGCCAGGATATGAAATAAAAGTGATTGACAGTACATAACTTCTTTTTTGAAATGATTTTGTTGTGTTTAATTATATACCAATTTCATTGTAATTATATAAGAGATTATTTTATTTACATTTATACATTATTTATTTTATTCTGGTTCTTTTTTCTGGTTCATTGTACTGCAGCATCAATGCTTCGCCCAGGAACATATTCTACGTTAACTTGTTCACACCAGTCTTTTAAAGGTTTCCTTTACTTGAAAAAAACAGTTTATTAGGATTTTTGGCACGAAAGTCGAAATATTTCACAGTTGTAGTTTCTGAATAATATTGTGAATTTGTTTCATTTCAATGCGCAAACACAATCGCGAAGACCTTAGAAAACATTAATTAATTACAACGAGCTCATTATTAATTATTCTTTTTTTCATTATTTGTGTTTACACAACGTATTTGTTTTTTCAAAACACAACAAAAACCGATGATCTCTTGTATCAGTCAGAGACAAAAACGAATATAGGTACATGTCACTGTCAAGTTAACGTATATGTATTTTTTAGTTCATGTTGGCTATCACAACATCTTATTCAGTAGGTACGATGACGTCATCTTTCCTACTGACGATTTTATCTTTAAAAAAATATTAAAAAATAAGTACTGAACAGAATAAAAAAATATTGAAATCAGGTTTTCTAAATGATCCATTCTATCATATAAAAATATAAAAAAAATACCAAAAAAAAACTTTACATACCCAATTGTTATTTTCTGAATAGTATCTACATGCAAAACGTATGGAACAACCGTTATTTTCTGAATAGTATCTACATGCAAAACGTATGGAACAATTGTTATTTTCTGAATAGTATCTACATCCAAAACGTATGGAACAACCGTTATTTTCTGAATAGTATCTACATGCAAAATGTATGGAACAATTGTTATTTTCTGAATAGTATCTACATGCAAAACGTATGGAACAATTGTTATTTTCTGAATTTCACAAAGTCATAGTACAATATACCTACTAGTAATGACAAAAGTAACTCTGTATATTTGTCTGTTATCTTTTCACGACCAAAAAAGGTATGCCGATCGTCATATGGTACAAAAATAGCGAGGCTACAATTTTTTAATATATTTTTTTATATAGAATAGCTCTACGTTTGACCACCAGCACGCCTGATGGAAAGCGATAGTGTGGCCGAAGATGAGGCACGCAGACCTAGAAGATACTTATTCACTCTACACTTGAAGACACCCGGGTTATAGTTTTCAGGAAACAAGGACAGCGCCAAGGCATTCCATTCCCGAGTGGTTCGCATTAGGAAGATGGAGGCAAAACGCTTTGTTCGAGCTAATGGCAAATCTACTATGAAGGGATGGGAGGAAGGGAAGGGATTTTACTACCATCATCATCATCATCATTATCATTATCATCGTCATCATCGTTTTTCATCACTACGCGGGTGGAACCGCGAGGCACTATTCGTAGTTTATATATAATCCTCAATCCGTTCCTCAATAGATTTAAAAGCATGATTAAACCTAGCTATGATTAATAAAGTCTTACAATTAACTAATGCAGTTGAGACAGACTTAAAGAGGAAGAAAAACTGTGACTTTTTATTGACACGAGGGAAATCTTCGAATCCTAAAGATAAAGATAGATCCTACGTTAAAGATAGATAGATAGATAGATAGATAGATAAACTCTAAAGCACAAGTATTATCTTAGAGTAGTTGCTACACGGCTTAATATTATGGTACACTTACAAGTTTCGATTGTGACTGTAATTAGTTTATATTGACTGTATGTAGCTTGTATTAAGGAAACAAATGTTTTTTGATTTGATTTGATTTTGTCTCTTTATTGACACACCTTAAAACAAAATTAACATAAAAGTATAAAAGGAAATAAAATATGAACACTAGGGTAACAACGGGCGGCCTTATCGCTAAAAGCAATCTCTTCCAGGCAACCATGGTTAAGAAAGTAAAAATATATGAGACTATTTTTCATTAAAAAGCCACTGTTTACCTTACTAATTGAAGGGAGGACTCAAGGATATTCAAAGGAAATAATGTAAAACCTCAGCACTGTACGGTTCTTCATCATCATAATTTCAGCCACAAAAAGGCGACTGCTGGACATAGCCCTTCCATGGATTTCCAAAAACACCGATTCGAAGCGGCTTGCATCCAGCGTCTTCCTGCCACTTATATGAGGTCTTCTGTCTTCCATATGGCTGGTCTTGTTACGCTACGCAACCGATTTAACTCAATTTTTTTTCTTAATTACAAAAGAACCCTCAAGTTGTGGTTAAATAAATCAGAAGCTAATTTTTAGGCCGCGTAGTTTCTAACTAATAAATTAATGCTCCATTCGTAATGAGTCCCGAAGGAACCATTCCTGGAGTTACGACTTTGGAAACATTTGCATTATTTGGTTAGGTATTGTATTTAGCTTGAGTGAAGAACGTGACTAGTGTTGGATTCCCCGAGACACGATGGAGCGACGATACACTGAAGGCAGGTGGCAGTGGCTGGAAACGGAAAGCAGAAGATCGGGCAGTTTATTAATAAAATTTTTAACCGACTTCCAAAAAGAAGAAAGTTCTTATTCGACTGTATTTTTGGTCAGCGATTACTCCGCCAATTATGAATTGGTTTGGATGATTATTTTTTGGTTCATAGGAGATCCCATATAAATTTTATCAAAATCGTTTCAGTACTTTGGTTTTTATAACAAAATAACTGAAAAATGTCATCCAAGTAAACGAATTGCGTATTTTGAAGTCGGTTTTTTAAGTTTCCTATACTATAATTATTATTTATTTATTTATATTACATTAACTAAAACTGCAAAAGCGCCAATTACATTGGCTAAGATAAGTTAATATATGTTACACATAGTTAGTTGAAATAAAGGCTATTTTCATTTAATATCATTTCCAACCAGCATTGTTTGGTATTCATATAAAAAAGACCTAAAACCTAAAACCTGTAACCTGTAAAACCTAAAACCTGTTCACATAAATGAAATAGTTGGATTGTTTGCTCGTTATTTAATCAAAACACAACTGGGAACGTATTGGGATGTTTCTGTTTACACTATGATTTTTTTAGTTTATGTAAAACGTTCATTTTTTCAACCACATTTTCATTTTTTCGATCCACATTCCTGTTGCGTGCTGCACAAGAATGGAATTCGTTGCCGCCATCTCTGTTTCCTGAGACCTACAATCTTGGAATTTTCACGTACTAAAATCAAAATATTGAAGTTCTTGATATAGATTTGCTGTGATACTACTGCAGCTACCTTTGATAAATGGAAAGTCATTGAAGTTAGGAAAGTTATTAAAGTAGCCGACTTTAATATTAATGAGAATAAGACCTAAAACACCCTAAGCACTGCACGGCTTCAGTATAAATAGATATCTTCTAGATAGACGAGCTCCATCCTCGGCCACACCGTCGCTTAACATCATCTTAACATTGGTGGTCAATCGTAGATCTTGGAATTTTCATGTATTGTTGTATATGTATAAAAAATAAAATTTAAAAAAACCAAGTGTTTTAATTTTGTTACAAGTAACACCCTGTGTTAATCACGGTGACTAACAACGAATATTTCACAAAACGAAAAATATTACATCTTATAAAATAACTGAAAAACCGACTTCAAAATACGCAATACAACACATACGCGACTTGCTATTCACATTTCTACATGATGGACTACTCTTGGATAACTTGGATATTTTAACAGTTATTTTGTTAAAAAAAAAACAAAGTACAGCATCGATTTTGATAAAATTTATATGAGACCACCTCTGAAGTATGACCTACCAAATATAAAAATAATCATCAAAATCAATGCACAATTGGCTGAGTAATCGGTGAACAAACATACAGACCGAATTGATAACCTCCTTCTTATTGGAAGTCGGTTAAAAGCAAGCCTTCCACATAGCAACCTGGGCTACAATTCAATCAGCCGGTGACGTTCCCTTTGAAGTGGTGGTTGGTGCCGTGAGCCTGATACAAAAACCCTGATGCCGGAGCAATCTGTTAATGGATGGTTTCGAACAAACGCGGGAAGTACGGGACAAATATCAGTTTTTGCAGTGGGACCGGAGTTATCTACTTAGCGGTGATTTATTATTACTACAAGTAAATACTCGTAGGTATACGGTTGGAGGAAGCAAAGACGATATCATGTTGCTATTAGGACAATTTCTATTAGTTAGTTCGCATAGACTGAGTGGCCAGCCCTAGTGTCAGAGTTCATTCAAACTTTGTAGACTTATCGAGGACCGATGACAATACAATAATTTGAAGCGTGTTTTTTTAGTTTTCTAAACTATTATTTATTTTTACGCTGTAGTGCCGCATCATTAAAATTTTGAAACGGTTTTAAACATTTTCCATGATATATTAACGAAAATTTATTAACGATTTAATTGACATATAATAATAATTTAATACAATTTATACGTACTTAAATAAAACTAAACTAAAATAACCTAAACAAATTAAATAATAAAGATATACAACTTAAATGAAAACAACTTTAACGAAAACGTTCAAAACATTTTTGTACATTTAGAATTGATTTCGAGCCAGACGCAAAGTGCGTCGAGTCTTAGGGCTCGTTCTCATTAATTGAATCATAATCAAATTAATGCGCGAGATGGGAACGCTCCTTAATATTTCGAAATAAGACATTATTTAATTTGAAAGCTATAATTACGTAGACGTCAGTTCGACTTTATAAATTCGTCCCGATGGCCGTTTTGTTGTTGATGGAAAGGATTCATCTTTAGTGAAATACGGCCACACCGTCGCAGTTGGTGGACAATCGTAGATCTATCTTGTATAAAAAAATGTGCCGTCAATATTTTAGTTATAGTTAAACGTCTAGGTGCATTCAAATAGATAATTTTGACTACTACCTACGTTGAAAGAAACAAAAACGAATAGAGAATATTTAAATGAATATTTTCTCTAAAATATATTTTTAACAGAATATTTTACCTTGAAAAAATGCATAAACTTGATACGAGTGATTGATATGAAATCTAATCTACAAAAAATTCACTGATGGACATCCTTGAAAATACACACAGAAAAGATCTCTAGAATAACTGGTTAGAAGTCTTAAGACTATAATCTCACGTTATACCCATGATAAGGATTCTCAACTTTTATAGTTTGAGTGAATATACATACCTACTAGGATAATCTATTGTTGAAAACGATCAGTAACATTTTTTTTATTGGATTTGGACCCGCTTAGAGCATTTGCCAGTGTCAAGTATTAAGATTTCTTGAAGTTTCTTGAATAAAACAAGTCATAAAATTCACTTGCCCACACTCACGCACTTGATCAAACACTTAATGAATAAAACACTACAATTTTTAGAGCATTCATATTCAAGATTTAGGTTTAGGCAAATAAAATAAAACGACAACATGTTTTCATGACGTTCCCGCCAAACCCCTATGTTGTGTTGTAATGATTAACATAGAAACTAAATTTAACAATGACAAGTTCATAATAAATAACGCCAAAACAATCTACTCTTGATAATATAATACCTATGTGTATGCGCGCTGGAATCGTATTTTGAATTAAGAATCTAATAGGTATAATGGCAAAAGATCTAGGGGTAAGGAAGGCACATGAAAGGACTTACGTTTTTCGCTGCTGCTGCTCACATAGGAAGATCCAAGAGACCACTTCATGTAGCACAAATCGAAGATAAAGACAGTTTTGCTTAAATGTTTATAATATTTTTATACCTAATAACAATAGTTTTTTATTATTTTAAGGGAGATCACATGACCGCCATTCGGTCAACGAAACAGACTCATCGCAGGTGGCGTGATACGTGAGAAAGACAAGGATGGGGAGCGCTAATTAGGAAAAATGGAGAAAGAACTAGTCTTCTGCCATTTATTTCAAATCGCAATTTGGCGTTAACAATCTGCGTTCGTAAAATATTCAAATTATTAGCAACATAATTATTAAGCATTTTAGATCGTTTCTACCAAATTTTCATAATAAACGCAGCCACCAAAAACTACCTAATTTATAAAATCGGAACTAATTTAGCTCACAGGCTGAAACGCAAACCAAACAAGGCACAAATAAACCCCGCACGATATCTCACGTCAAATGCAATAGAACATTACCACAAAATGTCGGCGCAACGGGGAAATGTCGGCGTAGAGCGTCGGCGTACAGGCGAATGTCGGTGTAAGAGAGGTTACACACGGTGGCGTTTTGTAGCGCTTCTGCACCAATTCGGTTGAGCTGAAGTAGCGATCTAATCGTTGAATTATACAATCATGTGGTACAGTGAGTGACAGTGGTATTATTGAACAATTTTAGCATCGAAGCACACAATTCTTAATTTTAACGGGAGCGTACAATTTTTCAAAAGGATACGTTCTGTTCTATTTTCATTTTACGATTACTAAATCTTAAAAGCATAGAGAAATAGTACATTGTTACTCTAGGAGTGAAAGTAACTTATTTAGTCCCGAGACGGGGTTTGGCGCATAAACGAAGTGAGGGCGCCAATAGTTCGAGGGACTAAATAAGTTAAAGACTTATTTAGTCCCTCGAACTATTGGCGCCCGACGTAAAAACTGTGCTTTTCATTACGAATACAAGGAAAGTAAAAATGAAAACACGAATTAGCTACAGAAAAAATGAGTAAATTTTATTTTACATAGATCAAAAACTTTGGTAAGCAATCTATTCAGCCAATATTTTTCATTTTCATCATTAATAAAAATGGTAAATATTCTGTTCAAATCTATGTTATTTTAAAGAAATTGTTGAAACTAAATTATAATAGTTATTTAAAAAATATATATTCTTTAATCAATACTTATCTTTATGTTATTTCAATTTTACATCGCGCTGTAATTGAGTGGCTTTAAAGAAAGTTGGACATGGCTCAATAGAAACGTGAAAATAGAACTAGTTTTTTTTTAATTTGACAGCTGGCAGTTGAAAGTGATTCTCCCTAGGGCTGAAAAGTATTACTTTCAACCCGCTCCTCAGGCAACTTCAGACCTACTTTCAGAGTATGAGTAATGAAAAAGTTTTTTTTTAAGTCATATCTTAATCGATCACTTTTATTTTAACCCGATTTTATCCATCTAGGTAATTGTTATCAACATTTTAATTCCTATCAATTTAACAATTCCAGAACCGCGGGTTTTTAAAGTCGCGTGTGTAAGTGCTCTAACAGAGAAACGACTCGAGAGCCGTTTCTCTCAGCGCTCGGCCATTGTTGAGAATGCCCTAGAACGTAAATAGACCTGATTTCATGAGCTCAGATAAGCGGTATCTGGCAAATTAGGCTAGGATCTAAAATGTACAGGAAATTATATAATTCAATGCTATGTTTGCATAACGTCGAACTTAGTCTGTAAGATGTGTTCGGTAGAACATTTCATGTTACAAGTCTGTAGATATACCTATAAAAAATACTGATGGTGGAGTTTTGGGGGAAACGTCATCGAAACATGTTGCTTTGTTTTATTTTCTTAAGCTTGTGTTATTTTCAAATTAATGCAATAAAAATGGTGGTGTTTAATTTATTAAGTGTTCGATCAAGTACGTGAGTGTGGGCCAGTGAAATAAAGCAGAGAAACGTGTCATTTTACGTTGTCGAAAAAACTCCTTAGAAGCTTCTAGTAAAGTCGCCACCACTTTACTGAAGCAGGACTCGAATTTGTAAATGATACGTGACTTAGATTATAACTAGAACAATTATAACTAGTTTTATTCAAGAAACTTGAATAAATCATAATACTTGACACCGGCAAATGCTTTAAGCGGGTCCAAATCCAATTTAAAAAAATTATTACTCTTGGTAAATACCAAAGAGAATTTAAGGTGTAGATACCCAATGAAGCGTTTTCAGAAAAAAAAATAGTTCAAAATAACGTACTAGATGACATCGTGGTCGCAGAAAAATATATGTCAAGTTTCAAGTGTAATCGCTCTGTATAGAATAATACCCATTTCCAGGGAAATGTCACACTATGGCGTACTTCATATCACCTATCAATGAATGTACTAATATTTTTTCTTTCTGAAAACGCCTCATTATATTTTAAATACGGGATCAAGGCACACATACGCCAGATGACATCTATATGAAGGGCGTGATGGGATTCAAGCGCTTAAAGCCGGAACGCTTGTCTCGACTGACAAATGAATGCGCCGTGCCGTTTAACTCCGGCAATAAATAGGGCGAGCGCAGAGAGCGGGTGAGAAACCCGACAGAACGGACACTCGGTCTCCCGCTAAGACCGAGAGTGTCCGTTCTGTAACCAAGGTACTCGCTGCGTGACTTAGTTGGTTTTAGGTATGTCTTTAGTCATCCTTAGAACTGAAGTGGAAGGTAGCGGGTTCGAGTCCGGTTGTTTGTAGACATTGTTCACATATTCATGACTGGTCTTGTGGCTCAGTTGGTTGTATGTCTGCCTGCTGTGCTGTAGGTCGTGGGTTCGATCCCCACCCAGGGCAAACATTTTTGTATGATGAGCATGGATGTTTGTTCTGTGTCTGGGTGTTTCTATGTATCATATGTATATATTTACAACAAAAAAAAATATTTGTATTCTATCAGCCATCTAGTTATATAGTACAAGCTTTGCTTATTTTGGGCTAGATGGTGTTGTGTGAAATGTTCACAAATATTTATTTAATATTTCGGGGTTACCTATCTATAATCCGGATAGTGAAATACTGAATATCATTACTCCGAAAACGAAATGTATTTTTTCAAAAGACATTTTATTATAATCCCGAAAATTCATTTGTCTACTCGTCTGGTAGCCAAATCTTTGTAATAAAAAAAAGTTAAAGGCATGTGTTTAATAAAAAAGGAATTCCATAGTACAATTGCTTAGTTTGGGCTAAGTGGTGTTGTGTGAAATATCCACAAATATTTATTTATTTATTTATTCTTACTATGTTTTTAGACTAGTTAGACACAGTTTATTGTTTGTTTACATATTTTACACATATTCTCTATATTACATAGTTTTTTAAATACTTATTTATGTTATATTTACAAAACTTTCTATCATAATATTAAACAAGTAAATAATTGGTATGTCAATAACACGAGTTAAGCACGTCGGAATCGCTGCCAACTGCAATTCAATGTAATTTCATACTCGCAGATAATTACGCGTCAATCAGTTTAATAATAGGACTTTATGACATTACTACGCAAATTAGCTTTAAATTTGTTGCTGGAATTCATTTTTTTTTTTGATGAGCTAGTGCTTTTATTAACTACAACAAAACAATATACAAACTCAACTAACTAAACTACTACAAAAAAAAAGCATATCGATTACCCCAGACCGATAAAGGTCTAAAGACAATCCAAATGGTCAAACCCACTACTAGTTGGCAGCGTACCCAGTATGCTGACCGCATTGCCACGTTGAATGCTTATGCGTTGGGCCAGATTAAATTTGTGTTATTTGGATTTGATAATATTAAAATATCAAAACAAAAAACAAAAACAAACACAACAAACTTAAATTAAAACAGAACTTATTCTTATGTATAACTTCAAGATCTAAGCTCAAAATGTTATAAACGAAATGTATAAGTTTTGCACTATGTAAATTACTTTATTTTGCTCAAATAAATTATTATTATTATTATTTATTATTTATCGGAAAAGAGTAACCTATCTATGATTTAAAATACATTTGTTTAAAACTTACTTGCCCGAATCCGTAGAACTGCTAGATTCCAGATGTTTTACTTGACGAGTTTCTGGTTTCATAAGTTTTTTAGCCATAAGACATTTGCCCGAACAGTTATTTGTTTAGGATCGTTAATTTTCTATTTTATTATATCCAGAACTCTTATTTACCTACAAAATAAAGGTTTGATTGTAATCAAACCTTGACCTAATAATTGACATCTGATACAGACTGACGACAGACACACTGGCACAGATTACTGATGACAGATTTTTACAAGTTTGTTAGATTCCTTTTTAGGGTTCCGTACCTCAATAGGAAAAAACGGAACCCTTATAGGATCCCTTTGTTGACCGTCTGTCCGTCTGTCCGTCTGTCCGGGTGTCAAGACCTTAACTCGGGAACGCGTGGGCGACACCCTCGGTGGGCGAGTCTGACTCGCACTTGTCCGGATTTATTTATTAAACACATGCCTTTAACTTTTTTTATTACAAAGATTTGGCTACCAGACGAGTAGGCAAATGAATTTTCGGGATTTTAATAAAATGTCTTTTGAAAAAATACATTTCGTTTTCGGAGTAATGATATTCAGTATTTCACTATCCGGATTATAGATTATACCCCGAAATAATAAATAAATATTTGTGAACATTTCACACAACACCATCTAGGCCAAACTAAGCGAAGCTTGTACTATATAACTAGATGACTGATAGAATACATAAATACTTTTTTTTTGTAAATATATACATGTGATACATAAAAATACCCAGACACAGAACAAACACCCATGCTCATCACACAAATGTATGTCCTAGATGGGGATTGACCCCACGACCTACAGCACAGCAGGCAGACATACTACCAACTGAGCCACAAGGCCAGTCATAATCATCAATAGTAATGAATGATAAACATTGATTACGTTCCGGAAGAGCTTCATAAGAGGAACTCTGGTCGATTAACTTGGCATATGTTAAATTTATTAAAATCAAGTCACGTGTTTTTGGTGGGCATCAATGGTGTTTAAGTCATCACTGAATGGCCCTTTACATAACATACATAAAAATTACAATTATGGGATATACTAGTGTGGAATTTAACATATCTTGAGACGAAATGGTTGTGATTTTGAAAACTAGTCTATTAGCAATTAACCCTCCTCCTTGTGCAGTCGGTGCAAGTAATAGAAAAAAAAACACTAAATATATTATATGAAATTATGACAAAAAATATTTTTCCTGCAAACATTTTACTCAATCCCTGTGATGAAATAGTTATGTACCTACATATACGTACAACTTTGTAAAGAACCCACAATGCGCTAGTCGGGCTCACCCATATCTATATCTTTTTTCATTTTTCTCAACAAATAATAACACAAATACGACAAACATTTCGTTGTTACAAACACTATAAATTTTCTAAGCATATCTGTTTAAGCCACAACATAAATATCTCCTAAACGCACCCCAGGGCCCCTTTTGACGAAACTTTCACATTTCTATACCAATCTTATTGTATCTATACAAGTTTTATTGCTACAAAGCCCTAATCAAACTACGAAAACAAGTTCCGGAATCATTACCCGTGAAATCACAAAGAAAAACAGAAAACGAATCTTTTTCTAGAAAAAAAATAAAGAAGAAGCTTCTGGAAAAAAATGGAACAAAAAACTGTTTCCGGTTACTCTTCCTATTGTTTCTGAGCGCTGTCTGTGTCTAGGTTTCTCTGCAGTCTAGTTCTGAGTTCTAGGTTTTTGTTAGGTCGATAGGTGGCGGTGGATAGGTCAGGAAGTTGAAACAAATTACTGGGCAGTGTTTTTAGGCGAAACAGAGCTACAGTCGTTATGGTGTCTTGAATGGTGTCTGTGAATATGGTGAATATGGTGTCTTTTGGCTGGCCTTGTGGCTCAGTCGGTAGTATGTATGCCTACTGTGCTGTAGGTCGTGGGTTCGATCCCCACCCAGGGCAAACATTTGTGTGATGAGCATAAATGTTTGTTCTGTGTATGGGTGTTTCTATATGTATCATATGTATATAATATATATTTACAACAAAAAAAGTATATATGTATTCTATCAGCCATCTAGTACCATAGTACAAGCTTTGCTTAGTTTTTAGATGGTGTTGCGTGAAATGTCCACAAATATTAAAAAAACAAATTTAAAAATAAATAGGTCTTTTTACCGAGTTAAAAAAGAAGGAGGTTCTCAATTGTGCTGATTTTTTTCTCACGTGCGTTTCGTACTAAAAGGAGTAAACTGTTTTCTACTTCTACATAATATAATCTTATTTTGTTTAGTATTGACATTATGCCTCTACGATTTGCTTTTTTTCAAATATCTTTATAACTCCGAAAGTCCCCCAAAAAGGTAAAAGTTTTCATAATATTTTCTATAACCGTCAGTTATTCAATTCTAAATAAATAAATAAAATATGAGCAGATTTGGTCAAAAAGGTTGTCGTGAGAAAAGGCTCTGAAATATCGGTTAGAAAGAAAATTTGTCGGCCGATTTTTACATTATTTTACATAAACATTCAATACTCAATTCTGAATTGGAATTTAGAAAATGCGTAGTAGATAACGCGAGCACAGACTTTTTTGTAAGAAGTTTTTTTTGCGAAAATTTCATGGTCGCAAGGTCTACTGTTCGTATAAGTATTTATTAGATCTGTCGAGACGGACAAAGTGGATTTACAAAATAAATCCACTATAAAGCATCATATTCCAGCATCTGTCATACTAATAGCAGTGTCAGTTTAGTTATACGGTTTTCTTAAGGCTTTTAATGTTCATTCTTGACCTTGACACAGAAAGGCAGTTTTTAAAATAATCAGATTTATTTGGGACACAATCGCTTGACCTCTATAAGCGTAAGATAGGTTCGCATTGAAAGAGACTTATACGAAGGCTAGGCATATCAAGTTTTTTTTTTTTTCTTATAATATCTATTATTAGAAAAAATATTACCTAAGCTACGTAATACCTGTTTTCTAAAGTAAATAGATGTTGACGCATGATTATAATGTTTAATGTACGTTTTCGCTGTAAAATGTAATTAAATACACTTTTTCTTAAAATTTTCAAAGCTATCAATAGTTAAATATTTTCTAGATCGACGAGTTTCATCTTTTGCCATATCATCGCTTAACTCCAACCGAGTTGGTAGTAGATGTAAAAAAATAGAATATTTTTGTAAGATCACTTATAATATGATGTCACTGCATGTTACGATAAAAATGCATTTTTGTGAAAATTTTATTATTTATTAATGTTTTTTTAAAATATAGTCTATGACACATTTATCAAGTATGGAATATAGGAGGTAATAATATACTAACATACATACATTCGATAAATAGCCCTCTTATTGCACAGTCGGGCAAAAATAAACATGTTTTGAGAATCTAAAAGCGAATATCTCACGCAGTTATGCGATGAATTTACATTTCAGAAAGCGTGGGTTCCATTTCCAACAAAGAATGTAAAACTTGCGATGAAACCATAGCGTGATGATAGAGTAGTTTTCCGGCTGTCTTAATTATTGCCAACGTCACCTACCGATGCGTTCCGGAAACCTCTTTTGTGAGCCAGTTTCCATCCCAGGCTCGGTCAGCTAACCATCTTTGAAAATGGTATATTCTAAATTGTATAATCATCATCATATCCACTGAAGTCCACTGCTGGACATGTAAGCCTCATGGATTTCCAAAAAGACTGATTGGAAGTGGCTTGCGGGTTGCTTGAATTGTGTAATACTGAGTTTTCCCTGATGGATGTAACCTGTATTTTCAAATCACGATTGATTGGGTTCCTTCCAAGCAAGCGTGCTCCATCGTGGACCGCTGCATCACTCAAAATCAGGCAAGGAGGCAGTCAAATACAAACCTATGAGTGACTAAAAAAATCTTATAAACTGTCATAAGTGTGATAATCAATTTTTTTTTTAAATGCTTTAGTTTTAATAGATTTCTTTTTTAGTCTGTACCAATATTTCCTACAAACATTTTTACTACCTATTAACTTAGTTTTTTAAATATAATACAAACGTTTACTTATTGTAATGTCATATCCAAATATAATTACATTAACTTATTAATACATTTTTTCTAACCTTATGATTATGAATTCATGTCAAAATGGCATTTTATTAACATTTTAAAAAGATACCACACAATTAAAAAAAAATTACAAAAAACTAAGCAAAAATTATTATTAAATCCATAGCAACAATAATTCTTATTTCTTATAATGTCACATAACTTCACAAGCCTAATTAGACGAAAACATATATTTTTATCATGTTCGGAATTCCTCTAATCTCGAAAAAGAGCCTTCAAAAAGATAACAAGACAGAATAACGAAATTCCCTAAGTCACGACTCAATATTTACATGTTTGCATATTTTATTTACAAGCAATTCCGTAAAATCTTTGTCTTCAAAAGAAGCTTGAATCCTCGAGGCCTAGTAAGAGAAAAATAAAGGCAATCCACGACAGTCCAGATTATTCCGGAATGCCCAGGGGATGTCGCCGAATTGCGAATCAAGGGCTCTGCCATTTATAATTCAGTATAGCTAAGTGCTTACTTGCCATACCTTCGCCACAGTGTAGGAATGTCACTATTCTAATGTCACTTCGAAGATCTTGACCTTGAAATAGTGCTAAAGTGAATGTGATCTTGAAATGCTGTAAAAGTGAAAGTGAAAGCGATCTGTCTAGTAATTATTCTTTTAATCCAACAACGCAAGAAAAAATGTGATTTTGACGTGTATACATGTAAGTAATTTAGTGTATTCTTTCGTAACTTCGGAGATCTTGGCATTGAAATTGTGCTAAAATTAATGTGATCTTGAAATGGTGTAAAAAGTATCTGTCTAGTGATTGGAATACTTTATTATCTGACTGCTTAAAAAAGACAATGTTTATGACGTGTATCTACATAATACGAGTATCTATATACTTATAATAAAACTGTAACAAAGTCGCGTCTGTAGTGAAGATAAATTTAAAAAAATGTTTTTTTTTCCTACAATATAGTTCTATGGTTCACCACCAACTCGCCTGATGTTAAGCGACGGTGTGGTCGAGGATGGAGCTCGTTGATCTTGAAGATATCTATATAATATACATATATGGAAGCAGAAGAATCCAAAAATGTGGTTTTCGAAATTTTTGTCTGTCTGTCTGTATGTTCTTTATAGGCTTTATAAGTACTGAGTATTTTGACTTGCGGTTTTTAGTAATTATTACTTGCTAGCCAGATAGAATAACATACTCACACTTCAGTACCTACCCTTAATATATGGTTTAAAAAAAACTAAAATAAAAACAGAATATCAGTGTCATTATAAAAACTGTAAATTATATAGTTCCTATTAGTCTACGTCAAATACATAAAACGTCAAACAAAATATATAATAAATAAAAATTAAATGTCAATCAAAATTAACATCTAGGTACCTAAACTTATTCTTCCAAGCGTTTAAAATCACTGAAGTCATAGTACGTCTGCTCGATAAGCCATCGTTTTAGGTGAGATATGAAACATGGTAAATTCGGCGCTTCTGTGACATTAGTAGCTTTAAGTTTGTTAAGCACTGTATACACTGTTGGTCAATCAATCAATCAATCAATCAATAACACTTTATTGACACCACATAAAGTAATAAGACAATAAACACATAAGAAAATGGCACAAAAGGCGGTCTTATCGCTAAAAGCGATCTCTTCCAGACAACCTTGGGATGTGATAGAAAAATTATGTAAACCTAAAATTGTGTATTATGTTTTTGGTCCCATGATGTAACTAATTTTTGTTGACTTTTTAAATGTGCACAGTACACTATCTAGGTAAACTTAGCAAGGACTGCTACTGCGTATATTATATGAGGCTAAATTTGTCCTCAGTTTGAAAAATTACAAAAAATTACGCAAATGTCAGGATACCCAGTCTCTTATAGTGTAGACAGCAGAATAAAGAGAGCAGCACCCTCAATGCCACATTTTAATTTTAAACTTGAAACCAATCCAGTTGTGGATAGATCAACAAAGAAACCGAAGAACATGTACAAAAACATACATTGAATTTGGAATCCTTATTTTTAGTCCAAAAAGTCCGCACAACGCCTACTATCATGTTTATTCTAGGCAGGCTTCGCATTTTTTTTCCAAACCTCCGTAAACATTTTATCGGTGCTCTCCAGAGGTTATAAATTGTTAGGATATTTTTTTAATTTGTGAAATATGCCTGACGTTTAGATTTTTCCCGTAATTTTCCGGCATGTTATTTATGATGTTTCGTTCAATTCCGTTTTAATTTTGCCGTCTATATATCATATATATTTTTGGATTGGTTTTGCATTTTTGTAAAATAAGAAATGCAAACTTTTTTCAGAATTGTTCGCTTGTTAGGATTTTAACCATTCACGCAAATTAAAAAAAAATGACGCGTGTACCTGACTTTGTCACGTACACAAATGTCTTTGCCAAGGTAGCTCTTAAACAAGTACCTACATGAGACACTTTTTTTGTTTGATTAAAAATCTATTTATATTGACATATAAATATTTACCTAATAAGATTGTAACATGTCAAAATCTATACATTAATATTTATTGAAAATGTTATGAAGGATTTAGGAAGGTTTCTGAATCGATAGCAATCTATCGAAAATCTTCTATTACATTATTACCAAAACACTTTAACGATAAAAGCTCTGTTAGAATGTTCTCTATAGTACCTACTATAGAGAACATTCTAACAGAGCTTTTATCCCACAAATCTCAGTGAAGTTTGTTTGAAAATTCAATCGAACTTACAAAATTTATAGTAAAAATTACAGTTTAAAAAACTAAAAAACACGCTACAAATTATTGTGGTCAAAGTTCATTACAAGACTTTTTTAACAAATCCAAACACAGCTATGATACGATGTTCCATCATGAAGTTCTAGTTCATATCTTCCGGCTCCATCATCAGATCAGTTCGACAGTACCATATTATTGTATTGTCATCAGAACTACATAAAACTGCCAATTTTCATGACGCTACGATCCATGGAAGATGGTTAAATTACCTTAGATTTCATTACATACAGGTCGACCTAATAAAAGCGTGTTAATAAATCAGGTTATTTGGTTCAAGCGAGAAAAAAGTCACGGGTACAGCTAGTTAATAGCCGACTTCAAAAAATGAGGATGACTTCAAACAATCGTTGAAACTGATTCATTCCATTGAATGTTTATTAAATCTCTTAAAAAGATTCAATTATATCTATAGGATAAATCCCATTCGGACACGAATTCTATATTTTTTCTGCATGGTAACCAGGGTTCACCTTGGGAAATGGTAATCACATATTTAAGAGAGTAAGGAGTAATAGTGGGGAAAACATGGAGGATCTGAGGACTTTTTAACAGTTTAAAGGGATTACGGATAGATGGACAACGAAGTTATCCTAAACGAGATCGTTTTTTTATCTTTTCAGTTACGTAGCTCTGAAAACAGAGGGGATCTGCTCATTTTTTTTTTTTTTTTTTTTAATTTCATTGTAATCAGACAATTAGCAAAAATGCAAAGCGTAACGTCCTACCGATAAACAGATGGTTTGCTTTTTGTTGTTTTTTGTATTAGAATAGAAAAAAGGTGTGCTATTTTTTTTTCAAAACCATTCCATTCCATATCTCCTTTCAGTAACCCAAAAAATAAAAATATTTACTGCCATAAAATACTTAAGATATTTTAGTTTACAACGACTCAATTCGACATTTTGGTTCTGTTATCGCCTCTTTCTAAAGTTTTCGTTTTATCTACAAAGCCTGGAGTCTGAAATAGGACTACACTTTGCTTCAAGAGCCCTAAAGGGATATCTCAGAAATATGTATAAAGTATTTTGCAGAATAGCAGCTATTTTTCCAAATAAAAGACGTCAAGTAGGCATTCAGGATAGATATACTCGTACATGTATACATATTTAGACTAGTTTTTTAGATATGCAAAATATTTAAGAACCAAATTATTTTAGTTAAAAAAACTGAAATAACCGACTTCACATTATGCAATTTCGTTTACTTGGATGATATATTTTTCCAATTACTTGTTTTAATTTAAAAAAAAAACACTAAGCCGATTTTGATGAAAATGTATGGGACCAATCTGAACTGAACAATATATCTTTTAGTAATTTCCTTTCGAACAAAGCTATATTTTTTCAAATCGGTTTATAAGGACATGAGTTATGAGGTTTTATTATTTGACCATAGTTAGAAGGTCAAATGGAAGGGAGAGGGTATTAAAAGGTTAGGGGAGATTAGAGGGTAAAATGTAATACTGGTTTGAAGTGACAGAGAGTTAGCCCATCGCCTAAACGACAAATTCACTCAACTCAACTGAGTTTTATTTTTCTCTTTTTTTTTATTTGGTTGATAAGTAAGGTTAAACGACAAATACTTTTTTTTTTTCATCTGTTATGATAAGAAGTTTTACAAAGTAGTTTTAGTGGAAAGAATTTCGCAGCGTTCGCCTGGGGGAGTATCACACCCACGCTCAGAATTACGGTTTTGCGGATTGAAGGGATAAAAAGTTTGCAGCAAATTTTAGACTATATCTCTACCAATTTTTGACACATTATATAATGTATCTTTGACAACGGTTTAACGGTCTAACAATACTCATTATTGACTATAGCCGAACCGCTTAACTAAGTCTGTTCCTGAGGAATGGGAGCGGCATGCGGGTTCACATGTAATAGCCGCTGATGTCACGCGTCATTTTATGTACCGTAATATAACCCCTCCCGTACCGCTCCCATACCCCAGGAATAGACTCAATTAAGTGGTTCGGCTATAGTAGCGTACGATTAATATATAAAAGGTATGCGTCTACGCTCGTTGTTAAATAAATCGTATATATAAGTGACCGCAGCAACCATAAACCAGGGATATCAGAGATTTGTTTGTGTATGGGAGCTATAGATTCCACATTATTTACGACTCAAATTTGCTATGAAATGAAATGAAATGAAATGAATTTAATCCACAAAAAATAGGGTACAATCATAATCTTAAATCAAATTCAGTCCGGCCTATTTTGCCATTTGTTGGCATGTGGAATGTACCTATATATGTACCTATGTATGTACCTAACTGGCAGCTGGTTACTTTCATTTTAGCGTTTCGCTAAGCATTTACGGGCTAGTACTTTCAGATAAGCGTTGTTTAATAATATTATATCATCATCATCTCAGCCACAAGAAGTCCACTGCTCGATATAGGCCTCCATAGATTTCAAAAACGACTTGATGGATTCGGCTTGCACCCAGCGCCTTCTTACCACATTCTACTTACAATTTTTTTATTGAAATAAACAAACCTTTACATTACTACCTATATTATTGACCTCATCATTTTAAGCGATCCCTTAGAAGTATATGGAAAAGAGATTTTCTTGTTTGCTTTTTATTATTTTGCGTAAACATAGCGTCTAACTCAAAAGTGTGGAAAATAAGAGCAATAAGATTTAATGTTGTCCTACAATCAGATGTTAACCGCCCAAGAACTTGAAACACCGTCATTTTTGCGGACTCCATCGCTATAAAGACGTTTAGATATTACTAGAATGAAATCACAGCCCATTCGTGAAATTACCTGGTTAAACTGAAACGTCATGCCGGGCATAGTTTAATATTTTAGCGTCAATTTATTTTTTAACAGCATTTTTACCGCCAATTTGCTTTATACTAAGCGCATGTTGTGATCTAAGATATAGAGATGATCCTAGGAGCTACCTTCATACTCACGACTTAAAGACACCTAAATTATATTTTTTCCAAAAGATCCAGTCAGGAAATTAATTATATTTTGACTGTTTATAAAATCAAAGTGACTGTTTTGTCGAGTTTTTGAAACATAGAGTATATTTTCGTTTTTTTATAAAAACTGGACCGATGGAACAGCATCACTTTTCGTATTTTCTTACTTTCTAATAGAACGTAAACAAGGAGAAAAATAGGATCATAGGATCTGATTTACATCCATAGAATTTTACTGAATAATTTAATTATTATTGTTTAGACATAGACATAGACATAGACAGAAATTAACCTAAAAGCCTAAAAGTCATACGTTTAATTAAACAAGTAGCATGTAATCAATAATTTAGTTAACAATCATTAAACGTATTCAACAGTCGTACTAAATACAGAATTCATTATTCGTATTCCGGATGTCCTGTATTAAACCTTTGAAAAGGCCATCCTAAGTCAATAGTATATTAGTATAGGACCCAATATACTCCGATCCTTTCATACAAGTAGGTACCAATGTATTTCATTTATGTATGTGAACGCTGAAAAGAACGGGCAATACAAAAATGCCGCGAAAGGACCGAATCCGTACAATTCCAAAGGATAACCAAATCAATTAACATCTCTATCGACCCGAAATTTCGCTTCCAAATTGTATATATTTCCTATGTACTAGAAATCTCAGTCTATTTACCTTCTAATCAGATATGATCCGCACAGTATCACTGCACTAACACAACACTATTCTGTATTTATATATTCACACACACAAGTATATGAGATTCTGTCACATATCACAAGAGCATACGTGATTTGACATCTATAAAAATGTTACCGACAAATGGGATACGGCGTAGCGTGTGCTACGGGCTACGCTCGAGCTACGACTGCCGTAGCACTCCCCCCTCACCCTCCTGCCCCGTAGGCGCGCTAGAAAACGCCTTGAATATCCATTTTATTCTGTTTCTTGGAAATTTTCAATAAAACTTGTTTACGTGTAAAATTATGTTTGAGTAAATGTTTTACTTAAAAGTTAAAGTGTATCTTAGCAACAAGATTTGAACTAGTCTGAGTAAATTCATTGGAGTTGCAAAAGTTTATACTTGAAGGGAATCCAAAATATTTTCTAATGAAATTGGCCTGGAGTGTTTTTTATTGGAGTTGCGTGAAACAGGCGAGCTGTTTTGAATTTTTGTTAGTCTTTGTTGCATTTTCAAATACATATTTGTTGGATGAGAAAATTAAAATTTTATCAAAGCTGTTTATATAAGTATGTTTCTCTAATATTTCAACATGTTTAATCATAGAATAGTCAAGGTATTTTGAACTAGGAAAACATTTTATACGGGTTTATGTTTGTATTTATACGGGTGAATGGTGGAAGACTTATGTTAAAATCTGGTCCGATCACGTAATTTTTATTTTTTTAATAAAATTGATCTCCACAAACTCCGGGGCCCATGCCTTTTATAAACTAATATACATATATATTTTTTAACATGCAGTTTTTTTTAAATCTTTTTTATAATTATGTAAAAGAATGTCAACATTACACGTTTCTACGAAATTACGAAACTATCATATATATTATGATCACCAAATCTGAGCGTAACTTTCATATCAATATAATAAATATAGTAATGGATACCATGGAGCTGGTCTGATGATAGAGACTGAAACTGTGCAATAGAACTTTTCGATATACACTTCTTTTCGAACACACACACACACACTACACACTTACACTTACACTTTACACTTTAACATATTTTTTTTTCTTGTTTTTTTTTCTTTTTTTTTCTTTTCGATTTTTTTTTTACTTTAGGAGACCAAAGTAGAGTATATTTATATACAATTGTGATTGTGCGTACGATGACGAAATTCTCAAAAGACAATTATAGCTTAAAAAAAACTGAAAAGAACTGGTATCAAAATACGCAATATTTGAATGTTTTTTTTTTCATTTATTTTGTTATAAAAACCAGAATACTGAACTGATTTTGTTAAAATTTATATGGGATTGCCTTTGGGATTTGCTATTTACTATTTTACCTACGAACAAAAAAGAATTATCAAAAATAATTTATAATTGGTGGAGTAATCACGTAAGAAACATACAAAAAAACATACAGTAAATTGAGAACCTTCTTTTTGAGAGTTGGTTAAAAAGCAAAACTATAGAAATTTCCAAACGACAAATGGTTGCTTTTTGAGTTTGGACTCGTATCTTTGTGAACGTGAGCATTTTTAATCCGAGACCAAATTAGTGTGGTGTTATAAGTTTGAAGTATGTTTCAGTGTGTCTGTACATATATATGTCTGTGGGATCGTAGCTCTCGAACGGAAGGACCGATTTTGATCTAGATTTTTTTTGTTTGATAAAAGATTTGGTCGAAAATGTTCTTAGTTATGTTTCATCAATATCGATTTAGCCGTTAACAAAATGGCTAAATCGATGTTTTTTAAGTTATCTAAACTTACTTGATTGACAAAAAAATTGTCTAAATATTTATTAGGTTTGTGTCTATTTCCACTGTGGCAAATGTCAAATAAAATGATAAAGTTGCTAAAAATTCTGTAACTAAAATACATACCAAATATCATTTCATAAATCATCATTACTTGCGTATATGCAATCGCATATATGTTTATGTAATCTATTCAATCAAAAAATTCCACGGGATGCCAAGTTCGATGCAAATTGGGTTAATATGCAAAATAATTTTAATAATACAACCAAGGTCTCATTGTCACTTTATTACATAGTTGCTGTTGTCTCGGTGATTTTTCGAGAAGCACTGAATTGTTCGTTGTTCATGCGATAGTGGCGCGACATTTATGGGATTGAATCATTTGACCATAAACGTGAGTTTTTTGGTAAATAATTCTAAACATATTCTTACTTGTACAAGCGCTGTATTTATTCTAGAAAGTGACTATTTGTACGGGTACTGGACGAATAAATTATATTTATTCGTCCAGTACCCGGATGATTAGCTTGTTTTCTAATTGATAAAATAAAATTATTCGTCCGACTTCTGTACGAATAATAATAAATTGTATGTCCAGTACCCGTATCAATAATTATAAATTATTCGTACGGTAACCGTATTAATAATTATAAATTATTCGTACGGTAACCGTATTAATAATTATAAATTATTCGTACGGTAACCGTATTAATAATTATAAATTGTTCGTACAGTACCCGTATTAATAGACTCAGCCTTTATTCTACGACTCAGATCCGGATATGACTTACGATATTGACAATAACTTATCCAATCACTAGCTGTAACCCGCGGTTGCCTGGGCGCTATTAGCGATAAGGCCGCCAGTTGTTACACTAGTTCTTAATTAATTTTTCTTGATTCTAAATTGTATGGTGTGTACAATAAGGGTTTATCTATCTATCTATCTTCACTCGGTATGATAACACCCGTCAGTTTTATTTTTCAGAAAATAAGTTTAGTTTTATGTTTTAAGGCTACGATTGACCACCATCTCGACTGATGTACGTTACGTTACGTTATAATAATTATATAGGATTTATACTATCTCTATAACAAATTTCATACAAATTCCGTTTAGCCAATTAAGTATACTTAATGATAAGGCGTAGCAAAGATACATACAAAATTTCGTACTTACAGGGTTCTTTGTGCCTATAAGCTATAGAATACATTAATAATATGTAGGTAATACCTACAAAAGTTACAGATAACGACGAGTACAATGACCCCCTTTAAGCTTAGTTCAGGATATATAAGAACGATAACTCCAACTTCTTAGTCGGGCTATCGGAGAACCGAAGTTCCAATTACAAACTGAGCGAGAGTCTATTAAAATTAACAACGAAATGAAAATGAAACCAAAAATGTTTGTGGTCGAGTATGTTTATTTATAGTTTTATCGTGGCTAAAAATAAGAACTAACGTATTGAAGTACATACTATTGTGGTATTCTGTGGTCTTGACTGAACAATATAATGAAATAAGAACAGCAGCGCCCTCAGTGCCACATCGGTTCTCTAGCGCAACAGACTCTATTTCTGTATACCTACATAAATATGTAGAAGTGCTTTTAGCCCGCAGACTTGTCAATATATGGGAATTGGACAACTAGTCTAGTAAAAATAAATCCGTTTGTATGGAGCAGGTCACGATTGAGAACACGATTGGAGTAATTTTGAATTAACAGTGCACGAGGTCTACTGCTCCGAAAAGGCGAAAATCATAAATATTAAAATTGAAGGACTAGATATTTATTACAAATTTATTGGTTTAAAAATTAATAACATCGACTTTATGCAAATGATAAACCAGGTCTAATGAAATCATTATTAAAAAAAAAAAAAAACGGGTCACTCACGTCTGTTTTAAGCCGAAAAATCTGACTCCGAGCCGAGCCGTAGTTTTTATTAATAATGTGCGAAAACCACGTTAGTTTCCATACTAAAAAAAATATTTACAAAACCTACAATACTCTGTGTGATAATATGCAATATGTACGTTGCAGAAACTTACATTTTAAGATATTCAATCAGCAGATGCCTTTAAAAAATAGATATTATACAATCATATTTTATATTTTTTTAAGACATCCAAAAATTAATACTTAACGATTTGACTAACTTCTTCTTCGTCGGTGGTCAAAAGCAGCTCTGTATTAATTTTATGCCGTTTTAACCAAGTACATTAAAATCGAACAAATACAGAACAAAATTACATTTACAACGACAAAACGAGAGGTGTAAGAAAGGTGTTAACACTCAATTATACCTTAACTAATATAATTTCTACCTCTGTATTTATCTTAGCGTAGTTTGCATATTTACAGAGGGTAGTGTTAATTGTTATATGGCTATAATAACTATTAATATCTGCGTCCCTTTCACTCTTAGGAACTTCGCGCTCCGGTACAATTACCCTTGTATGGTATAAGTTATAAAAGGTAGCCGTGGAAGAAGTAATTTAATTATTTTTTTATTGGAAGCTTGAGCTTGACCAGCGATCTTGCTTGTTTTGAACGATATTACGATCTATGATGGAGCGCGCTCTCCTAGAAGAACCTTATATTACTTAAATAATAAATAATAAATAATTGTGGGCATTTCACACAATACCATCTAGCCCACAAACTAAGCAAAGCTTGTACTATGGAACTAGATGGCTGATAGAATACATATATCGCACTAATAATACAATAGTGCTGTAACTCAAAATCGATAATTTTTCAGAATCAACGAAAAACGCATTACTCACTTCCTATTATAGATACAAATGAAATCAAAACTTTATGAGATATTAAAATGAAATGAAAGATATTATATTTTAACTAATATTAAGAAAATATTGTAATAGTGAAGTTATTTAGGAATTTTGAGTTAAGACAGTATTACTCCGGACACAGTTTTCAAAAAAAAAAATATTTTTAGTTACATCGTTATTGATGAAATATTTGTGTGTTACGACAGTTGGAATTATAAATTTTCTCTACTATTTTAGGTGATTTTTTGTACTTACAACAAAATAAATACAACAAAACTGATTCTTGGTATTTCGTCTATAGGTAGGTCCTTTGTTTAAATAAAACCAGATTATTCTTATTAGTGTTTATAATAGAAAATTGACATTTGGACCTTGTCTACTTACTACTAAGGAGTTAAACATTTGAAAAATTAATAAAATTAAACATTCTTTAACAAAAACAGTAATTTCTAATACTGATCACATAATAAGTGGTAAAGGTACACTTTTTATTCTTCAACATTTTGTACTTAATCTACAAAATAAACCTTCCAAAACAAAATACTTATTTATTTTTACATTTATTCTGTCAATTGCTTATGTAATTACACAAAAATATTCGCATTGCTCATGAAATTAGACATTTAAACAAAAAATATAAATACCAAAACGAATTTAAGCATTTAGCAAACTTCTAGATTTTGTTGTTTGACCTCGGAGCAGACTGGGAGCTTTATTTTGCGAATCGAGAACGAAATATGTATCCTGGTCGGAATCATCAAAGTCACTCTGATCTGAATGAATGGGTGAAATGTAATATTTCCTTTGGTTGCATTCAGTTAATAATACTAACCATAACTGAACTGTTTACGTAAATTTCTTGAAGTACTGGATGAGTTGTAGATGATGATGGCACCTTAAGTGTCGATTGTTCTTTTGTAACGTCATTGCCTTCTCTCTGGGTAGTAGATTCATCGATTGTACTCACCGATGACAATAATGACGGTGACGAATTCCTGACAAGTTCATCATTTTCTTTTTCATGGGGATAACTTGTAGCATTTGTTGCCATACTAACAAGTAAACGTCCACGATGCATATTGAACCTACAAAGATAAATTATCAATTATTTATTTAGTCCAATACATACTCGTACTTGATGCGTGTCTGTCACAAAGACTGTAGTAACTCGAAATTAATGAAATTATAATACTTAGTAGGTATTTTTCTCATAACACTGCTAAACATTCGATTGAGTTTCAAATAATACTGTAATTCACAAATAGATAATTATGACTAATTAATTAATAAACCATAAAAAAATTACTTAAAGTTATGATTCCACAAAACTGTATTATATCAAAAATTACTAACTGAATCAATAATAGTGTTATAAGTAAAAATATTATTTTAAAATATTGCTTGTGTAAATCAGTAATAGTGTAATAACTCGAATAACAACACAGTCATGTTTATGCTTAAATCAACAATAGTGTATTAATTCAAAATATAAATATAAATTTTACATACCTGATTCAGTAATAACGTTGCAACTCGAAATATTGCGCCAAGCGGCTCGTCCTTCCTCGATCACTGTTGGTCGCAACTGAAGATGACGCAATATTGCGGGCGGGGAGTAGGAGACCAGTCAGTCATTAATAATGTCTTATAGCGCCATCTCTTATTCATTTTTTGCAGCATTTTTACGACGGTTTTAATGACTTGTGAGGAATTAAATTTTACGTAAGATTATAATGTTATGTCAAGTTCGATGTATTTTGAGTTACAACACTATTGTATTATTAGTGCGATTATACTTTTTTTTGTAAATATATACATATGATACATAGAAACACCCAGACACAGAACAAACTTGCGATTTAAAGACGTCCATACACATGTCTAGGTATATCTATCAAAAAATATATAAAGCGGCTTCCGCAATTTTCGAAGTTCGTACAACAAAATATGTGACAACAAAGCGTTCCGTTTGGAAAAAAAAAATTGGTTCAAAACAATTTCTTTCTGTTATCTCGCAGTAGATGTAAAAAGTAGAGTATGCACCTCAGGGATAAAGGTGTTTTTGTCTTGGACGAGTTTTAAGCTCTCGTTACACTTCAAATTCACTTCAGACTTAAGATTCTAGATATGTCACCCGTAACATAAAACTACTTTATCGCCTTGGTTCATAATATACTACTATTGCGGTGTTAAATGGAACTCGACGAGTTTCATTATTTGAAATATTTTAGTATACTTAAGTAAATATAATGGCTTCGAGAAAAGGATGGTACGGCGTGGCCTTGCCGCTCGACTTGTCCGGGGCCACTGCCGTGCCCCCATATATTGATTAAAAATAAAGTTTATCACTTTAACAAAATTGGGTTTGAATTTTTCTAATACAAACTAAAGTGTGGTAATATTTTAATCTTGATTGATTTCATTTGCAAATTTTCCATTTGCTTTGCACTAATATCAATTCGATAAATAAAATCTCAAATATTGTCATAATAAGTCATACTGCATTTTGCTACTGAATTCGAAGACTAGTACTGGAAATATATCGCTTCCGCTAACGCTTGTCACCTCGCCATACTCTCTTCGCTTACGCCACCCGTCGTCATCCTAGCGTCACGCATGCGCATTCCCACACAAAAACCTCTGACTTGCGTATACCCCAATTTTTTCCTTCACTTAATTACGCCAACAAAAGTTTGGGTTCACTTTCCAATAATAACATGGGCTTGTTAGGGTACGGTAGGTAAACTATCGGAGATTAGGTAGGTATGTTTGCGCAGTGTTACATGTGACCCTTCTTAATATCTTGATTGTTTTTCTTTGACGCAGGCTGATTGAATTTGAGATAATGATGCTTGGAATGGAACTTACTGATGGGTTATAAATAGGTGGACGTTTTCTATTGTTGTTATTAGATTTTATCATTGTGATTAGATTATTTCTGTGATAGAATTAACGCGAAATTTGGTCGACAATAAATTTTGTGTACCTTATAAAAAATGTTTACTCCCATCTGCATTCAGTGCAGCGTTTTTAAAGAAACCTTGCACAATTATATTTGATGGGGTGTGTGCGACTAAGACAATAGTTTAGAGAAAATCAAACTACATTATGTAGGATATCTCTATACTAGCATACCCGGATTCAAACCACGCATAGATTTTATATAAGTAATTTAAAAAAAATAGTTTTAAAGAAATAGTTTTCTAAATTGTTTTGTACTTTGTTGTTGAGTTTGCCCGAATTTCTAATTTTTTATATCGCTTTGATTTACAAGGCGATGAAAGGCGGAGAACAAAGATTATCTTGGACTTTTTAGCGGTGACGTGAATTATCATGTTTATGCTTAATTGTGTATATTTTTAACGTTTATGATGTCAGCATGGTGATGTTTTATTCGTAATATGCACGAGTGTGAGCAAATGAAATGAAGTGATAGGTTGTGTATTCGTGTTATTGCCCAAACTTCCAGTGATGTTACCCGAATGGGCGTGACTAGGACTTGATAGTGTCTTTTTTTTCATATTGACTGTTTTTGGCCATATTTGACTTTATTAAAATCAAACTATTAGGAATTTAGTCCAAAACAGCTAAGTTCTAATAAGGTCGCATGCAGGTAGTGGTTGGTAGTTTAATTATTTATATAAAACGGTCGCGAAAAAGGTACAGTGCAAGCGAAATGGTATCATGCCATCGTCGTGACGTAGCCATCCTCTCGCTCACTCATGTGTACCTTGCTCACGTATTTACATACCTATGCAGTGTAGAATTCACACAGCATAATTATAGTAAATTATATAAATTATTATATTTAATTATCATTAATTATATACATACATTATGTATTATGAAATAATCATAGTTTAAAAACTGAAAAAACGACTTCAAAATACGCAATTCGTTTATTTGGATGACATATTTTTTCCAGTTATTTTGTTATAAAAACCAAAGTACTGACTGACCGTTATTGTTTTTTTTTTTTATAGTTTATTAAGATCAACAAACAGTACACAACAAAGTTTAGGGTTAATACAGTAACCGTTAAGAAATATAGTTCGATGATGTACCAGCAACGTTGACCACGGATTAATTATTTATCAAATATACTTCAACAGAGTGTGAAACATCTAATAAATTACTGACCAATGCTATAATGTTTTCAGTTTCAGTCTTATAGACTGAAACTCAAAACAATAACATAGCTAATTAAATAACAAAGTAAACGAGTGATGAAAGGAAACTAATTGCTATGGTACTAGAAGGACAATGGGCAATGAATGAAGCAAAATATTTGGGAACTAAAGATAAGCATCATACAAAAGAAACATTACATGATATATTAAAATAAATGCTTACTGTCATCACTACCCAGGACCTCCAATACAGATCTCCGGAAATTACGGAAATTAAAGTGCGTACATGAAATATATCAATGGTATTAAAATAATCATTATAAGATTTAGTCATACGATACAAGGGGGAACGCTAACCCGAATTGGTGCGGCAAGCCGCATTATAAAAAGTTTTAGGAACAGTTCTTGAGTTGACTCTTATTGGAACCTTGTAACTGAGCATGCCCACCAACTCGGAGCAGTCATATCGATTGTGACAGATGTCATACAAGAGCATAGCATCAAGTTGTAGCCTCCTGGATTTTAAGTCTAGTAGGTCATATTTCTTGAGCAAATCTTCATAAGACATAAAACTACGGTTACATTTATAATTCATACAACGAAGGATTTTTTTTTGGACCCTTTCAATGTATTTGATGTAACATTTATAGTATGGATTCCAAACCGATGCTGCATACTCAAGCTGTGATCGGACAAGTGACTTAAATAATAATTTAAGTCACTTGTCGTTTTTAAACATATTAGCAGATCTAATGACAAAATTATACATTTTGAAACCACGTGCAATAATAATCTATACATGTATGTCAAGTGTTAGTTTACTGTCTAGCGTCACACCAAGGTCTTTTATAACCGTCACTTTATATTATTGGCCCGCAGGAACAATAATATAAGGTTATTGGTTAATTATTTAAGTAATTAATAGAAACTTTGTAAAACACTAAAATTTTCAGAAATAAATATTATTATAAAAAAAAAAAAAAACAAGATTCGAGTTACAAAGGGAATATGTAAAGTTACATATATTTCTTTTACGTGTAAAAACGATTGACTTTTATTTATTGATACTTAGGGCCAGAACCGATCTAGATCCAATTGAAAGTTTAAGTGGTCTTGGTAGCCATTAATGGCATGATAAACTTTTAAATCATCGGCGTACATAAAAAAATGCAAAATTTAAAACATTTAAGTATATCGTTAACATATAAAATAAAAAGCGTTATTTCTTTATTTCAGTTATGTGGGACCATCTCTGATGTATAACGTACCAAACAAAAAAGAATCATTAAAATTAATTCATTTGGCGAAGTATAATCGCTGAACAAATATACAAAAAAACATACAGTCGAGTTGCGAACCTCCTTCTTCTTGGAAGTCGGTTAATAAGTCTGTTGCTTTGAAGGGCTCTTTCAAACATCGAACATTCTGGCTTACATGAACACTGTCATTGTGTATACAACATTATTGGCTACAAAATGATTCCAAACGAAAAGTTGAGAAGCAAAGTTCCCGCGCTTACCATCAAGCGGGCGAACTTTTATTTATATTGGAAAACTATTGGGTTGGAGCACGGCGTTTTAGAATAAAACGCTTTTTAGAGTTCCGTACCTCAAAAGAAAAAAACGGAACCCTTATAGGATCACTTTGTTGTCCGTCTGTCCGTCTGTCCGTCTGTCCGGGTGTCAAGACCTTTATCTCGGGAATGCGTGAATGTTAAAATTAAAACCATATACGTAGATCCGTAGTATCTTGCTGCAGAGAGAAAAATCAAACTTCTCAGTTTTCATAAAAAAAAGTTACAGCCGAATAAGTCGAAAAAAACGCACATTTCGACACTCAGAAGGGAATCAAAACCTATGGGGTACTTCCCGTTGACCTAGAACTATGAAATTTGACAAGACGCATTGTGTTATAGTACACATATAGGAAGAAATCCGAAAACTGGTCATTTTTAATTTAATCACAAAATATAGGGTCTTTAAGCAAGGAAAGAGGGTCCAAATTTTAAAGTACTTTAACCGTATCATGTGGGGTATCAGATGAAAGAGCTTAACTAGCACAAGCTAAAACAGGTTTTTAAATATTTTTATGATGTATATTTTTGATTTATGAAGGAAATAAATAATAATAATAATAATAAGATGTTGCTTCTCCGGCGCCAACATGCGGCGCCACTATGGGGGGCCCCATTCAGTGGGTGGCGAGTCATCACCTGCCTCAACATTTTTGTATGATGAGACGAAATTGGCAGGTGCCGTTATCTCATTCTGATGCTCCCACACAGAAGTACCTTATCTTACTCACTGTGTGGGAGCATCAGCCAATAAACTAGTTTTATAAGTCATAACCATTTCACTTCAATAGCCCCAATTTGTCTAATTCCTTAATGTACAATAGTTCCATCATCCATCCATATAACAAAAAACTGTATTTTTTATTTTATTTTCTGTAAAGGGCCTCTCAGTGTTGGCTTCGGCTCCACTGATGCCCATCAAAAGACCGGGCTGCGACCCGAGATTTAAAATGAATAAAGAATAATAATAATATGTTTTTTTTTTTATAAAAAAAAAAAAAAACCCCTTTTATCTAGACACTAGTTTGTACGGAACCCTCGGTGGGCGAGTCTGACTCTCCTTGTCCGGTTTTTATAAATACGAACGGTTTAGCTTTATTCGTCGTGATTCGATCATTGCGCTATTCAGTCGCATGTTAGGGAAATACTCGGCATTTCAGGTATTTTTGTGATTGCTGAAAATTGGAAATGTTATTTTCATTTGACATACGAAAGGCTGGTTGATACATTTTTATCTAATTTTGATGAAATATTTTTGTAACATTGAGAATTTGATTGTTTTCGTAATACGTACGTACCTTGGTAATTGTTTTTTTTTTTTTTTGTAATCACTATGTTATTTTTAGTTTAAATGCATCCTATAAAAATGGTTTAGAATTTTCATTCTTAACCACCTACCCAATAAGAGGGATGTTATAATTTTGACGTGTGCATCTGTTTGTCTGTCTGTAGCATCGTATCTTTCAAACGGATATACTGATTTCGATCTAGTTTTTAAGAGTTTTTCAGTATGCAATTTCTTTTCTGTTACTTTATAAATTAAAAGTAGGTATAATTTATAAGGTAATTATTGGAAATGACGCACGAAAAAACAACATATAGACTAATTACATGTAATTACATACAAATACTACAATTGTTTACTTACGTATCTAATTAAAGAGAAACAAGCGGAGCAAACTAAAAATAAATGAAGCCCTGAAAACCTTTTTGGAGCAAGTTGTTTATCAAATTAAACCTTATTTATTTGACAAACTTTCGGACGGTGCACAATTGAAAATAACGGACAAGCGTTAGTGTAAATAGATCATTGAAGGTTCTGTACCCTGATATACTAATTACGAAAAGAGATACTTTGTTTTTATTTAGATAGGAGAAATATTAAGAAAAAGTTTTTCTTCGATAGCTTTTAAATGTGCCTTATTTAAAAAAAAAGTTAAAAACGAACTAATTTGACTCAGTCAAATAACCCACCTAACTGATCCTGGTTTAAAGGTACCCACATTATAAATTGTGATTGTTAAAAAGTTTTCAACATCTAACAGCTACCTGAGTATCTTTACCAATTTAAAACAACATCACATCCAACCGTCGCTTAACATCAGGCGAGTTGGTGGTCAATCGTAGATCTATAATGTATAAAAAAAAACACCACAGATGTATCAAATGGGATGTGGAAAATTTCTGAACACTCACTCACACATATAAACATAATTACACTCGAAAAACATAACCCTCCTTCTTGCACAGTCAGGTAAAAAGAAAGAAATTTCACAAAGTATCGGTGAATTTACTGTAGACAATAATATCCGTTGATGAAGGTGATGCTTATTGTATTACATGAAAGGGCATTCGGTGATTCTTATAATATCTATAGATGTTACGTGTATGTTCTTTCTTCTGTCCTACGCATTACGATATATCCATCTTTTCACTGAAAACTATATAAAAGGTTTTCAAAATATTAAAGATGTCGAATGTTTTACTACACTTAGATTGATTTTTTTATTAGCTAGGTCTAAATGTTAAATTTTTGATGTGTTTGGTGATTTAATTTTAAATAATTGAATTAAAAAATTTAACTCACCCGCCCTGGTGCCGGGGCACTATAATAAAGCATCGGTATCCCCTGCCTGTAGTAAGAGGCTACAAAAAGGGGACTTCTAGGCCCGGGGCTGGTCAGGATCGGGACCCTGACCTACTACCCAAACAGGCTAGGGATGAATGCGAGGAGTGGCTCTTGCGGTTCGAAGGCCTAGCAGGCAGAGAAGGCATTACGTCACAGTGCTGAGGGCTCTGGTAAGAGTTCGTTAAACGAGAACCCGGAGTACTCCATTTTAGCACTTAGGCTGGCCACCGGGGGGGGTTTTAGTGGGTACAATCCCACATCACCCGGTTGCATCCCCAAAACACGCAGCCGGGTATCTTTAGAAGATTACCCCCTCGTCACAAAAAAAAAAAAAGATCTAAATGTGTAATTAAAGTACGATATTTTTATTATTTTTTAAGACTTCCTTAATTTTTTTATTTAATTAATCAAAAGTTAATTTCAGTGACGTTGCATACATTCTCCGCAGCTTAAATCTCATTACCTCAGTAAACAATATGAAATTCAATTGGAAAGTAAAATATTTACATACCAATAGTCTCAGAGGAAAGATTCCTGCTCTAATTTTTTGAACGACGGAACCCGAAAAAGTTTTCTTTTGTGTCGAAAAAAAGGAGAAATCTCGTCTGAATTTATGTTTTGTAGTTTCTTTTCAATTTGGGTGCGAGGGCGTTCGTTAAAAATGCAAAGGGCACCCGCAGAGCTGTGCCATGGATTGGTGGCGTTCCGCGAACATTTCGTTATGGCAACACTTGGATAAAAATGGGGAAAAAGGCATCACTAGCGCTAACAAAGATAATTTGACATCTCTACAACTTTGAAGCTCGGCTATGTTGAGTAATTTCAGACAAACGAAGTTTTAACTCGACGTAAATATGATTACTTATGTACCTGTTTTTTTTTTTTTTTTTTAATCGTGACTTGGTCGAAGCTATATATTAATTTCAAATTTTTTGTCGCATTCGGCAGACCTGGAAAGTCGCATCGCTAGTCGCATGCTACCAATAGCTCGCGACTGCAATGAGCCTTGATACACGGAAGTTTAGGATAAAAATTTTCATAGCTTATTTCATAATAGTTTCTAAAAAGCTACCCGTGAGTTAAGTACTATTCAAAATTGTCCGACCTATAAGCACCGTTATAGTTCTAATACTAAACAAATAAACGAATTGACTGGCCTTGTGGCTCAGTTGGCAGTATGACTACTTGCCGAGCTGTAGGTCATAGGTTCGATCCCCACTCAGGGCAAACATTTGTGTGATGACCATGAATGTTTGTTCTGTGTCTATGTTTTACTATGTATCATATGTATATATTTAAAAAAACAACACCATCTAGCCCAAACTAAGCAAAGCTTGCACTATGGAAACTAGATAGTTGATAGAATACATATTATACTTTTTTTTGTAAATAGGTACATACATACGATACATAGAAATACCCAGACATAGAACAAACATCCATTGCTCATCACACAAATGTTTGTCCTGGATGGGGATCGAACCCACTACTTAGAGCTCAGGAGGCAGTCGTACTACCACTGAGCCATGATCCAATTTATCAACCAAATCGAAGTGAGGGATGGGAGCGAGGGAAACTACAATTTCATTATTGACTATATTTACCCAGCTTATTTTTATTTCTAATAAATAATCATCACCGTCACAGCCATATGAAGTCCTCTATGAAGCTGGACGAGCTGTCCGATTGGAAACGGCTTGCATCTTCCCGCCACATGTATAAGGTCATCTTATTCTTATTTTTATTCGAGATGGGGGCGATAAGTCCTGCACTGACGTCCCGCTTGGGGTGTATGATGCATTTCCCCCCGCCAGCGTCTACCCAAGCCAGCCTAGATCCTTAAAATAATGTAGGCAGGCCTTGGGGTGCTGACGTAATAGCTCCAGTGGTGAAGATGGAAATGATAATGATGATGACAAGGTCATCTGTCCTTCTCGTGGCTGGTCTTCCTACGCTGCGCTGCGCTCTGCTGCTATCTTCTGAATATTATTCGTAAATGCACAATATTGTAATGGATCCATTGTACGCACTACGCAAATACCCAGTACAATGTACAACCGTACAATTGCAACTGAAATAATTTTATTGTTTAAAAAACTGAAACAACCGCCTTCGAAATACGTTATTTCGTTTACTTGTAATGTTAGTAAAGATAATAATTAAACAAGGCGCTCAAGCGTTGAAGTAACTCTATTTTCTCCATAAACACGTTGGATGAGGAGTAAGTAGGTTTTACTTTTCAAGCGCAATAAATCCCTCGCAATTGTAAACTTTTTAAAGAGACCTCTATTCACCCGCTCGTTTCTTTTTCAAGAATGACATTTGTCATTGAATGTCATATGCTTCGTCGTCGCAGATTAGAAAATGTGCAGATGTTTATACGAAAAACCTAAACATTTGACACTTTTGTAAAGAAAAACGTGTCAGTGGAACTCTGCGATTCTATAATCTGACGCACTCACTCAGGAATCCAATGAAAATATTTTTACTTTTAGAGATTATTCAAAAAGTATATAATAAAGCAATGTTTCTGATATAATTATGGGACCAACTTGGGAGCTTTCTCCGAAACACAAAAATTGGTTCAAGAATGAGAGAGAAATTCGTGTTCATACATAAAAAAAATATACGGTACGAATTGATAACCTCTTCCTTTTTCGAAGTCGGTTAAAAAATACGTTCGTCTAGCGCTTCCGCAGAATTTCGTTCGAACCGAAAATGCGCTCGTTTGGCGTCCCGTTTACAGTCTATTTACTCTCTACTCTCTTATTTTACTCTATTTTTAGAAGTAGACAACACTTCCAGGACAGATAACTGCGTCTCAGCATCTCACAGGCCCTCTAATTGATTCGAGGATAGACAGCTGACTCTAGGGACGTAATCAACTCCGCTCCCACTCCCGACGGCTTGGAGGAACTGGGTTATTCCGATATTAAGTTATTGTGGCTGAGTGATCTGCCTTAATGTCAGATTATAGGCAGGATGTATCCGTCAAGTAGTTAGCAGTGATTCGAATAGAAAGGCCAAAAATCGACTAAGTTGCTTGAAGTATATTTATTTATTTATTTTTGGAAAACAAACAGCTTTGAACATATATATATATATATATATATAGTATAAATTAATATTACAGAATAACCCTTACAGTTTTCACCAATAGAATTTATGTTTACAGGCCAATAAACATCTGGTAATTAAATACTTTTTTAAATAATAAATAGTAGTAATACATAATTAAAATTTACTAAGCCATATCGATCAGTGATAATATGATGTAAATAATATGTGTATGATGTATGTGAAGTAAAAGATCCATTTCACTGTACTTTTTACCAAGTAAAAAGGTTATTTTTTTCGAATTATGTGTGTTTGTTTGCATTTCTATATTACTTCCTACAGCATAAACGGCTTGACCGATTTTGATGTGCGAGGATTTTTCTTTACTTCTTGAGCGTCATAGGCTACGTTTTTTCTAATAATAATAATAACAAGGCTCTCGATCGATGGTCGGATTCAGAAGGTAGTCGTCCTAGACACGCCAATTGTCAGGAGGTCCCTAAGTCTGTAGTCCCTAAGTCTGTAGCCCCTACTGTCAGCAGTATATGAATAATTGCACTATTAGGCAGACATTGTAAATCAAAACGAATGTGAATTCGGTGAAAAATAGTGTGATATTTTCAGGACAATATTTCCGATGATCATGATGGAATGTAAGAAGAAATAAAACAAGACTCAGAAGCTGTGAACTAGCAAACGTGGCCGCTACATACATACATCCATATCAAATTGATAATCTCCTTTTTTGAAGTCGATTAAAACAAGGAAACAAACTTGCTACCTGACCAAACCGGAAATTGCCAAGCCTGTGATTGATAAAGTAAACACTACCAATATCAATGCACTGGTGTTTCGAAGCGTGACGTCAGCAGTGACGTCACCGCTTGCGGAATTGATTGCGCCTCTCTAGCCGGTTATCCACAAACAGAGACACTAGGTATAAACCATGATACGAGTGCATATAAACCTCGAGATATAGAGCTACTCGTAACACGCTATGACGTCATCTTCATCTTTTAAATTCATGATTGCTTTTCAACCGACTTCAAAAAAGAAGGAGGTTCTTAATTGGATTGTATGTCTTTTTATGTTTCTTCTCTGTTTTTTATGCTGCGATTATTTCGACACTTATGAATTAATTTTAATTATTCTTTTTTATTTGGTAGGTCATACTTCAGAAGTGAAGGAAATTGCATATTTTGGAGACAGTTGTTTAAGTTTTTTTTAATTAAATATAACTATATCGTATTTCTTGAAAAACTACTGAAGAACTCATGTCATATTGAAATTATCAGTACATGATTTAGCTCGCAGTCTTATAACTTGTACCATGGCATAAATCTAACTGTATTGTGAAAATCAAAAAATGACAAAATATAAAAAAAAAAAAATTGGAGGACATTTTCCCACAACACCATCCAGCCTAAGCAATGCTTGTACTATGGGAACCAGATGTCTTATAGAATACGTAAATACTTTTTTGTAAATACATACATATGATTTACATATGTATGTATTGACATAATTCAATAATTATTACTGTTTGTTACGTAGTTTGATTATATTATTGTAATAGTGTATTATTGTGGTGAATATTGTTATTGATTTTAGGTCATGTTATCTAATTTAACATGAATATTTCGTATTTTATAATTTTATGTAATTAGTGTAATTGGTGATGAACCGTACTAATGATGATAAATAAATAAATAAATGATACATATAAGCACCCAGACACAGAATACCTAAACATACCTCAACAGAAACGTTTTCCCTAGGTGGGGATCGAATCCACGACCGATACACACGATGTGAACACAGTTCAGAGGCAGACGTACTACCACTGAGCCACGAGGCCAGTCAAATGTTTCTAAATGCTGATATTCACCAGTTGGCAGCGTACTCAACATGATGTGAAAATGCCATGATGAATAGCAAAATTAAATGCACAATCATTTGAAGTACAACTACGACAAATCATTCATTATCCAGACACAGTCGCACCGCCTCGTCAAGTCGGAGAGGTCACTATACTCGTATATCCTGGGACCCAAGATTTATAACTACATACCCGCATCCATCCGGGGCCTCAAGGCTGCTATTGAACTATAACTCGTTCGCCACTCGCTGATAAAATTGAAATAAAATAAAAATAATAACATTCATTTCTGTACAAAATTCTGCATGGTAGGGCCGACGCCAAGGCTTTAACTGCGCAATTGTCTTAGCTTTATGTCCCCGATAACTACCTTCGGAGCAGGAAGCATTCGGCAAGCAGCAGCAAGGAACGGTTCGCTGTTCCGAAATGCAGAACTGTCGCTCATCAGTCATCCCCGATACCGCGGTCTCTAGCTGCGATGAACGCTCTACTTGATGCTAGGCCAGAGTGCGATTTATCAGCGGGCGAGTGGAAACACATTATGTCGGAATGTTTGACTTACTTTAAGACAATAGCATCTCAAAACTGTCAAGCATTTTTAAATAGGGTTATTTTTTGTTTATATCTCTCTTCATAATTATTATTGATCTTTATGGACAATGGATATTAATTAATTGAATAAATTAATTATGTATATTAATTAATTTTTATATAATATATAATTAATATTATTTAATTGTGATATTTTTATTACGCTAATCTTTTTTTTTTTTTTTTTGTTACTTTGTAAATGATATCATTAGCATAATTCGTGTTTACGGTACTAATTTGAATCATAAATAAATAAATATGACTTAGCAACAATTTGTTAGTTTATTTCTATGTAATAGAATAGCGATTAAATCGCATCAGCGAATGGCGAACGAATGATAGTTCAAATAGCAGCCTTGAGGCCCGGCTGCACCTTCCGCCGCATGCTTCGGAAGGTGCAGCCAAAACTTTTCAAAACTTTCATGATATTAATGATAACTTTAAAAAGAAAATTATTATTAATTATGTAAGTATTATTTTTACTGTATTATTATGTTTTTTTTTTGTTTTTTTTTTATGTTGATTTAATAATGAATATTAATGAATATTGTGTAATTTTCTTAATATGTAATTGTCTAGTTGATATGCTCATTGGCATACTTATTAGATATTAGACGTGTAACTAGAGAGTTATCGATAACTTAATTTGATTTGATTTGACAGGCCTGCCCCATTTTCAAAAGAGCTCTTGGGTGATTCGGACCGCGGTTCGAACCACTTGCGGTGCGAAACGCTGAAGTACCCATCATAATATATTAATATCTAAATGACTTGATGGAAGCGGCTTGCATCCGGCGTCTTCCTACCACTTGTATTGGGTCGTCTGTCCATCTTGTGGCCGTTCTTCCTACGCTGGGCTTTAAAAAAATACTTTTTTTTTTATAAGTACAAAATTATGGTTTAAGAAACTGAAAAAACTTTAAAATACGCCATTCCTTTACATGGATACAAACCTCCTTCTTTTTGGAAGTCGGTTAAAAATATTACTTAAAACTCGATGAATTTCGAGACATTTAATTAAAGACTATTTGACGAAAACACAATTATATAAATAAAAAACTTTAATTGCGTTCTATATTAAAACCAGTATCACACACAACGCCTGCGACAGACATGATCTGAAGCTATATACCTACCTTGCTATATTATCTAGTTCAGTAAATACAAGCAGGCGAGTATATCTTGCACCAGAGAGCTGTATCTACGGTATAACAGTATGTTATGTCTATACTTCCAGAGCACTTGTGGATTCGCTCAACGCGCGCAGCTGTCTCTCTCGCGCAACACAACCTTTTTAAACATATAAAATCATTGAATAGGGATATTAGAAAAGTGAGAGCTAAATTTCTTTATTTTGACAAGAGAAATATTTAAAAACAAGTTTTTCTTCGATATCTTTTAAGCTGGCTGTTAAAACTTTTTTTAAAGACAAGGAAGGACGATCCAAATTTTAAAGTGCTTTAACCGTATGATGTGTAGCACAAGCTAAAACAGGTTTTCAAATATTTACGATGTATATTGTTCGATTTATGAAGAAAAATATAAAAGAGATTATATAATTTCCCCCTTTTATCTATTAGTTTGTACGGGACCCTCGGTGGGCGAGTTTCACTCACACTTGTCCGGTTTTTATTTTAGAACTGAATACATAACGTCTCTAGCAAAATTACCAAAATCGGTAAATGGCGCCACAGCAAACTTGGGGAAAACACTTCCTTAATGGAAACCCTCAACAACAAAAAAAAACTATAAAATTGTAAAACCTGTATACCAAGTTTAAAAATACGGCCTGTACGCGACTACCAATAAACATTCAGATAGAAAATATACTTTTTATAGTTAATGCAGACCTTTGTTCGCTTCGCTCACTCGGTCAATGACGTAGTGAAACTAACAGTCCGTCCGTCCTAAATTACTGTCCGTCCGTACAGGGCGCCTGCAGTGGCAGGGTCACCCTGTCAGCGTATCAGCTCGGTCCATCGGTCAGCCGGCGACATCCATCATGATTAGCTCGCCGGGAGACGAGATTCCTCCACATGTTACAGTTTTTACTGCAGATAACATTTTTAACAGATCTCTTTAATCGACGTCAAAAAAGGGGTTATTTTTTTTATCTCGAATAAGTCCGCGTTCAACTGCCGACTCGCTTGTTGGTAGTTGAAGCACGCAGACGTAGAAGATATCTATTATTAACTCTGATCTTTTGATTGCCGCCAACTTCAAACGGTGAAGGAAAACATTGTGAGGAAACTTACATGTCTGGGAGTTCTCAATGATCTTGAAGATGTGTGAAGTCTGCCAACCCGCACTTGGCCAGCGTGGCAGACTATGGCCTAACCCTTCTCACAATGAAAAGATGGCCCGTTCCCAGCAGTGGGACAGTTTGTACAAACGGGGCTGATAAAAAAAACTGATCTGGAAACGTCCCATTTTAAGTATATCCTCCATAGAACAAAGACAATGGCAATTTGTTATATCTCTTGGATGCATGTTTTTAGCTAACTGCGTAAGAAGGAGGGTTATGTTTTTCGAGTGTATGTATGTATGTATGTTTCTATATAATCGCCTGCAGCCGAAACGGCTTAACCGATTTTGATACCGGTGTCGTTAGATTCGTCTTCACTTCCAGAGTGTCATAGACTAAATTGTTTTTTTTTTTTAAATAATAATAATTAATACATTTAATACAAATAGGTACTTGTTACCACAACATACCATAAGTTTATTTTAACATCTACCAATTTTATCAAACAAAATTAAATATAACGATTGAATTCTATATTTAAGTTAAAACAAACAGCACGGTTAAACGACTCGCAAAACATTAAAATAACTTTTAAGGCAACATTCAAGCGGGAGTGCGCATAAATTCGAAGATCATGTAAAACCAATCAAAACTTAATCAACCCACTTCTCGGCACACTTGCAGGCTGAATTAAATTTTAATCAAATCGTTCTCAAGTTTTGCCATTATAAATTATTTTCTTAGATAATTTATTAAAAAATTAGATGGAGCCATTTAGACGCAAACAAACAAGCGTAAATAAATATTCTACCTACTTTTATGTAGAGAATACCAATTTTGAATTTAAATAAAAACCGGACAAGTGCGAGTCAGACTCGCCCACCGAGGGTTCCGTACAAACTAGTAGATAAAAGGGGAAAATCATTTCTTTTTATATTTTCCTTTTTATTCCGAAATCTGCGTATATGGTTTAAATACACGATACCTTCACGCGTTCCCGAAATAAAGGTCTTGACACCCGGACGGACGGACAGACGGACGACAAAGTGATCCTATAAGGGTTCCGTTTTTTTCTTTTGAGGTAAGGAACCCCAAAAAATGTGTGCCTAAAACCACACGACAAAAGTGAAAACTTAACTTTATTTAAAATAAAGGCGACGTTAATAAAACGAGATAGCAGTATAGCAGTGACTCGTTGACTCTCTTTCTCTCTCGCTCCCTTAATTGACTAGAAGCTACTTCAACAAGCGGTTCATAGCCAAGCGTGACGGCTTAGATTCATTAGTTACCCAAAATAAAGAGCTCAGCACGTCTCAACATGTTTTTCACACCAAAAACTCACCAACTGTCACTATTTTTAACCGACTTCCAAGAAGAAGGGGGTTCTCAATTCGACTATATATTTTTTTTGTATGTTTGTTCAGCGATTACTCCGGCAATAATGAATTTTGATGATTCTTCTTAAAATGTCATCCAAGTAAAAGAATTACGTATATTGGAGTCTGGTTTTTCAGTTTTTTTAACTATATTTATTATTCGTTCGATATAGCACCGGGTATGTAGTTTGACTAGAGTCAAATGTATGTAGATTTATATGGTATACCTAAAATTATCAAAACTATTCTATATTTACGAAACTTTAAAACATAGATAACTAATTAATCGTAACGTTGCAAGTTGCAACTAAGAGACTACCTGAAATGAACATTTACTAAGTGTTTTCTTTAATAACTAAGTACGTAAATAATTAATGAATATGTTGTTTATTGTCCATTTTTAATGATTGATCTAGAATCTAGAAACACTTGCACAATTTGACAGCGAAAATAGAGAACCAAATGTTATTACTATCTTATGACCACATGTTTGTATACCTATTTTGCAAGAAATAAATGAATTATTATGAATTATGAATTTTATTAAGAGACAAAAATACAATAAACAAACATAAATAATAAAGTAAAGAGAAATAGATGGTGCTCTTACCATCCATCACTGACGCTGCTTTACTAACTAACAGATGACATCACGGTTTTTTTTTTATAGCAAAAATTGCAATGAGTTATATGGGAAAGTTCTAAATATACTGGATAAATGTACAGTAGTAGACAGAGTATACTAAAAAAAAATTATGCCGAACACCGTCGAAAACGCCGTAGAAAATAACCGGTGCGGCACAGTCATCCGACACCGGTATCCGGCGCGCAGCAGCACAGGGCCCTTATTCCGTACGGCCATCGGCCGCGTTCATGTACGTGACGTGCGTGCATTGACAATGAAAATAAGCCTTTAAGTTTAAGAAGCCAAAGTCTAATTTTCATTGTAGACGCACAACGTCAAATTCACGTTATACGGCCGATGGTCATACGGAATAAGGGCCCTGGATACCAGCGTAAGGCTAACCGGTCCGACATCGTTATTTTATGCCGGTGCCGTACCGCCTTCTTGGATTTGAAACGACGACGCGGCGACGTCACCACTAAGTGACGGTATACTGTTTTCCGGTGCCCTACCGTCGAGTGACCGTATGTGGGTGGATCTTTACAGATTATGGATTTGTTGAACCGAATAATAAAACACTGAACTGCGAAACTCATGTAAACTTTGTACTTGGCAAATAATATTATTTTCATGCGAATAAGATTATTTGATATTGCTAATTCAAAGAAAACAGCTTTCAATCTATTGTGTTTTTGTCTGTAGGTTATATGGGGGTATGACGGAACCAACGTGTGAAGTCTGCCAACCCGCACTTGGCCAGCGTGGTAGACTATGGGCTTACCCTTCTCACAATGAGAAGAAGGCCAAGCCCAGCAGTGGGACAATTTGTAGAAATACATTTGTAGAAATAATATGATGAAAAAAATATTTAAAAAATTACGGAACCAATTTCAATAATTTTGTTACAGAAATATCGCTGTAATCCTAATGATCAAGTTGTAATAAGATTTTTCAACACACTTGCTCGTAAAGTGGCCCTTATTCAACCGTTTTTATGGCCGAAAAGTATTCTATAAAACACGCGTGCTTTTGACTTTTCTATTACGCACCAGTGTAAATGAAAATGGAGTGTAATAAAAAAAACTGTAAAGTAAACGTTTTTTTTAAATTTCAACAAAGAGTTTTTACTTAAATTAAATATGTCAGTTATAAACGGGTGTTTTTTTCCTCGCAAGATGGTTGAAAAACGTCGTATGAACCGCGGGTGCACTATGGACATTACACTCTCGGCTCTATTACGCCTCGACTGTAATGACCAACTTAACACACTTGTTCATAATGTACTATTAATAAATAAAGAGTACAATGATTGATGACAGTGTTTCTCACACGATGTTAATGATGTACTCAATTCTATTTAATCTACAATTTGGTAATTACGCTGCGCTCATCACTGAAATATTAAATGTTAAATCTAATATCCTAATATAATAATACCCTTCTACAATAATTAATTGTATATAATTTTTATTTTACTAACTTTATTACACAATTTCACTTTTTTTGACAATAAAATAGTATGTACAATATATATGTAATTGGCGAATACCGTTTTAGTAAATGAGAATATGGCCCGCGCCCAGCAGTGGGGCAGTTTGTACATTCAGGGCTGATTAAAAAAATTAATATGCCCAAAAGTTTGCTGTGAAACCTTCAGTCCAAATAAACGTAAGTAAATTTGACCACTACTACTTTGGTTAAATTAATTTATTTGAAATTGTTGTGCAGTAAACCCTAAAATAAGAAAATAAACTGGTCAGATGTACTTAGGTAAATCTCAGGAACACAACTAGTATAATACAAAACACTAAAATGCAAGTAGGGTTGCGAAATAAATTTCCCACTGAGTTTGCTTTATTCGTAGTGTTTTTGACTCGACAGTCGCATTTTTGTTACGCCAGCAATGTTCGTCACTGTGTCCTACAACACAATGCAGTAAAGCATCTCTTAATTATTACTTTTAAAATATTCTATCACTACTAAAAAGCCCTTCGACACGTTGCGCACTTTTAACACGTATTTATAAGTATCACCATCAGCATCAGCCACAGGGAAGTAGGGTGGTTATGAGGAAATCCTACCTGCTTTAAATCCTGTGATGTTTTACCCTGAGATCCATGATACTGGGAGCAGAGATAACGTTCGTGCTTTCAGACCCTTCCTTCCTACCAGTTAGGTGCGTCTCAAAACGTAGTTACGTTCTCGGGTCGAACCTGAACTCGATTAGCACAGGATCGAGGCAGATAGCATGATAAGAGAGAGGATTATACCCAGAGAAGGCCATAGATGATGATGATGATGACGTTCACAGAAGGAAACTGACACCACCTCTCACGAATATTTCGCATCCAAGCTAACACTAACACTGAAATCGAGTAACTGTATATTCCACAAATGACTGATGAAGGATCCAAACGAAGACACCACAGTCAAAGTTAGTTATTATTAACACTATATATTTTTGATTTACAAGTCAAAAATAAAATTACGTAATATAATTGTATACCAATATTATCATAATATAAATTAATTATTACAATAAATTACCTAAGTATAGCTTCAAAATCGTAAAACGTTTGCTCGATGAGCCAGCGTTTTAGTCTGCTTTTAAAGCAGCTCACATTTAGTGCAGCTATCACCGTCTCTGGCAACAGGTTATACTCGTATACCTCCGGGCCCATAATGTGTGTCAGCTTACTGGACTTCGCAAGTGCGCGCGGGATACTGGCGAGCTTAACGGCTTTTCTAATTCTGTACGTGTGCGTGTATCTGCGCTTATGATAGAGATCCAGGTTGCTTCTAACATATACTGCGATTTGGAACATCAGGATTGCGGGCTATGTAAGAATCCCGAGCTCTTTGAAATAAGTTACGAGTATGTTGTCTTCCATTGCGCCACGTGATTGTTGTACCTTTCACGTTCAAGCATAGCGGAATGTCCGTGAGTGGACACTGGACAGTCATTCCTAAGTAGTCTCCAACTTCACGCTGGTACTTGTCCCAGGATTTTTTTTTGTCCCAGCCATCCAGATAATAACTGTCACCAGTATCTAACAGTATGTTATAACCAACCATCTTGACTCATATCGACACAAATTTACATCAGGTAACTTACAGTGAAATTGGTGTCCAAACAAATAATTAGCCTGTCGATCAAAGAACTGCCAAAAATAGCATGATCTACCAGACGGACTAGCCAAAAATATACGCGTAAGTCTTTATCCGACTGCGCTAGAAGCAGGGTTACATTTTTCTAGTGTATTTACGTTTCTATATTTTCTCCTACAAAATTAACTTGACCTATTTTCATTGGTGAGGTTTTGTTAGATTCTTCTTTTCTTCTCTAGTGTCATAAACTAGACTGTAGGAAGTAATATTGAAACATACATACATACATAACATAATTTTACATACATATATAATACCTCACCCTCCTTCTTGTGTAGCCGGATAATAAGGTATTTCAATTTGTTGAAACTTATGCTACTGCTGTTATTTTTATTGAACCCGCATCCCGTCTTAGTCCAAAATTATTTAAATCTGCTAAGTAAGAACCTTGAGGCACGGCGATTTATTTTAACTACCATTCTCGTGCGTCTTCACCTTAATTCTGTGTGAAATGTGCTTCTGTGGAGAGACTTTGCTGATAACTGGCAAGAAGGGCTACTTTTGACGATTCAAGCGCTTTATACTGTTCTAAATTTATCTAATCCATAGAAATGCTTAACATAGTTAGTGATAGAGGTTTCTTTAATGGATTTTCAGTTTCTTTGCTATTTTCCCTGGCAATTTTTAACAAACTTTTTTTGACGTAGAAAACGTTTTTTCGTTACATACTTTTCAAGCGTATTTACGAGCGTGTCCAAATCTTTAGTTCACTTGACAGGGTAAAAGGCGTATTACACAACCTAAATTCTCAGGCCCTGTGTATCCATCAGGTCCTTGTCTGGGAAGTATGGTGATCGGGACCAAATCGGGGCCCTGTCTCATATTACAATGTGTTGACCCTAGCGACAGGGCACGAGACTATTTCAACATATCTATGTGTCATTATGAAGTCTTTAGAGTTTGATCAGAAAGAGAAGTATTGTGCTAAAAATCGGGAACTGACGTGTTTTGACTCGATTGTGTTACTAATCGACCAGTATAATGAAATGAATGAATGACAGCAGCGTCTTAGATGCCTCTATAACAAGCCTCAATAGCAAGAAAATCAATTTAGATTTACACTAAAAAATCTCTTTTTACCAAGAGATTTTTTAGTGTAAATCTAAAAGGCTTATTATGATATAGATTATTTCATAAAAGACGAAAAGGCCTGGCGAAGCATTAATATTGACACGGCATTGGCTTTAAAAACAATGACAAATTACAATATCTACAATGTTTTTTCAGGGCATTTCTGACTATTTATATATATTTTGACATATTGAATGAATTTATGATATTTATTTTATTTTATTTACTTGACATTAGTATTCTAACGTATTTAGTTTTTTATTTTATTTTACAATTTGTTAAATTATCTGAATTAGCTGTTTCTGACTATTCATAAGTGTATTGATTCAATGCCTAAGTGATATATGTAAATGGAATTGAATTGAATACCATATCAGTTCTATTTCCGAGCACTCTGTTACTTTGTTGCGGTGTGACTACAACTGGATCGCAACTTATTTACTTGGCTTTGACTGCAACATGGACTTGATTAACTTGGACTCGAAGAGTTAATAATAAAAAAAACAAGACCTAAAGACCTCAATGTCAAAGTCTATGATTTATCTGTCCACCTTGTAAGGGAGGATTGGCGTGATTTTATAGGTAAGTACACATATGTCTAAAATCAAAATGTAGAAAAGATATTAAAAACTATTTTCAGTTGCCGTAAACAATGACAAACTGTTAAAAAAAGTGAATCATTGTTTATACTCGTATTAATTGATTTTCGTATATTACATCCAGTGATCGCAAAAATTGGAAATATTTTCTAATAAATAATAAATCAATCGGCTTTGTAAATTGAATAGAGAATTTACGAGTGTAGCTTACATACATGCTAAAACGGTTTGTTCATTGTATTTTCTCTATTCGAAAATACCGTCTCTAAAATAATAACAGAATGACCGCCAACTCACCTGATGTTAAGCGACTTTACAGTTTACAATGTAGCGCGGTTACCTAGAAATAACTCCTGCGATTCGATTTTGATTTACCTACTACTTTTTGTTTGAAAGAGGATTTCATCGAGTGTTCTTATCTATGTTTCATCAAAATCGATTCAGCCGTTTTTTTAATTTTAGTATGGAGTTTTCTAAACTTTTCTTGTATGAATAAAATGACTTTTACTTAAAGTTAAAATAACATACTGGGTATACATATTTACAATCCGGCAATAAACAATAATGAAAAAACCCCGTAAACCTCATACGGAATTCGACCGCACCCCAGTGCTCAACATTGGACCGAACAAAGCAGTTTGTTAGTGCTGTACTCTCCACTTACAGCGAACGCCGCGAGCTTTTCATTTCCTGCCGCCAGGGGGCGCGACCCGTGTTTACTATAATTTTAGAGATCCTTGACTACGCAAAATATGAAACTATTTAGAGACAAGTCACTATCGCGAGTCAATTGTGAATTCGGTTGTCAAAAGACCAAATAGATAATGCGTCAAGAGAAAAATCCATTACCAATAGAGATATTATAAGACTGTAAATGATGATGAAAGAATGGTAAGTGACATTCTTGATGTATACCGCACTAAAAGAAAACTCCCTGCAGACTATACCGTTTTATGTCAATTACAATTTTACAATTTTCAAGGCTTTGAATAACTTTATTCTAGGTCGTGGTGCTCCATCCTTAATCACGATTTGATTTTACCTTTTTTTTTAATGAGAAGCGCCCAAATAGAAAAAAAATTAAAACAAGTCGTTATTATAAAAAAAAAAAAAAAAAAAAAAAAAAAAAAAAACGGTAAACGTGAGGTTATTTTTATCTGACAAGTTTTGTTGCACATCGAAACCGGTCAAGCAAATTGGTACGGAAACCAAAATTTACTTACTCGTATTGACACTAAAACATTAATCTCTTCTTTGGGCGATCGGGTAAATCGAGCTGATCTACCTGATTTATTTAATTTATGGAGTAATGACTATTAAAAACTACAAGGGTTGTACAAAAAAAGGTCAATTCAATTCAATTCTTTATTTTCTCCATAGACATCATTAGCAATGTTCTTGGATGGAAGTGAAAATGTATCTTTTTGGCAGGCGTATTCCATCTTTGAACTTATAATTTCCATAAGGTGATATTATGTGGTCAAAGCCAGCCTGGTTTTGACCACAATCTTCAAATCAATCAATCTTCAATCAAAGTTTGTTAAAAAAATATTCAGTAGCGTACTTAAGCTTCAAAACAGTATAGACAAGTAACGGAACCCTTTCTCGCAAATCCTAAGTCCCCGCTTACTCAGCTTTTCTTTATTTCTCCTAATGCCGGCAGTTGATGGCGTTATGCCTTAAATTGTTTTTGGACCGTTAATTTGTTTTGAGTGGTCGTTGCCGAGTGCTTTTGCAATTTATTGTTCAAAAGGCAAATATTTTTGTGTATTTTCCGTGTTTTATGAATTTAATTTCTCGTGGGAAAGTGTAGTGTTGATGGTTGGGAAAATTAAGAGAAACTTTTACCGCATTTATCCGTTCATATGAGAAAAAATATTTCTAATTTTTATTACTTTTATATTGAACCCGCGCGATTAGCGTATTTTCCAGTGTCAATTATTAATATCTCTTTAATTTTCTTTATTAATACATGTTCAGTCATAATACAAGTCACGTAAATAGCCATATTAAGCTTCATTCGAGTCATGCTTCAGTAGAGTGGTGGTCACAAAAAGCAGTTACGCCAGCAACGTGAAGTATGACACATGAAGATTCACCGCTTTGTTTCACTTGTCTGGTTGTTGATCAGCACATGATCGAACATTTACCGTCTTAGGCCTAGGCCGCACTACGGTTTTTTCCCCGCGAGCGGTAACCGCTATAAACCGCGAAACCGCTCGAGACGGTACTAAATCAATCCCGGGTAAAACCGCAAGTGCGGCCGCTTGTATTCGTTTTCCTGTTTCATAAACTCACGCGGTTAAAAACCGCTGCGGTTTAACCGTAGTGCGGCCATAGCCTTACTTATAAACGCTAAACGCGTTATGCGCTAATGAGCGCATTTTAGTTAAACAGTGTTTTGTTCCGTTTTCGCGCGTGACAGTTCCCGTCTGACAGAAAGTGACAAGTCCTTATTCAGTGATAAGATTTTAACATGCGGTTATAAGTAAGACGGTTAATGAATAAAACACCACCATAATAATACTTACTAAATACTAAAACATAATAAGAACACAAGTTTGTATGACACTCAGGCGATTTATACCTCTAATATTTTGTTAAGTTATATTATATGTATGACAAATTTATATCTTTAGATTTGACATATTCAGCCTTTTTTGTTATGTAGGTTTTAAGTTTTCTGAACTTGTACTTGTTTATCACACGCTGGCTAAGTATGGGTTGGTAGACTTTACACATCATCAAGGACGTTAAGAACTCTCAGACATGTAGGTTTCATCATGATGTTTTCCATCACCGTTTGAAGTTGGCGCCAATCAACAATACGCACATAGCTTCGAAAAGACAGAGGAGTGTTCCGCGGGATTCGAATTTTGGACTTACGGATCGCAAGTCAAACAGTATCCCGACTAGGCTGCCGATACGGTAACTTCACACAAACTGCAATTGAAATTTCGCAATAAATCATCATATTTTTATGACGTATCATATTCCAAAATCTCGAACAAAACTCTTTAAATTCACTTTTATTGTGCCGCTAAAATCTTGGCTAGATATTATAAATGGCTCTTTCAACAGACATAAACTGTGAGTCGTTAAATTAAAACGATATTTTCCAGGCAATGACACAGCACATATCGTTTCAGATTGCAGATCAGTAGCAGAGATGCTCAACCTAAAAAAATAGTCGATCGACGAATAAAATCGTTATAGATAAAAAAACTGAAACAACAAACTTCAAGATAGGCAATTTTGTTCACTTGGATGGCATATTTTTGCATTTATTTTGTTTTAAAAATAACAGTACTATCTATACCGATTTAGATAAAATGTATATGACACCATCTCTGAAGTATGACCTACCATTAAAAAAAAACTTCAAAATCAATTCATAATTGGCTAAATAATCGCGTAACAAACATAAAAACAAGTATCTATATTAAAAGAAAATTATTTTTTTTTGAGATTACTTTTTGCCGCCAAAAATCCTTAATTTTGTTTATTTTTATTTTATTTTGATGTACCCAGTGTCATTCTCACGACTAAGACGAATCTATTGACACCACTCACATCAAAATCGGTCAAGCCTTTCAGGTTCTATGGCGTGCCAAAGAAATATACATACATACATACATACACTCGAAAAACGTAACCCTCCTTCTTACGAAGTCAGGTAAAAAATAGTCGAATTCTCAATTCCTCCAAAAATCTAAAATCAACCCTCTTTCTTTTTGATATCGGTAAAAAAATCTAGAAATGAATAAAAATATAATCGCAATAATTTTATTTAAAATCCAGTCTACAATTTTATTATTTAATTTTATAGTAATTTATAATTTACTCCAAATGGTAGGAACAATCTGCAGCCTCTTAAATAGGGCTGCCGGAAAACAGATTTTTAACGCGAGCACAGTTAATCAGCCGGTACTAGAGATTCTTTTGGCACCATACTATAGTTTCCACACGCTGTCTTCTTTCATTAAAAGCTCAAACTAATCGTAGAAATTGAAACAAACACCAGACAAAAGAAATAAAAAAAACTAAATAGATTTTAATATATCTACGTTTGACCACCAACTTGCCAGATGTTAAAACGACGGCGTAGCCGAGGATGGAGAACACACATGGAGAACCACAATATCTCTATATTTCTTGAAAATACCTAACCTCTGAACATCGATGTGCGGCAACACAAAAGCCAAAATTGCAATGCTTGTTAAATCCAAGCTGATTTTGGACTCCTATCCAATCTATTTTCAACCCAAATATACAGCAGCGTTGCAACTGAGCTATCCTTTTGTCTCTAAACAAATTTTCATTAATATTATGATTTCTCCAGAATATTTCGAGATGACATTGTCCAGAGGTATTGTATTTTAGTAATTTTACGGAGTTTACCTCCGGAGGGTAAAGATCCCACTTCGTTTGGAGAGCGGCAAAAAGTCTAGACGTGTAGTACTTGAACAACAAAGAACTCGGAAATTTGAGTGGATGCTGACGAAAATGTATACGTTTTGATTAATATTTTGAGGGAACCGAAACTGTTTGACCACGGAACAACTTGACACGGATAACTTGCACCTCTTTGATGTACATGTAAGTCATGCTTTAAGCCTGGAACTTATTTTTTAGAATTCGACTTGGATCCTTACTCCTGTTTACCGTAAGAATGGGCTGACAGGTGCTTTTAGGGTCATGAATGTTCAAACTTGGTTGTAGCAAGGTTTGTCAATCTATAAAAAAATAACCAGCAAAGAAATTCAGGATAAAGCTGGAGTTACACCGTTAAAAAAGGAAAATTTAAGAATATGGTCTTAGGAGCTTCATTACGACTCCGGACCGCTACCAGGCCACAAATACTGAGCACAAAAAAAAACATGTCTTAAAGCAAAAAATTAAGGTATTTATTATATGTCGGCAGTTCAAAAATTTCTTCAAGCTTGTGCTACAGGTGACGCCACCAACGTTGGCACCTCTTTTTTTGGTTAAACAAATACTGTTTAGAGATTTTTACCACTCGCATCCTTCAGTCTTTTTTTACGTTAGATAAATCTACAATTGACCACCAACTCGCCTGATCTGATGCGACGGTGTGGCCGAGGATGGAGTTCTGGAGGATGGCTGCTTATACTTATGAAACGCAGCTGAACATGAGCTGCTTTAAAATGATAATTCGTTGCTTGTAGTTCACAAAAGTAAGTGATATGTTGAAGAGATTTATTGATGTAAGTCATGTTATTTGTATGAAAGTTTAGCTTTTTTTTTAACCGACTTCAAAAAAGGATTTAGAAAAATATTTTTTTGTTTTAAAGGAAATATTTTCGGAATTGTCTCATAGAAATCTTATAAAAATGTATAAATTCAGTGATTAGACATAGACAGAAATTTATTGTGACAAAAAACATACAACACACAGTAAAAATCATACACAAAATATATAAAATGTTTTTGTCACAATCCGGTCCCAGCTCAGCATAGTGCTAGTTGTAAACAACCAGCGCTGGTCGTCCTCTGGGACCGGTAGTTGACGGATTAGGTGTTTAAAACACAATTGCGCATTTTGAATTCAGTTATCTCATGTTACCTCATCCATATTTTCATACCTCCACGTAGCAGATACATAATTTATCTTGTACCCAAAGAAAACAAGTCTCTGTTAAAAATGTACCGTCCCCGTGCTCACGAATATCTGTAATTCTATTATAGAGGTTGCTTTGTTATTAAACTTTCATTTGCCTGATTTCGGGAGCAACAGTCTGCCTGTGGGCCACGATCTTCTCTATGACCCTGGTATTTTTAGAAAATACTATGTATGACAATGTTACACGAAAATATAAAATATTCTTGAGCTATAAAGTATATACCTCATACAAGACCTCATACAAGTGGCGGGAAGACGCTGGATGCAAGCCGCTTCCAATCGGTCATTTTGGAAATCCATGGGGGAGGCCTATGTCCAGCAGTGGACTTCTTATGGCTGAGATGATGATGATAATGATGATAAAGAATATGATTTTGCTAATGTTTTATTATTGATGAGTTATTCCAGTTTCAAAATGCTTCTGAGTCTGTAGTTCGACCATCGTTCATCTCGCTAGCGCATATTAACATTTTTATAGATATAACAGGACTGAATGAAATTAAAAAAAAACGTCCCACAGAAAAAATATATTTTTTTCAACTTTTTTTTTTATCCAAGTAAATTACCATATTCGAGTGAGACGGATGATGGTCGAATTACAGACTTTTACACGAGACATGACTTAGTAGACTTAGCAAACACATTTAATTAAACAGCGCAAGTCAGCTTGCACAGGCGCTAAGTGCCTACTTAGTAGATAGCTACTACTTAGACTTACAGAGAGACTTACAGAGTGCATCTCGGTCTAACATGTAGTTTGTATATCTCTTCTAGCACGTGGCAAAGTACTGAAGTGTCCGGTCGAACGGAAACTTAAACTGCAGAGTGTGCTTGAAATAATTATTCATTAAAGCCGATGGCAAGCGGGGTTTGAACCCACAACCTTCTTTCCTTTCAATATTCCATTTTGTCTTCGCTTGTTCTAGAATTTTCTTGATTGTTATTGATTTATCGCGCGAGCGAAACGAGCAATTATCTTCCGAAAACACGTACGAAACGCTTTGGCTCCACTTTCATTGTGCGTACCGCCAAAACGTGGAATTCGCTGCCTGAATGGCTCTTTCCGAATATATATAATCTAGGTGTCTTCAAATCGCGAGTGAATAGGTTTCTTCTAGCCAAGCGCAAGCCTATCGTCGAATAAAAAAATCTGTACTCAAATTGATTCAAATCTTCCTATTTTATATAGATTGAAAAACTCTTTATTGTACACCATTGAACAAATACAGTATTACAGACAACTTACAAAACTAGTGTGACAACAGCCTTATATTAAGTCTAATGTTTTTTATATGAAAAATTACAGGTCAGGCACTTATGTCTATTTTTAAATCACTACTCTAGCAAAATCGAGTTGATGGTCAATCGTAGATCTATCTTGCGTATAAAAAAATAATTATTGGTTGAGTACCAATAAATTATATTTTAATTCACTCACTGCAAGAAAATATTGTATGTACATCTGCTATGGGCGAAACTGTTGACACTATTTATATTCTAAGATTTTGATTTCATCATCATCATCATCTCAGCAATTAGAAGTCCACTGCTGGATATTAGGCTTAGGGACCATGGATTTCCAAAAGGACAGATTGGGAGCGGTTGCATCCAGCGTCCTCGTCGCTTGTATGAAGTCTAGATTTTAATTTATGTTGAACCAACTGAGGTAGAATCACTTGACCGGTATATTACTTAGTTTACAATACAACACAATACAAAAACACTTTCATCATCATCATCTCAGCCATAAGAAGTCCACTGCTGGACATAGGCCTCCCCCATGGATTTCCAAAAAGACCGATTGGAAGCGGCTTGCATCCAGCGTCTTCCCGCCACTTGTATGAGGTCATCTGTCCATCTCGTGGCTGGTCTTCCTACGCTGCGCTGCGCTGGCACGTGGTCTCCACTCGAGAACCTTTCGGCCCCATCGGCCATCAGTTCTGCGTGCTATGTGCCCTGCCCACTGCCACTTCAACTTGCTAATCCGCTGTGCTATATCGGTGACTTTTGTACGTCTACGTATCTCTTCATTTCTGATTCGATCTCGTAGAGAGAGCATAGCCTTCTCCATAGCTCGTTGCGTGACCTTGACCTTCCTTATACAAAAACACTTTATTGACACCATAATAAAACAAACATTAGGTACATGATAAGGACGTTATACTCGTATCTAAATACCTTTAAACGAGCAATTCTTTATACTCTGAATCTCAGAAACGGCTCCAACGCTTATAATGAAATTTGGTTTGTAGGTAGATTAGGGGACGATAAATTGATCTTGCTAGGTAATTTTTTTTTAGTGAACGGGTTCACTCGTATTTCTCGTATTTTTCACTGGTTTGCTCGTATTTTCAGTCATAAAAAATCCGAGTGGAGCTCGGTCGCCCAGGTACTACATAATAATAGAGATAAACTTACATAGGTATACTAAACATAAAATATTGTGATGTGATAGAAAACTGAGTCAATGAGTAAAGATAATGGTGGATAAAGTTTAGTTTTTTAATCTAAAGTGAAACTATAAGTTGCTCGGTAAACACAACTATATCATACACGACTGCACTACATGCATGGCAGTAACATACTATAGAGTCACTGACACTTGAATACGGTAATATTATGCTCTTTGTTCAAGATGCAAAGCATCTTGTATCTAAAGGTAAAGAAGCGCTCCACGTAAGCCGGAGTAAAGCGGGGTAAAGTGTCCACATCAGTCTGCGGGTAAGTGCGGCGTACAGAGCTTCACAAATAAAATAGCATTTCCCTTCGAACGGGTAATGGAAAAACAGAGGACGGTGAGTTGACACCACTAGAACTGTGGACTTGGCTAAAATTTTATTAGCAATGTTGTATTTTAAGATAAAAATTAATTGATTTGTTTAAATTATGTTTTTCTTACAAACGTTCTATTAATTTTATTAACCCCCGACCCAAAAAAGTGGAGTGTTATAAGTTTGACGTGTGTATCTGTGTACCTGAATATCTGTCTATCTGTTGCATCGTAGCTCCCAAATGGATGGACCGATTTTGATCTATTTTTATTTGAAAGCAGATTTCATCTAGAGGGTTCTTAGCTTAGCTTCATCAAAATCGGCTCAGCCGCTTTTATCTATCGGGGGTTTTTAGTTTTATAAACTTACACTTGTTTTAGTACAAATCTGACTTTTTGCCTTAATACAAGCCAACTTTGAAATCTCTAAATATACGACTTAAATTTGATGCTTGGTCAGTCCTGATGCGACGATAGTGATATTGATGAAGGTGATAGAAGTAAGCTGATGCTGCAGCCACGATTGTTTCTTCTCCAGGGAACTCTTCAACAGCTAGTAGCATGGAGAAAATAACACAAACCAAATTATAGTTTATCATCATCATTATCAATATCATCATCATCATCATCTTAGCCACAAGAAGTCCACTGCTGGGCATAGGCCTCCCCCATAGATATCCAAAAAGACCGGTTGGAAGCGGCCAGCATCCAGCGTTTTCCTGCCACTTACAATTATAGTTTATACATAAAACTAATTATACAAGCTGCGTCCCGCAACTCCACCTTTTCACCCACTTAGTGCTGAAAACGGTGATGGTGATGAAATATCAAAATATTATAAAAGCAACCACTATTGTTAATTTGAAATGACGGAGTAACTACTCTGTTTGTTTGTTACCTTTTCACGTATAAGCGGCTGGACCGATTGTTATGAAATTTTGTGGAGAGACAGCTGAGCATCTTAACACGAGTTTTAACATTACACGCGTGGAACCGTGAGGCCCAGTGTTTAGCCATTTATGCATGGAAAAGGTGACATACAGACAGAGGACCAGAAAGACAGAGATAGAGAGTTACTTCCGATTTCATAATAGTAATTAGGATAGATTTCAGATTATTCCTTAAAAAGCGCCTTCTAAATGCGCAATTTTGTTTTTAAAACCAAACAACTACACCAATTTTGATGAAGAATACACAATTTTTTATGAATTTTCTATGGAATCAAATGAAATTAATTGCATTCAAATAAGAAATAATTTTCTAAATCGGTTTATAAAAGACAAAAACATAAAATAATATGACCGAAATGAGAACCTTCATTTCGAAGTCGGTTAAACAGACAGTAAGACTGTCAATATTAAAAAGACAGTAAGACTGTCAACATTAAAAAGACAGTAAGACTGTCAACAGCAAAGTTTTGTCTCAAGTCGACAGTTTTCTTAGCCGGCTGAGTGTTCGAGTGAGATAAATGTGGTAGCCGTATAATTTGCACTATTTATCCGGTGGTTAACAATTACGCGGTGAAGTGCGTTCGATATTACTGGATGTAGGTACAGTCAGCCGCAGAAAACGCTCAACATTTGTCATCTATACAATACAACAAGTATCTATATTAAAAGAAAAATAAAATCCCCGACTACAGAACAGCGGTGTTTGCAGTCTATCTTACGATTTTTTTACGCTTGATATGCTGTTGAGTGTACGTTTTTTGTGAGAAAGTATACGTAAATCGTTGTAAAAGGTTATATATAAATGCGAATTCTTTAGAATAATTCTATTCAAATTAAATACTTATTTATTTAAAAGTTCGTTGGAGGTTACGAAAAAGCATATTTTTTTTATTTTTGCGAGTGTCGTATTATTATTATTACAAAAAAATATAGCCTATGACACTCAGGGAGTGAACACAAATCTAACGACACCTCGCGTATCAAAATTGGTATAAAATATAGCCTATGACACTCAGGGAGTGAAGACAAACACAGACAGACGGACGTACATAGGGAGACTATAAGGATTGCTTATTTACTACGGAACCCTAAAAATGCTGTTTGTAAACAAATTTTCATATTTCTTCTTTATTGCGTACAGACCAAGTTCTGTAAATAATCTTACATAAGCATTAAGTATAATTTAAAAAACTGAAAAAAACGATTCTAAATAGAAACTCAAAATACGCAATATGTATAACGCCTGCAGAAAATTGAATGCACACATATAAGCGACTTTGCTATTCACTTTTCTACAGTTGTTTGGATCATACTTTTCTAGTTATTTTGTTATAAAAACAAAAGTACTGCATAGATTTTGATTAAATTTATATGAGACCACTTCTGAAATATGATCTACCAAATATTGACTAAATACTTATTGGATTGTGACAAAAACATTATACTTTTTAATGATATTTATTTTATGTTATATGTTTTTTGTCGCAATAAATTTCTGTCTATGTCTATGTTTATGTAAATACAAAAACAATCATCAAAATCAACGCACAATTGACTGAGTAATCAGTGAACAAACATACAAAAAAAAATACAGACCGAATCACCTCCTTCTTTTTGGAAGTCGATTAAAAATTAGCAAATAACAAAAATTAGCATTTATTCACTGTAACCAAAATTTTACGGTGAATTTTATTGAAATTGCAAATGTGATATTAATTTTATTTAATTTCGTTGTCCGCTTTCAGCTCACTGGACACTGGTTGGATTACAAGTGAACACACAAATGTGAATATCTACTTTTATCTTTTTTCAGTGGCCTGACCGTAACTGGAAAAAGTTTAATTGTTTTTTTTTAAATAATGTAAACCCTAGCGTGTAGTTTGATCATACAAACTATAACAACACAAAACTAATTGAAATTCCTAAAATAACTAAATGCAAAAAAATAAATAAACAAGTATGTATATTAAAAGAAAAACAAAATACCCAACTTCAGAAAAGCAGTATTTGCACTCTAACGTTTTCATTTGATAGATAGATAAACTTACGCACGCTACTTACTTACGCTTGATACGCCGTTGAGTGTACGTTTTGTGTGAGAAAAGTCGGGTAAAAATTGACTTTATATACCATATTCAGTTAAAAAATAATCCACAACACTGCCAAGAGAGCTACTCTACCTTTATTTCCTTCCTTGATCCCACATCTATACACCTGACAAAAGGCGGAGTTTCCACGGAGCTCTCATTTTTGTTCTGAAACATAGATCAGTATCAGTATTCTAGAGGATCCGGGACAAAATCGCAGCAACAGATGACTTAATATAGACGTCACACATATTTGCAAATTAATAAATTTGTATATTCTGTGATTTTTAGCAAACTGCGTAAGAAGGAGATTTAGGTTTTTCAGGTGGATGTATGTTTTCATTATCTCATACAGACTTCTTTACTGCCTAAGTGTCAGCTTTTTTTTGTATAGATAATAATAAAACTCACAAAAAATTAAAAATTGCAGTGTTTGTGACCGATTTCGATTTGTGTTACCTTTTCACGACCAAATGGCTAAACCAAATGGAAATATGGTACAGCTGAGGACCCGGAGATGGACATAAGCTACATTTTGTCATCATCATCACGATTCACCATCACCATCGTTTTTATCACTACGTGGGTGAAACCGCAGGGCACAACTTGTAACTAGCAATATTCAAGGGCATATTAATTATACTATGGAAATTAACGTGGTTTTCACACATTTAGTCTATAGTCGGATATTTCGGCTCAAAACAGACGTGAGTGACCCGTAGTTTTTATTTAAAAACATATTAATTAGTTGTCATACGAAATGCTTAAAGAAATAAAACCGAAACAAATTCTAAATAAAAGCCTCAGTTAAAGTTTTGTTAAAGATCCATAATGTATGGACGCCGCGCACTCTCAGGCATCGATCGCGCGCAAGTCATATAATAACAACGTAAATAAAATACGTGGTGTAGTGATCGCGCGACTTGCATAATCTCTGCGCGAGTGGTTTGAGTGTCCGTAATTTTTGTTTTCTCAGTATAATTAGGTCTAATATTAACCACCTATTTTGTTTCATTATTTGGAACGAGAATCGAGTACTGGGGCCCAATTCAGTTATTCAAGACCGCTCCATAGCCGAACCATATGTGGAGCGTTTCCCGTCGGCCGCCATAGTTTTTTTGATTCAGTCACTTTTATGTCATACAATTGACATATTTGATGAAACGTAACACGTCCTTCGCTCGTTACTAAATCAAAAAAAGATAGCAGCCTACAGGACATGTTTCGCACAAGGTTCAGTTACGGATCGGTTTTGAATAACTGAATTGCCCCCCTGAACACTCTGTATCAATATTGCTAGTATCCAGTCACTCTGTATAATAAAACAGACTGATTTACTTTCGTTTTACAATGTTCAATCAATCAATAACACTTAATTGACACCACATAAATTAATAACACAATAAACACATAAGGCACAAAAGGCGGTCTTATCGCTAAAAGCGATCTCTTCCACACAACCTTGGGAAGTGTTGGAAAAAGTATATGTAAAGGTAGGCGGTGATGTTGATTTATGAGATACTCGTAGATAAATTAAGTTTAAGAAAAGAAAACAAATAAAATTTAAAATAAACTACTTAAACTTACTAAATACATAGACAGATACATACATACATAATTATAAAGTTTATAAATAAATTTACACAAATAACATTATTAAAGATTAATCAAGAGAGCTAGAAAAAAAAAACAACCAAACGTATAGCAAATAATTTCAGAATATCTATGAAAAGGCGTTCTCCACTACTGTAATAGTCGTTGCACGCACACCTAATCATTTTTGGCCCCGATCAATATCGCTTCCCGGTAAAGGATAGTGGGGCAAAATGGCACCCTTATTAAAACCGTCGGCTTCCTGTGAATATGCATGAACTGCTTACGAGCCCTGAGTTAAAGAGCCAACTGTAAGGCTGATACACACTAATGATAATATAGGTGAAGAAGCAAAAAAGGTGATAAGTTAGTGTTATTTTTATGGGAAAGTATTACTTATGGTTTAAAAAACTGAAATAACCAACTTCGTTGTACGAAATTTGGTTTTCTTAGACATATTATATTTATTTTCCAGATATTTTATTTCAAAAATCAAAGTACCGAAATGATTTTCATAAATGTATATGGGATCATCTCTGAAGTATGGCATGCCATAAAAATAAGAATCATCAAAATCGATTTATAATTGGCGAAGTGATTGCGTAACAAACATACAAAAAAAAATACAGTCAAATTGAGAACTTCCTCCTTTTTGGAATTCTGTTAAAAACAGTTCTATATCTCATATATTTAAAATTATTTTAAGCATATAAAAAAATAAGACAGAGGTGATTCTATTGGCCAAAACATAAGTAATAATCCCTTTCGTCTTGTTAACACCATCTCTTCATTTATATTTATATTCTGGGTGTGTGTAAGTTTTGAACTATCCATCACATTTGTAAATACTTCAGTGCTTACACACTGAGGTATTTTCAAATTTGATAGACTCAAAATTATCGAATGTTTCTAAATTTTATTCAATTTTATACGGTTCTTGAAGTTAGTAGTGAACACCAAGCTTAAGTAAGGTATTACATGCCTTACAATTTTGATGAGCTAATTAATACGACCTCTGCAAAGGGCTGCTTTCATAACTTAGATGTTGCGCGTAAGTATTTGTTTTCACGTTCGTTCTATTCCTATGTATCAAATATATTAAGCATCTTATTTATTGTTTCCTTATTCATATGTACCTATATCTGTTTAAATAATTCTTCTAATTTATTTATATTTATTATGTTAAAATTATATAATATCCATATAATTATCTATTATTATAGACTCCACAATAATATTACATAAGATATGAAATTTAGTTTCAAATAGAACTGCTATTTTATAGACTTGTCAGATTATTGTTTCAAATAAAAGTATCGATTTGTTATTAGATACCCGTACAATCCCCACTATCCCCTCCGCGTCAGCGATTGCTCGATTAGACGGCAAAACAGCAACGTTTTTATATTTCGGTAATTAGAAGAATTTCGCAAACTAAGCTTTTTTCAAACAAACACTGATGAACAAAAATAAATTAAGGGCTTTTTGTTTTAGTACGTTTACATTTATGCTATATTTTGGAGCGAGCGCATTTCTCAACGAGTATACTTAATTTGTGTAAAATAAATAGATTTCCCCCAAAGTTTCCGGCAGCCTAGTCGGGAGACCGTTCGACTTCGCAAGTCAATCAATCAATCAATCAATCAATAACACTTTATTGACACCACATAAAGTAATAAGACAATAAACACATAAGAAAATGGCACAAAAGGCGGTCTTATCGCTAAAAGCGATCTCTTCCAGACAACCTTGGGATGTGATAGAAAAAATTATGTAAAGGTGGGCGGTGGTACTAATAAGTCCTGGGTTCCAATCCCGCGGCACGGACCTCTGTCTTTTCTAAGTTAAGTGCGTATTGTCGATTGCCGCCAACTTCAAACGGTTAAGGAGAAACATCGTGAGGAAACCTACATGTCTGAGAGAGAGATCTTGAAAGATGTGTTAAGTCTGCCAACCCGCACTTGGCCAGCTTGGTAGACTATGGCCCTACCCTTATCTCAAACAGGGCTGATAAAAAAAAAACCTGGTGTGGTCTTGCTGGAGAACATGCTCTGAGACAGGACCACTTTAAATTGATATTTTATACAAAAGTAACAACATACAATTGTATTATTTTGATAATACAAAAATGTACATTTTTATACAGTCCAGAATCCACCTAATTCCACCCATCCCATTCCACTACAGGACTAGCAGAAAGTCGGCGAATTACCAACCATTTCTCGTTGAAATACCAAAAATTCGTACTCAGCGATATCGGTCCACGTTCTTGATGCCTACTGAACAGGGATGAAATTCCTTGCCGCCATCTCTGTTTCCTAAAAACAACAGTCTTGAAATTTTCAAGGCTAGAGTGAATAGATATCTTCCAGGTCGACGAGCGACGAAAATTTATGGAATTAAAAAGATTGATTTAAAGATTGATAAAGTCACCGAAAAATATGTTATTTCACTTAGGGCAAATTTTTCAATTCCCAGATAAAAACTATTTGTCAGTTACAAAATATTGCTTTCTTTTTCTTAAATTATATGAAAAAAAGGACAGAGCCAAAATATATCTGACAGATACTTTATCTGAGGACTGAAATATTAGCGCTTAATCAATTGCTTTTGTGAATTAAAATTAAAATGTGAAAACAAGGGCGTCGCCAAGGGGGGGGGCAGGAGGGGCAGCTGCCCCCCGTAGAGATTTAAAAATGTAGCCAATTGCAAAGCAACCAAAGTCCTAAGGCCGTGCCAATTGTACCTGTACCTACAATTCATATTTTTCTCATCCTCCATAATATTAACTTGACCCCCCCCCCCCCCCCCCGGGCCACGGGCTGGCGCGGCCTTTGTGTGAAAATAGGTTAATTTATAATTGATTTAAAATTAATTAAATAAAATTAAAATTATGTTAATTGAATATCACAAGATATTTGCTAACCTCATTTAATCGTTATTAGATATGGATTCTGAATTTCCATATAGGTCTGATCAAAATTTAACAAACATTTATTACCACTTTGAATTTATATAAAATAGACTATCAAATATAATAATAAATATTTGTGGATATTTCACACAACACCATCTAGCCCAAACTAAACAAAGTTTGTACTATGGAACTAGATGGCTGATAGAATACATATAATATACTTTTTTTTGTAAAAAATAAATACATATGATACATAGAAACACCCAGACACAGAACAAACGTCCATGCTCATCACACAAAAGTTTGCCCTTGGTGGGGATCGAACCCACGACCTACAGCTCGGAAAACAGACATACTGCCAAATGAGCCACAAGGCCAGTCGAGTGTAAAATCTTGTAAAAAAATATTAAACAATTATATTCGAACGATAGTACCAGCCAGCAATTTATCTAAAAGTAGAAGTGAAACCGTGGTATACATAAGGTACCCTAATGAGCGCTAAATGATCGCCCCCTCTGTGCAAACACAGTCTCGCGCTTAGCCTTTTTTCCCGCAATATTGTGAGCAATAAGATTCGGCCGTAATCGCCACATTACTACTGCTACGCCCTAACTACACAATATACTCAATAGTCCAGTGTCAATACTGTGCCTAGTAAGATCAACGTGGCAATGTGGTCAGCATGCTGGGTATGCTGCCAACTGGCAGTGGGTTTAGATTTAGATTGTGTTTAGACCTTTATCGGTCTGGGTAATCGATATGCTTTATGTGTAGTAGTTTAGTTAATTGAGTCTATATATTGTTTTGATGTAGTTGATAAAGGCAGATTAACGGAAACATCAATTTTTTTTTTCGCTAGACAGATCTACTTCTGACCACCAACCCCCTGATGTTAAGCGACGGTGTGGCCGAGGATGGAGCTCGTCGATCTAGAAGATATCTATTCACTTTAGCCTTAAAAATTCCAAGATTGTATTTCTCAGGAAACAGAGATGGTGGCAAAGAATTCCATTCATGTGCAGTACGCATCAAGAACATGGACCTATATCGCTGAGTACGGATTTTTTGCATATCAGTGGGAAATGGCAGGTAATTCGCCGACAGGTACAAAACATTAGACCTTTGTTACCAAGACCATGTCAAGACACGCATATGGCAGTATTCCGTAGATAATTCTGTAATCTAGCGATGTAAGCTGTAGAATGTAATATGGGAATATATAATTCATACATATATATATAACCACATACACACATACATACCTACATACATACAAAAATAAATTCACCGAAAGTATAAGCCTCCGTTAAAAAATAAAAAAACTGTGACATGCTGATAGACTGACAAACTGACTGACTATGAGGAAACCTTATAAATTGACTGACTGGTCAGTTATAAGATTTCCTCATAGTACTATGAGAGCCTAAAAACCAACATGGTTAATTCCAAGTGTTATAAATATTTATTCAGATTGTCTGGCCGAATCTGGTTGACCGAAAAATGCGCAAGCGGCGACTTTTCCAGGGACCATTCAGAGAAGTATGGTGCCATTCGATTAAATAACATTTGGCCTTAACTTGAAAATAACTTTTTTTTTATAAACAACAGTTTGCATTATGTACTAAACAAGCAAATATTGTTGTTGTAAAAGCTAAATAGTAATTTTAAAAATATTTTAGATAATTATAGTTTAAAAAACTAAAAAAAAACGCAATTCGTTTACTTGGATGACATATTAAAAACTAAAGTACCGAACCGGTTTTGATAAAATTTATATGGGACCGCCTCTGAAGTATGACCTACCAAACAAAAAGAAATCATGAAAATCAAATCATAATCGAAGTATCGTTGAACAATCATACAAAAACATACAGTAGAAATGAAAACCTCCTCCTCCTTGGAAGTCGGTTAAAAATAAGTCGAGCATAGATACTGCAACGATGTATATAGTGTCATAAGGTATTATATCGGGCTAAGTAAAGACATACATTCATATGAAATTATTTCCAGATGTTAGTGCTATTACTGTTATTAGAAGGAGTGGTCTCGGCTAAATGCATTAGACGCTGAATGAAATTATGAAATGACGAGACGGGACGTCGCTGTGTAGCCACAAATAAAAAAAAACATAATTAAAGACACATGTGCTGCCATGGCGTCATTGTGCCAAATAGAATGATTCATGTATTTATTATTATTTTATAATTTTTTATTGCTGTATAATTTTAATTTTAATTTTATGACTTTCATTTACATTTTACTCTATTATCACTTTATTTATTTCTTAATTATTGTTATTATGTTATGTGATTATATTATTCTTCTTTATTCAATTTAAATCTCGGGTCGCAGCCCGGTCCTTTTATGGGCATCAGTGGAGCCGAAGCCAACGCTGAGAGGCCCTTTACAAAAAATAAAATCATGATTATATTATTATTATTATTCTATGAGTATTAACTCGAAATAAATGTTTTTTTTCCATTTTAAGCGTTCCATAACTCAAAAAGTATAAGTATAAGTGTTTAGAAAACTCAAAAACCCCCGACAAAAAAATGGCTAAACTGATTTAGAAGAAACATAGCTAAGTACACTTTCGATGTGTTGTGTGTTGTGTGTGTTCTCTTTCAAACAAATAAAAACTAGATCAAAATCAGTCCATCCGGTTGATAATTTTGTTTGAAAGGGGATTTCATCTAGATTGTTCTTAGCAAGTTTCGTCAAAATCTGTGCAGCCGCTTTTTTATCAGGGGTTTTCGAGTATTCTAAACTTACACTTGTCTAACAACTCGTTTGATAGTAATCAACTATTTGGTCAAGGATGTAACGTGAAACTAAAGGAAACTTATGCAATTCACTTCATGTCTTAAAGATTCCTAGATCCTCAGTTACAGGAAACAAAGAAGACAGTAGATATAAGTTGATGCGACGCGTGACCAAAATGCTGGTGCATATCTGGCCCAACGCATAAGCATTGCCATTCATCGTGGCAATGCGGTTAGCATTCTAGGTACGCTGCCAACTGGTAGTGGGTTTGAGCATTTGGATTATCTTTAGACCTTTATCGGTCTGGGGTAATCGATATGCTTTTTGTGTAGTAGTTTAGTTAGTTGAGTCTGTATATTGTTGTGTTAATGTTAATAAAGATATAAGTTAATCTGTGGTTAATGTGTGGTGTGTGGTGTGTGTGTGGTGTGGTGTGGTGTGTGTGCATCATGAATTTGAAAATGAATATGAATATATCGAATATTATGAAAGAGAAAAATAACTGTTTATTTATCATTTATAATCTTTTACAGTGATTTGACGCATACTTTCTCACAAAAAATGAACACTCAACAGCGTATCAAGCGTAAATAAATCGTAATTTAGACTGCAAAAACTGCTTTTCTGCAGTCAGGTATTTTGTTTTTCTTTTAATACAACTTTGTAGATAGATAAGGTTCTACGTTCCTCAAAAGGTAAAAAATATTTCAAAAAATTCACAAAAAATGAGAATCAATTCTATATTTTTTGTTACCGTTAACGAGCATAATAATAAGGGGGATAATTTAAATTCATCATCAACATCATCTCAGCCATAAGAAGTCCACTGTTGGACATAGGCCTCCCCCATGGATTTCCAAAAAGACCGATTGGAAGCGGCTTGCATCCAGCGTCTTCCCGCCACTTGTATGAGGTCATCTGTCCATGTCGTGGCTGGTCTTCCTACGCTGCGCTTGCCAGTACGTGGTCTCCACTCGAGAACCTATCGGCCCCATCGGCCATCAGTTCTACGTGCTATATTCCCTGCCCACTGCCACTTCAACTTGCTAATCCGCTGTGCTATATCGGTGACTTTTGTACGTCTACGTTTCTCTTCATTTCTGATTCGATCTCTTAGAGAGACTCCGAGCATAAATTAAATTAAATTAATTAATTTAAATTAAATAGAATAATTTATTAAATTTCGTCTACAAAAATGTTATCAATTTTTTATATTCGATCATTAGGGGGGCAAATGGGCTCTGACAGCCCCGGCTAGTCACTGCGACCTTTCCAGATCTATTGTGACATCCCCTATTACCCCCTATATCCCCATATCCCCTATTAAATAAAATATTAGTAGTATTACAAACATTAAATCCCGCTATCACCTGAAGGCAGCTCTGGCTTAGTTCCGAAATATTCTTATAGTTCTCGAAACATCGACGTTGGATCAAGGAAAAAGGAACTTTGAACTTTTTTAATTTCCGTCTGGCATGAGCACTGTATTGATTGCTGGAGACGACGGATTCGCGATTTCTGACCTGAAAAAGTCGTTTCGGTGAAATGACAATCGGTAATCCGAATCTAACTCTATTAAAAACGATTCAGAGAATCCTATTCAACCGACTTCAAAAATGGAGGAAGTATATTTATTTATAGTTACCGACTACTCATGGATGCCATTGTCAGAACTGGACCAAATTGAAATGGAACCACACGGGAAGCACCAGCTTTCAAAAAAAATAAGAATCAGCAAAATCGGTTCACCCAGTTAAAAGTTCTGAGGTAACGAACATTAAAAAAAACAGTCGAATTGAAAACCTCCTCCCTTTTTGAAGTTGAAGTTGAAAAAAGCTGAAACAACCGACTTCAAAATACACAATGATTTCGTTTATTTAGAAGTGCCGTTAAGTTTTTTTGTAGAAACTAAACTACATATCCGATTCTGATGAAATTTCTGTGGGACCAATTTAAAATTAATATATCATTTCAAATAAATAATAATCAGTTTGTAAATTACCTTATCGGTGAGAAACATTAAAATTTGAAAGACAATTTACTTATTGTTAGGGTTCCGTACCTCAAAAAGAAAAACGGAACCCTTATAGAATCACTTTGTTGTCCGTCTGTCCGTCTGTCCGTCCGTCCGTCCGTCCGGGTGTCAACACCTTTATCTCGGGAACGCGTGAAGGTATCGTGTTGAAATTAACCATATACGCAGATCCATAGTCTCTTGCTGCAGAAAGAAAAATCAAATTTCTCAATTTTCGTAAAAAAAAATCGTAAAAAACGCACTTTTCGACACTCACAAGGGAATGAGGGTCCAAATTTTAAGGTGAATTAACCGTTTTATGTGGGGTATCATATGAAAGAGCTTCATTAGCATAAGCTAAAACAGGTTTTTAAATATTTATACGATGTATATTTTTCAGTTTATGAAGGAAAATATAAAAAAATATATGATTTCCCCCTTTTATCTACCAGTTTGTACGGAAACCACGGTGGGCGAGTCTGACTCGCACTTGTCCGGGTTTTATTTTTATGTGAATCACCTAATCAGAAGAGTGAGTTAGACCGACTGTGACGCAGAGCCCAGATGTCGAATCGTTAGGTTGTTTTAAACGAGAAAATTAGAAAATCTACAAAAGAATGAGAAATATATAATATGCTTGTCAAACCTGCTATTAATATTTATATCTTCCAGGTATCCCACGACAGTTTTTTTTCTCTGCGTGACATATGCTTGTTATGACTACATCAATGAAGGGCTAATGTTCTCATTACATTATAATTGTATGTTTTATATGTCATTATCTATGTTTGTCCTTTTTGTGGTCTAAATAAAAAAAACTTCCTACGAATCATCATCATCATCTCAGCCATAAGAAGTCCACTGCTGGACATAAGCCTCCCCCATGGATTTCCAAAAAGACCGATTGGAAGCGGCTTGCATCCAGCGTCTTCCCGCCACTTGTATGAGGTCATCTGTCCATCTCGTGACTGGTCTTCCTACGCTGTGCTTGCTGGTGCGTAGTCTCCACTCGAGAACTTTTCAGCCCCATCGGCCATCAGTTCTACGTGCTATGTGCCCTGCCCACTGCCACTTCAACTTGCTAATCCGCTGAGCTATGTCGAACCTACGAATAACATAGTATTATTGTTCGTACCGTATAATTTTATTAACAAATGTTTTTTGTGATATAGAAAACATACCGTCGCCTATTGAGGCATGCAAATATTGATTATTTTTCTTGGATTGTTTGTATTTCTTTTTATGTGTGCCAGTGTTTTCGATGCGTGATATAACTATAATTTATATATCTAGTATGATTCTAGTATGAGTACGTTTATACTATGGAGAAGAATCTGGCATAGTTTCTTCATCGATTCCAGATTTAATTAGTTTTTTAACTCATTTCAATGTTTCGTTTTAATAGGAAAGAGGTTCAATTATTAATTTATTCGTTACTTTTACAAACTCCTTTTTATACTTTTTTAGAAGCATGCTGATTTGTCTGTTAAAAATTTTTAAACATCCGAAAATATGTTCCCATACCTACAATATGTACGAACATAAATTCTATATTTCATATTATCTAATTTTGTCATGTACTCACTCTAATACGATAAATAAAACACTATAAAAAATCACGTTAATAAGATTCTCCATACTTTCACATCCATATAAACAATAGACATACTATACATAAATTATTTAAAAAAAAACATACAACAGATAATAAAAAATCATACACACAAAATTTATAAGTAAATAATCTTTTTGTCACAATCCGGTCCCAATGTCACTTTCCTTCAAATCTTCTAGTTCTCTGCACCGCAAGAAGTCGCGTTTACACCCTGTATTCAATTAAAAAAGTAAAGTTCGTATAGACTGAGTGATCAGCCCTAGTGTCAAAGATACTAAACCACCGAAAGACCTCTGACCCGACTTGATGATTGCTATTCTAAGAACGAACAACCAGAACGTATCATCCGACCCACGGTAGGGCTCAGAAAGAAATGTCACTCACGGTCTCCCATCTAAAGACTGACCGGCCGTCCGTTGCTGATGGTTCGAGAACACATAGTCAAGCCACACCACACCACGCTACGCCACGCCACGCCACGCCACGCCACGCCATGCCACGTTACGCCACTGCTAGTAGCGACTACGAGTATTCAATAAAACAACACCGCGCCTTCAAACTGTCACGCATTCACGTCAAATAGTTCACTAAACTGTAAAATCCCTAACACCCTAACACCTACGAGCTTTGAGGGCCAATAAAACCCTTTTACGAGTGCTCGACAAAAGCGGAACGGGTTCCTAGATAAAATTTACGGCGGGAGGATGCCGCCGGATTCATCGATGGCTAACTGTTATCTATGGACGGTGGTTTTATGATGCGAACAGTTTTAAATCTGGAATATTTGGGTGCGTTACAACGGTTTTATAGATGTACTGCTTTAGGCAGACCTGCCCGGTGTTTATGGTTTTACATTCGCTATCTCTGCGAACTTACTGATCTTACACGAAACAAAAGACAAGTTCGGCGCTTGTGTTCAAAGCGCGCGGTGGGGTTTATGTCCCGAGACGTGTCGTGTCTTGAAGTTCCGGGACTTTTTGTAAATTTTATGGTCTCGAATTCCGATACTCTCCGGTCGAAACTCGAGACTTCGACACTTTGAAAAGCACGCCTAAAAAAAGACCACATCGTTTTTTTTTTTAATATTTGCATGCTATCACAACTCATAGTGCCAAAATACGTTTTATTTTCACTTGGAAATTGAATAAAGCCACACTTAATGTGTTTTACTTCCAAAAAATGGATTGTGATTGACTGTGATTATAAATATACGCATTGTTTGGATATTTATTAACGATATAGATTGTATAGATTTTAGAATTTGATTTTGAAATTGTTTGTTTTATTGATATATCTCGCCAAAAATCAACTCGAAAGTCCCGAGACGTCCCAGGATTTTGATCTTGAGGGGTCTCGGTCCTGGGACTTTGAGAAAGTTGAGACTTCCCAAACTTTACCGCGCAGCTATCTCTCTCGCGCATCTTAACATTTTTAAACATACAAAATCACTGATTGAGATTATTATAAAATTATGTATGGTTTTTTATCACAGTTTCAAAACATAACCGCCATCAAAGATCTATATTAAAGCTAACCGCAATTACTGCATTGTAAAACTATACTCTTTTCGAACTTTTGTATGGAAATCGAACCACCTTAACAAAAACAATTTGCTCTCCTTCACTCGACTTGGCTTCATCCTATCAGGTAAGCAGGATGCATCTTTATTCATTTTAAAGGTTGTCACACAACAGAATTCCAAGCAATAAAGCATTAAGGTGTACTAAACAGCTCCGTCGGTTAACTTTAACTGTACGTACGTGTAAACAACGCTTATACCCTAGTTTAAACAATAACTTACACTTGGTCGAGTCGACACGACTTGAACGTACGGAGCTCGGCTGCTTTTTGAAATATTTGCTGGTAGCTTGTGCTTTGTGGACTGGAGAGTTTAAGGAGACATTGATTTTAAGTTTTCCAATTGTGTTAAGAATTGTTCTTTAGTGATACGGTTTCCTTAAGGTATTTATACCAAAATAGATGACCTCATACAAGTGGCGGGAAGATGCTGGACGCAGGCCCCTTCCAACCGGTCTTTTTGGAAATCCATGGCCCATGTGCAGCAGTGGACTTCTTGTGGATGAGATGATGATGACGAATCATACCTATCTTGCGCCTAATAAGGCTAAAAAGTAGAAAAACAATGAGGCTCTAATCTAATGAGGCTTCATTAGAGAACCAACAAAACTAGTCTCTTACAAAACTATAAGGTCACGAGACAATTTTATATAACTTGTATAAGAACATAATATAACAAATAAGCATTTCCCAACAACATAATAGAGAATAAACGCTGTTAAAGAGGCATAGCCCTGTGTAACCTAACGCTAAGCAGTGGATTCTCGAATAGCACATTATTATAATCCGCCAACCCTTTCTTTGCACAAAGGGAAATAACAAACGTTTGACATCAAAGCGGAACGGTACAAATCTTTTCGTATTCATACCTAGATAATAGAAAGACGTGACAAAGTGCGTCTTGCGTTATTTATATTGTTTTCTCTCCCTACGAGTATATGCGTTGTGACAGCGTCACGGATACGTCTGTCGTTAGCTCGATGGGGTTTAAGTTGATTTCCGGTCTGTTTATGGTCCTTATCAGATGCATCGATTACGCATTTTTTTACCGACTGCGTAATTAGGATCATATTTTTCGAGTATGTTTCTATATTTCTATATGAGCGCCTACAGCCTAAACGGCTTGACTGATTTTGATGTGCGAGGTGACGTTAAATTCGTCTTCACTCCTTGAGCTATATTTCTTATAAACTTATAAGCTTGTTATAAGCTATATTTCTGGAATGATAAGACATCTCTTTCAAAAGTAAAAAATGCTTTTTTTCATTAAAACACTATTATTATTAACGGGATATTTACCGTCAAAATTAACGCGAACCACGGTAAATATCTCATTAATAATAATAGTGTTTTAATGAATGACCGTGATAGTTTAAAAAAGTGCTTTTTTTTCATAACCTTCAACAAACTTTTTCGTAATAAATAAGTAATTAATTTTATTTGAATTATTCTAAAGAATTCGCATTTATATATTTATGAAGTATACGTAAAATTATTGTACTTAAAGGGTTATTTAAGTACAACAATTTTACGTATACTTTCGTTTCGTGATTTTACTAGAATTATTCTAAGGAATCCGTATTTACAGCGATTTTACGTATACTCACAAGAACGTACACTCAACAGCGTAATGAAATCGTAAGTTAGACTGCAAAAACCGCTTTTCTGCAGTCGGGTATTTTTCTTTGTTTTTCTTATAATATAGATATATTGTAGATATACTTATTGTATACAATAATCCTAAAATCATGAAAGCGAAAGTAACTCTGTCTTTCTGTTCATCATCTGTGTGTTTTATTATTATTATTTGAAAAAAATGATCTCCACAGACTCCAGGATCCGTGCCTTTTATAAGCTAATACAATTATTTTTTTTAACTAAGTTTACATATTTCAAACTGGAAGATGGATATAAATATTTGTGGACATTTCACACAACACCATCTAGCCCAAACTAAGCAAAGATTGTACTATGGAACTAGATGGCTGATAGAATATATATATACTTTTTTTTTGTAAATATATACATATGATACATAGAAACACCCAGACACAGAACAAACATCCATGCTCATCACACAAATGTTTGCCCTGGGTGGGGATTGAACCCACGACCTTTCAGTTCAGCAGGTAGACGTAAACACACTACCAACTGAGCCACAAGGCCAGTCATAATGTTAATATGTGTCCTTGTTACCTTTTCACGCACAACCGACTTAAGTGAAGGCTGAATCTAAGGAGCACGCTTGCCCAGAAGATACTTATTCACTTTGTTGTCAAGTTTAAAGACACCCAGATTGTAAGATCTAGGAAACAAATCTGCAGGCAGAGAGTTCCAAGTATTAGCATTGCGGATGCTGAAAGAGTGTCCGAAACACTTCAAGCGAAAGCCTGGAAAGTTCCCTTATACCTTTGATATACCTCAAAGGGATAAGGGAACTTTCCAGGCTTTGCAATTCAGACTTGGGAACGGTAGCCAGCCAGCTAGATAGAAAAATATTCTACTGTTTCAGTTACTTTCTACAATATTAGTTATAACTAGCTGCGCCCCGCGGTTTCAACTGCGTGGTGATCGATTATGTTGTTATTGTTTACTGTATCCCACAGGAACTGTAAAAAGTTTCGGTATAAAAGTATGCCAGATCCTTCTAATTAGTATAAGTAATAACCCTGCCAAATTTCGTTCAAATCCGTCCAGTAGTTTCGGCGTCCATCAGACACACCGTACAGACAGACAGAAAGACAGACAAAAATTATAAAAATTGCTGTTTTAGCTTCAGTATCGATAGTAATGCATCCTCCAATCAAAATTGTATGTACAGATTTTAACCTGTTATAGTCTTATTATATGTAGATAGAATATAGATGGATAAATTATTCTTCCTACGCTAGCAACTCATTACGACACACACCCCCAGTGCGGAAGTCAGACAAATTACCACAAAATTAATTCATTAAATATTAATTATAATTATTTATCCCGGAGTAACGCAAGGTTTTGTAGTATATTTCTTAATGTATTTTCTAAGTTGTATCGTACTATATATCATAACTTTTGAATTTTAACGTACTGTAGATACTTATTAACATATAACAGATCATGCCTATTTTGATCATGCATTTTATTTGCCCCTAACGGGGTAGGCATAACATTAAAGAGGAGCGTGAGGAAGGGAGAAGAGAGGCTGATGTGTGTAAGTGTACACGTCAAACTTATAACACCCCTCTTTTGGAACGGGAGTTAAAAATAAATTTAAAACAATTCGTATTGTGTTTGTGAGATAAACAAGAATAAATTTATTTATTAATTACACTGCCGCGTACGACATTTCCATATATCGTTTTCATATTTTATTATCTATCAATGCGCATCTGTTGGCTATTAATTTGTACAGTGGCGCATCCATTGTGACCACATGGAATATTTTGCAAAAAAGCGCTATAAACGGTGAAACTGGTACGCAGAAATAATGGAGCGCTTGCAGCGCGTTTTGTGGCAAAAACTAGACTTCAAATGTACTGGAAACTGCTTTGTTTTAGCGTGGTTCTGTGGATTTTTTTTCTAAATATGCTGACGGAAATTGTGTGTCGAGGCTTGAAATGGGCCAGACAAAAACGCGTTTCAGTAAAACCACACAATATTTAGTAAGTCTGGGAGTAAATCTAGACCACACAGTTCATATATTATAAACTCTATGCCATTGTATCTCCATCCTAAGGTTGCCTGGAAGAGATCGCTATTAACGATAAGGCCGCCAGTTGTTACACTAGTTTTTAATTAATTTATTTTGATTGTAAATTTTAAGGTGTTTACAATAAAGAGTTTATCTCTATCTATCTATCTATACCTAATAATACCTCTGGATATACGTTTGGCAAATTCGCTATTTATAATCGACTTCAAAACAAGTATATATATTAAAAGGAAAAGAAAATACCCAACTGCAGAAAAGCAGTTTTTGCAGTCGATTTCGTTACGCTTAATACGCTGTTAGTGTACGTTTTTGTGAGAAAGTATGCGTATAATCGATGTAAAAAATTATAAATGCGCATTCTTTAGATTTGTTCTAGTAAAATCACTTGTTTATTACGAAAACGCATTTTATTTTTATTTTTACGATCATATAGAAACACACATACATACCCGCATGCATACATATATACATACAAACCCACATATATACATACAAACATACATACACTCGATAAACATATCCTTCCTTACGCAGTCGGGTAAAAAAGACCATTTGTTGATTCGCTTTTAAAATATTTCGGATAGGATTAAGATATTTAACCTCCTTACAAAAAGAGAATATCAATCAATCAATCAATAACACTTTATTGACACCACATAGAGAATACTGATTTTTATCTATAAACATTATCAAATTATCGATAATAAATTTTTTATTCAATTGGAATCATAAATGACTAGGCATCTGTGCATATTTTTTCTTCTTTTTTTTTGTTCACTTGAAGTTTATCAAAGTTTTATTCAATATCCAAGTGAAAATAATACGTATTCAACCTTCGTAGTTACAAAGCTCAAATAAAAATAAAAATATTTGAAAGTAACCATCATCATCATAATAATCATTGAAATCAGTTAATATTTAGGGGTAGAAATAAATTTTACCCTCTTTTATAAAAAAAAAAAGTCTCAGTGATTCTCTCAATATACCTAATACAAAACTTGCATAACTAGGTAAGTAGGTTATAGAACTTTTACATAACTTATCGAATTTCGTACGAACCCCTGAACTCTTTCAATAAACCCGAAAACAGCCAATATATACGAAAAAAACAGGGCAAAATTTTTAACGTATACCGGCGAAGATTTATCGTCAGAACTTTTTTGTTACCAACCTTTTGTTTTGGGTTAATTTGTGTGGAGTATAAATTTTCAAGTGATAAATATTTTATCATGTACTAAATGGTACGAGAGGAATGTAAAATAAGTTATGGGACGGTACCGGCTATTATGAACATGCGTGTCACTAAATATGAGATATTGCGACCCTTATTTGTTAGTTACTAAAAAGGTATTTATTGAAGTTTTTTACGCGAACACTGGCGCGTAATTCAATTAATCAAAACCGATCAGTAACTGAACCTTGAGCGACGCATTTCTTGATGCTATCTTCTTAGGGTTCCGTACCTCAAAAGGAAAAAACGGAACCCTTATAGGATCACTTGTCACTGTCCGTCTGTCTGTCCGTCTGTCCGGGTGTCAAGACCTTTATCTCGGGAACGCGTGAAGATATCGAGTTGAAATTAAAACTATATACGCAGATCCATAGTATCTTGCTGCAGAAAGAAAAATAAAATTTCTCAGTTTTCGTAAAAAAATGTTACAGCCGAATACGTCGTAAAAAATGCACATTTCGACACTCACAAGGGAATTAAAACCTATGGGGTACTTCCCGTTGACCTAGAACTATAAATTTGGCAAGAAGCATTGTGTTAGAGTACGCATATAGGAAAAAATCCGAAAACTGGACATTTTTAATTTAATCACAAAGATTTGGGTGTTTATGCAAGGAAGGAGGGTCCAAATTTTAAATGGCTTTGACCGTATAATGTGGGGTATCAAATGAAAGATATTAATTAGCACAAGCTAAAACAGGTTTTTAAATAATTCTGCGATGGTTTTTTTTTCGATTTATGAAGGAAAATATTAAAAAAAAAACCTTTTATCTACTAGTTTGTACGGAACCTTCGGTGGGCGAGTCTGACTCGCTCTTGTCCGGTTTTTTGATTTAGTAACGATCGGAAGGACGTGTCACGTTTCATCAAATTTGTCAATTGTATGACATAAAAGCGACTGAATCAAAAATAATTATAGTTTAAAAAATTTAAGCACCCGGCTTCTCATGGATGTCATTGTCAGAATTGGACCATATTCAAATGGGACCACGCGGGAAGCACCAGCTTTCAAATAAAAAAAGAATTATCAAAATCGGTTAACCCAGTAGAAAGTTCTCAAGTAACAAACATAAAAAAACAGTTCAGTTACGGAGCGTTGCCCCCCAGGTCACGCTCTGTAGTAAGTAGTTTTTATTAAAATATAATTATGTAAAGTCTATTCAGCTAGATAACTAATAAATAAATAAATATTGTAGGACAGCTTTACACAACACCATCTAGCCCCAAACTAAGCAAAGCTTGTACTATGGGAACCAGATGGCTGATAGAATATATATTTACTTTTTTTGTAAATATATACTTATGATACATAAACACCCAGACACAGAACAAACATCCATGCTCAGAAGAAATGTTTGCCTAGAGCACTAAGGTTTATTTGGCATTTAGGACGCTGCTATCCTTATTTCACAATTTTTTACCTACTTCCAAAAAGAAGAAGGTTCTCAATTCGACTGTATGTTTTATTGTATGTTTGTTCAGCGATTACTCGGCCAAATAAGAATTGGTTTTGATGATTGTTTTTTTTTTGTAAGTAGTAGAGAGGTAGTTCCATATAAATTTTAACAAAATTGTTTCAGCAGTTTGGTTTTTATAACAAAATCACTGAAAAAATATAATTTTTAACAGACCTCAGTGTTGGCTCCAGCCCACGAAAGAATCTGGCTTGACCAGTGATGTAATCTACATAAAATGCATACAAAATTGCAAGTAAAATCGCGTGAAACCACTAGGTACACAAAGTAAATTATACCTGACTGTCGCATCCAGGAATGAAAGAAGCGCTGCATTTTTAATTAGGACATGCTTTCCTCCTCGACTCTGCTTAATGTACTTTTTACTAAAGCCTCTGCGCCGAGTTTTTGGCCTGAACGGGACTTCGCACAAAAGGAATATGTATTGTATACGCTTATGTTTTGTCATGAAAATACGAGAAAAGTATAAATTATTTTCTATTTAGTGTAAGTAAGATGTGCAGTTTAATTAATATAAAACGCAGCAAATTTGAATTACGCAATTGTTCTTTGTGAAAATATTTGTATTTTTGGTTGAACTCGATTTTTTGGACTCTTATTTGGCAGTTTTTAACCCCCGATCTAATACACAGATACACACGTCAAAGTTACAACGCCTCCTTTTTGGGTCGGGGGTTAAAAATCTCTACCTAATTAAAACATAATTTTCAACGTTTTTAACGCTCAGATCATATGCATAAATGTGTAGGAAAATGCATGTATTAAGCACATTAAAGAGATTAATTATGGTCATACACATAATTTTGTAAATTTTTATGTGATGTGAGGTCAAATTTAAATGAGATCACTCTTAGTATAAGAGTGACCTCTTTCATTGAGGTCACTCTTAATAGAAGAGTAAATTTGAGCTTGTACAAGTATTTTTAGTAAATTTTCTTAAAGCTGTTTTTTGTTGCTTTTGAAGCAAGCCAACGAATAGACTAAACCAATGATCCCGAAAACTGTGATATTTCAGGATACGGTTAGTTCTATTATAAATCATCATCATCATCTCAGCCATAAGAAGTCCACTGATGGACATAGGCCATGGATTTCCAAAAAGACCGATTGGAAGCGGCTTGCATCCAGCGTTTTCCGCCATTTGTATGAGGTCATCTGTCCATCTCGTGGCTGGTCTTCCTACGCTGTGCTTGCCGGTACGTGTACTATTTTATATAACTAGTGATTACTCAACATAACACAAGACACTGGTAACTCTAGTTGATGATTTCTAAACACATGCCCGAAATCTTTCATACAATACGCGCCTAATCCCTAGGGTTGCCATAAATTGCCCCGGATCACCCTTTTTGTCAACCGGACATGTTTAGGTTTGCCAGTATGATTTATAATTTCAACGGCTCGCTCCTTTCTCTGGGATAAAATATTTTCATTACAAAATGTGTTCTAAAGATTAAAACACGCAAGCGGTGCCGGTATCGAAAATAATAATTTCATCATCATCATCATCTCAGCCATAAGAAGTCCACTGTTGGACATAGGCCTCCCCCATGGATTTCCAAAAAGACCGATTGGAAGCGGCTTGCATCCAGCGTCTTCCCGCCACTTGTATGAGGTCGTCTGTCCATCAATAATAATTTATTCCATGTCTAATCCAAGCCTATGTCCAGCAGTGGTCTTCTTATGTCTGAGATGATGATGATTATGACAAACATACCTTTGTAGATACGAAGCTCGTTTTATCATAACTATATAGTCATGTTGTCAATGTTCAATTTATGTGAGAGTACGGAATCCTCGGTGTGCGAGTAAAACTTGTACAAGTTTTACCAATTTTACCGGTTTTATTTTTAGTTATTTAATGTTGGACCATACTAAAAGTTGTTCCCAGTTCAATAATCCCTGCTTTTAAGTAACCCGGCCAACCCACCTGCCTGTGTTAATGATCATAATCAGTAATTAGTGGTGTGTATTAATTGCGCTAATTAATTATTATTCCGCCTTATTAATTTCAAATTGATTATAACGGGTCGGGTCCACGCGTGGCTACGACACTATCATTTGATTGCGGTTTATGCATACAAACGTATAACAGTGAAATTGAGAATTCATGGTAGAATTCAGCTGCAATATAAACAGGGGTGAAATCTAATTACTGTGTATTACACAGGAATGGAACCCTGTTTCCTGCAAACTGCAGTCTTCCAATTTTCGAGGTGAATATCTTATAGATGATATCTTCTAGAATCAGGGCTCCCTCTTCAGGTACCATCAGGCGAGTAGGTAGTCAATCCAAAGATCTACGCCTAGTAAATAAAACTGAAACAACCGACTTCAAAATACGCAATTTCGTTTGCTTGAGTGACATTTTTTCAGTTATTTTTTATAAAACCAAAATACTAGTCAACCTCTGAACTACCAAATAAAAAAGAATCAACAAAATCAAGTCATAATTGGTGGTGTAATCGCGAAACAAACACACGTACAAAAAAATATGCAGTCCACCCACCAAATATGAACCACCTTCTTTGTGGAAGTCGGTTAAAAATGTATTTTCTCATCCTACCTAATTATTACTTAATACAGATTGAAATCTAATTCATGAGCATCTTTTAAGGTCAGAGTCCGCAGCTATCTCTCTTGCACATCATAACATTTTTAAGCAAAGGATATTAGACGCGTGAGAGATATTTTTTTTTATTTTGATTGCAATGAAACGTGGTCCCTATGGGCCTTATAAGGAAGCTCAAGATCACCCAACGAGCTATGGCTCTCCATACTATGCTCGAAGTCTCTCTACGAGATAGAATCAGAAGTGAAGAGATACGTAGACATACAAAAGTCACCGATATAGCACAGCGGATTAGCAAGTTGAAGTGGCAGTGGGCAGGGCACATAGCACGCAGAACTGATGGCCGATGGGGCCGAAAGGTTCTCGAGTGGAGACCACGTACCGGCAAGCGCAGCGTAGGAAGACCAGCCACGAGATGGACAGATGACCTCATACAAGTGGCGGGAAGACGCTAGATGCAAGCCGCTTCCAATCGGTCTTTTTGGAAATCCATGGGGGAGGCCTATGTCCAGCAGTGGACTTCTTATGGCTGAGATGATGATGATGATGATGATTTAGATTGCAGATTTTTTTTAAACAAATTAATAGATACCTAATGGTAGTAGTTTATTAGATTAGGTCTAATAAACTAGATTAAATTAGTCCATGTTTTAGTTAGAATTATATTTCATTTATAGTCATTTTCTATTTTTTCCCTCTGTGTTAAGGAACCTTAACATTAACATTACTGGCAATAACTCTTAATTACTAGTTTTTTCTTTTTAATCAGCCCTGTTTGTACAAACTGTCCCACTGCTGGGAACGGGCCATCTTCTCATTGTGAGATGGGTTAGGCCATAGTCTGCCACGCTGGCCAAGTGCGGGTTGGCAGACTTCACACATCTTCAAGATCATTGAGAACTCTCAGACATGTAGGTTTCCTCACGATATTTTCCTTCACCGCTTAAAGTTGGCGGCAATCAACAACACGCACATAACTTCGAAAAGACAGAGGTGCGTAATTACTAGTTTAATTATTCTTATTATCTAATTCCATATCAATCAAAGTCCTCCTAATTTAGGTATATCAACCCACACATACATAATGACAGCTACATGTCTGTATTGACGTGATTGCCCCTGCAACGTCATCTCAATCAGATTAGCGCAGCCCGGAGTCCTAAATCACTATTAATATCCAAGTACTGAGCTGTGTATTCTATCAATAACTGAGATGAGGCTCTATGTACTGGTCCTAGAGACTAATACATGTGGTGCTCTATTCTATATTGTTGAGATGAATGCAAGTTGAAGTACGTCATCGCTTATCAAGAGGTGATCAAGCGGCCATTTCTTGGACAAAGGATTATTTATTAAATTATTATTTAAATTCTGAATTTCCAGAATTTAAATAATTGGCCAAGTGCGTGTTGGGCCACACGCAAAGTATGTAGTTCCGTACTAGCACATCACAATTTATGTGCGCCTAAAACGGATCTTATGTTTGATATTATTTATGTTAGCTTAGATGAAATTGGCACGAAATTTTCATTTCTTACTTCTCTAAGTTTTATTTTTCGTTGATCAACTTTCTACTTAATCGTTATTTTCCTTTTTTCCGATTTACACACTCGACCCTTAGACTAACAAGAAATTACACTTTAATTTATTAATATTTTGCAAACGGATTAGCCCATTTTTTTTTTTTCTAGTATTTATTCTATCAATTTCTCATCGTAATGTACAGTAAATACACAAAAAAATTTTTTTCAAGATTTTGTTCTACCGTTTTGTAGGCGTAATAAATGTGTATACTCATACTAAAACTTTCTAGTATACTTATAGTCTTTGAGCTAAGGCACCGACAAACGTACGGACGGACGAGCAGATAGACAGACATGGCGAAACTAAGCGGATTCGTAGTTGACTATGGAACCCTAAAAAATACCACACTAAGTAACTGAGTAGCGAATAATTTATTTTACATAAATATCCTAAATAAAACATTTTCAGAGTAAGTTTAAATCCTCTTTTACTCTCCTTCCTTTAACAGACTTTTTAGTGGATACCGGACCTAACTAAACCTTATACTGGGTTACCTAGTACAGCTAGACCTAAAAGGCTATGCCCGGGCAGCCTAAGTGATAATATAATTCTAAATGTCACGTAGCTATTGGAAGTTGGCAGTTGGGGTGACATGGGTGTACTGTGGGAGTACTCCACATTTAGGTTGATTGATCTAGGCTAGATCTTACGTAAATGTACGGCTGAGTGGAATATTTTAAGCTATCTACTGAGCATGGACTATTTAGCTCAAAAACTTGGCAAAAATATTTTCTTTAGAATTGGAAATATGCGTGAATTGAAATCAATTGTAATACGTATACAAAAAAATGGAAACGGTCAATAAATTTCAGAGATTTTTCCCTCTCTCGCGAAACAACTGTTTGTGTTGAATTTGAACGGCGAATATGAACCATGACGTCATAATTCGCAATTCGTGTGCTCTCTGTGTAACATGTAATTAAAAAGCTTGTAACTTTCTTATTTTTGAAGGTTTTTTAATTTTCTTTTTGTGGTATGAATCTATTTATGATTAGCTTTTTTATGACCAAATAAAAATAAATCATACATATTCCCTATTATTTAATAAATACTATTGAACAAGAAATGATAGGTACGCATAACCATTTTCACCTATAAGTTTTAGGCCAGAAACTCACGTTGCTCTTTAGAACTGCGTACACTTATGTATTTAGACAAGTAAAAAAGAAAATTTCGTGCAAAAATTTACTCGTATGTTTATAATATCAAAACTTCGGAACCTTATACACTGCGCATAGCCGACACGCACTTGGCCAGTTTTTTTTCATAGCACGGATTCAAATTCAATTCAAAATTATTTATTGACAATAAAATAATACAGACAGATGTAGCGAATATGAATATATGATACCTCAGTCTGGTGCGGGTAACCGTTGCGGTCGCAGAAACGTTCGCAAGCTTTGCGGCAGACGGTCGCCAGTCAGGCGGTTTTTTTTTTTAAAGCCTTCACCGCGATGCCCTCGAATTGACCGCAGTTTGCGCGGGCAACGGATGCCATCCTCGCGGGATACCTGCGCGTTTGTACTTGAGGACATCGCAAACTACCATGGCAGGCACGGGTGGAAAACATCGTGAAATGTACTGATCAACTTTATCTACATACTCTACTGTACTCTGATACTCTCATCTCTGTTTACTCTATGTGCATTCTGTGGAAGCTTCGGGTCCGTTACAGCAGATGCGGTTCTAGTTCAATATACACCTCGCACATCAAAATGGGTCATGCTGTTTAGGATGTAGGGGCGCATAAAAAAAATTTACATACATATTACCCACATACATACACACAAATATACATATACTCGAAAAACATAACCCTCCTAATTCTTACGCAGTTGGGTAAAAAGATATAAACTCCAAACTTTGCATGAAAGAACTTACAACAAACAAATACTTTAGTGTCTTGTTATTTTAGTCAACTTTTTTTTCTCTCCAAAGTCAAAGATACATTGTATTACATAAACAAATATCAAACAAAAAGTTTCAAAGAATAAATAGATACATCGTGCAGAAATGACATGTTTACGGGCCTTGTAATTATGTCCATTGTGCAGATGCGAAATTGCCTATTCTCCTATCTGATTGGACAACAGTAGGGTTGTCAAAACATGTCGCTATTCAGAATCAATGTATTGTTTATTTTAGTAGGGATGTTTGGTGGAAATGATTACATTTTCCGTGTAGACTGCGTTAATAAAATGTATTTGATGCTATCATTAATCGAATTGAAATTGTGATATTTGCAATGTTTTGGTTCAGTTAGTAACTAAATAATTTTTTGTTTCTTGTTCACTTATTTGTATATAATTTAATAGTTTATTATTTTATGTAGTGTTAATAAAATGTTTTTAATTGATAATTGATTGTTTGATACTTATGTTTAAAAATGTGACGCAAGTAAGTAAGTATTAGTTAGTCGATCAGACCAAAACGATCAATCACTTCAATCCTATGCGTGAGCGCAGCACTAGTTGAGCTTGCGTGTAAGAGAGCATAACACTTGCGGCCGTTCCGTTAAGATGTAGTTCAGTGATATTGTTTAATATTTAATTAATTGTAATACCTATGAGTAAAAAAGATCCTGTTTTTTTTAAGTCTACGAGAGAAGAGGAATCGACGGGATATAAAGTTGGAGGGAACATATTATTTTCATTTACTAGAAAGGCAGTTGGAAAAAGGAATCTATTCCTATTCACACAAGTATCTAAAGATTTACTTTGAGTCACTTTGGGCCAGCTTTTAATTTCAGACGAAATTTGGTTGTCATTTTCGATCGCGGGTGAGGTATATTTATATTAATATTTATATATATATATCTATATATATTTATATAAATATTGTGTACTCACTACCTCTTGATTTTTGATGGGCTTAAAATTAATACTTTGAAGGTTGATAAAATAAAACTCTGGATACAAATCGCTGCAATCCGATCTTTTTGGACTTCTTGTGGCTGAAATGATGATGATGTCGATAAAATATTTTTGATACAATGAATTTTCTTCCTAATCAGTGGTAAAAAATATAATTTTAGGTACATTTATCAAAGTCCTAAGGATAGGAAAGAGACAGCCCTAAAAGTGAATGGAAATGCTATAAATCTGTCGTAACGTAGGTACACAATATTCCATTAATTTGTAGAGTGCCTACAAATGACCGACTCCACAGAGGTCAGCGTAGGTAAATTTATTACACGTTATCTCATTTTCGTTTCACTTCGCTTTAGTTTTTACTAAGAAAGTGTTTCCACGGCAGACAATTATCGCTAGTTTGTCTGCCGTGGAAACGCTTTCTTACTAAATAAACTTAAAGATTATACGACACGACAACAACAAGTGAACGTTTCGATGTAACATAAGCTTAAAATATAGTAAACGGTAGCATTAAAAACTCTTTGGATAAAGAATTTTCTTTTTCAAAGAGTTTTTTTTTTCCTATTTAGGTCTTTAACATTCACTTATTTGGATTTGATATTGTACAATATGTGAACACTAGCTTTTCAGGCTATTTCTACGTAGAAAATATGTGTAAATATGTAAGTTACAAATATTCTTAGATAAAGCACTTATTGTTGAGTGGTGTTAGTGTTCATGTTAAAAAGTAAGTAAGTTCGTATAAACTGAGTGGCCAGCCCTATTGTCAGAGTTATTAAGCCGCCGAAAGGCCTCTGACCTGGCTTGACGATTGCTGTTTTTTGCTGACAAACAACCAGGACCTACAATTTAACGTGCCATCCGACCCACGGTAGTGCTCAGAAAGAAATTCCACTCACAGTCACCTATCCGAAGACTGACCGATCCGTCCGTTGCTTAACATTGGTGATCGTTCGAGAACACCTAGTCAAGCTACGCCACGAGCGCAGTGTTCATGTTCATGTATTCTTTCATACATAGAAATACAGAAGCCTCGGTGTATTAGTAAAACTTGTACTTTGCCGAGTTCATTAATTATTGAATCAAAAAAATTATCAATTAATTATTGATTTTATTTTGCCATCTCCTTTCTACCACAGAACAAGTAGAAAATCAGCTCACTACCACCCTTATATTGTGGATTTACCCAATATTCGTACTAAACGGTTTCATTCTACGTTTCTTATCAGTACAGCGAAAGAATGAAACAAATTGCCGGCTTCTTTGTTCCCTGAGAATTACAACATTGGTATTTTCAAGGTCAGAGTGAATAGGTATCTTCTAAGTCTGCGTGCTTCATCTCCGACCACATCTTCGCTTTCCAACAGACGAGTTGGTGGTCAAACGCGGACTTATTCGTGTTAAAAATAAAAAAATAGTCAAATGGACAAACCGAAGAGAAACTTTTCATAATGTTAACCAATATCAATTATGTTGACTTATTATATTATCAACTAGCCGTATCAAGTAGTTTACCTGCAATAGAATAATCTTTTTTTTTGTATGTCAGATACTATAGATAATAATGTCTTTTATAGACAAAGTTAGGAATGTATTCTACATTGTGATAGAACTGATGAACTAATTCAAACGCGAAATGGAACATCATTATGCACTTTTTTTTATTCGTTAAATTTCAAGTTGTACTCGTACATAATTTTATTTGTACAATTTACGGGTTACTCAGCTGTATTTTTGTGTCGAATTCTCGACTATAGTTTCAACCCCAAACAGCGGTATTTTTCAAAAGGAGCAGTGCTGACGTCATTCCCAAGGACGTCTCGTCTGATAGTGAAATATAAAAATAAATTAAATTAAAATTATAAATAAACTGTTCAAATTAAAATGTGTAACAACCAAGTTAGTTTTCTTACCTAATTTTATATTTAAGCTTATATTACCTAACTATTAGGGCTTAACGAGATTTTTATATGATGAAGAATGCGATAGTGGTGCCACCTTATATATGCTCATTTTTATTATTGTTTTTTTTTTATTTTGTTCTGGAGCATCAAGCGTTTTTATTTATTAGATAAACATAATACAGGTACTATAAGTACCAACATGGTCAATTAAACCTTATCTCACAGAATAGGTCTATAGAGACGCTCACTTATATTATCTACTAAACTAGATTCCGATTCTGTAGTAATGCAATTTACTTATTCAATAGACGCGATGCTTTCACATTTTTTTATATTTACGCTTGAATTTGTAGCTGAGTTATTTATCAAAAATTGAACTTTTTTCATTATGCTAGGACGCCTGCTGGTAAAAATATTTACTATTTTATGTTTTATGAATATTGACATGTTATTGAAGTTTTTACGTGTCCCGTATTAGTATTATTTATTTTTATTGCTTCAAAGCATAATATTTTTTTATGAAGAATATATAGTCTTATGAATACCAATGATATTTGAAATATTTCATAGAGAATTAAGTTTGTGAAAATGTTTATCAGTGAATACCTACTTAACGATTTTGTGATGCCAAGAGCGAGCTGACGGTTCATTGCCTCGCTTGAGGACAAGCCTGGTCAATAAATAAAAACACCTACCTATACGAACTCTAAACGTACATAAATGTAAACATTGATATAGATACTTGGCTTGTATTTACCATATCTTGTAAATTATGTAGTAATTAACAGACAAACACTAATCACTATGCAAATAAACTTATTACTAGTAGGTATCATCACACTGGTAATTAATCCGAGTTCATAGGAAATGCGATTGACTTATCACTAATTACTAGAGCTATAGGAAATAACAGTGTACATGCCAACTATTCATTGTGAGATTTTCTTTACATCAGTCATTGTCAGGCCTCACGGCTGAGTGAGCTGTAGGTCGTGGGTTCGATCCCCACGCAGTGCAAACAGTTGTGTGATGAGCATGGAAGTTTTTTCTGTATCTGAGTGTTTTTATATCATATATACATATGTATTTACAAAAAAAAAGTATTATATGTATACTATCAACCATCAAGTTTTCATAGTACAACCTTTGCTTAGTCTGAGCTAAATGGTGTTGTATGAAATGTCCACCAATATTTATTTATTTTTATTATCAACCACACACACATACAACTTTATTATGAAGAGTAACGTGGTTGTTACACATTTTTATTTTGAACAAACGGGTTACTTACTTACGTCAATTTTTGAGCCGAATTCTCCGACTATAGTTTCAACCGCATACGGAGGTCTTTTTCAAAAGTAGCAACGCATACGTCACTCTCGAAGGAGGTCTCGTCTGGTACAGTCCGGTCTGGTAGTCTGATATAGTCGGAAAATTCGGCTCAAAAATAGACGTGAGTAACCCGTTTGTTCAAAATAAAAATACAATTTTTGATTAAATATTATATGTAGATACTGGACAAATAGAACAACAGGGCAATTTAGTTATTCAAGACCGCTCCGAACCATACGTGAACCGTTTCCCATCGGCCGCTATATTTTATTGGCACTGATTTAAAGAGGCAGTTGTAAATAGCTGTTTTGGTAAGTTAAAAATTATAAATGGCACGTTTAATGGCATAGTTCAGCAGTTAAAACTAAGCAGTAAAAACAAAAATGAGTAATAAAACATAATGAAATGGATCAGTGAATATACAATTGACCAGTAAAATAATTAAATGAGCGGTAAAAAATATTATCTATAAATTTGTATAAAAAAAAAAAACTAATCTCTGAAGAAATTATTGCTTATACCTATATACATAGATAACTTTCCATCATTTTTACCGCTCATTCAGTTATTGGACTGCTCAATTATTTTTAGAATTGACATTGTATGATAAAATAACCGACCAATTGAATTTTTATTACTGTCCATGTTTTACTGTCACAATGATTAATCAACCACCATTAAATTAAATAACTGCTCAATATGTTTTTGAACTGATCATAATAACATCTCGAATATTTAAATAACAGCTCAAAGCTCAAATTAGTTCCCTATTTTTTTTTGATTCAGTCACTTTGAAACGTGACACGTCCTTCGCTCGTTACTAAATCAAAAAATGATAGCATCCAATAGGAGGGCAATTCAGTTATTCAAAACCGATCCGTAACTGAACCTTGTGCGAAGCATTTCCTGTCGCCTGCTATCTTAATTTGATTTAGCAACGAGCGAAGGACGTGTCACGTTTCATCAAATGTGTCAATTGTATGACATAAAAGTGACTGAATCAAAAAAACTATGGCGGCTGACAGGAAACGCTCCACATATGGTCCGGCTATGGAGCGGTCTTGAATAACTGAATTGGGCCCCAGGAAATGCTTCGCAAAAGGTTCAGTTACGGATCGATTTTGATTAACTGAATTGCCCCCCAGACCAGTGACATTTTTCTTCCCGAAATATAAAGTTTCCTGCCGTGCTACGTCACACATTACCTACGCTCTAGTGGCGCCATATCCTAAATCCGCGCAATTCAGCGAGTCGCCGCCCGGAGCGAGACACAGGCCGGCTCTGTTGTCTTATGATTATGAATTTGGGATGCATCCGGTTGCTTTGTGATGGTTGCTTTGACTGTTAATGGTGGGCTTCACTGCGAGCGGATTAGAAGACAAAAATATTCAACATTTTGATAAAATGGAACAGTATTATCCTTTAATCAAGTCGGTAAGCTGCCACCGGTCGTCGAAACAATAACAACTACTACTGGTTAGAAGAGTACAGGAATTGTGTGCAAACAAGATAAATAGATATAGTTTTTAACACCCTACCCAAATAGAGAGGTGTTACAAGTTTGATGTGTGTATCTGTGTGTCTGTCTGTGACATCGTAGCTCTCAAACGGATAGACCGATTTTGATATAGTTAGGGTTCCGTAGTAACCAAGAGGAACACTTATAATTTCGCCATGTCTGTCTGTCGGTCCGTATGTCACATTAATTACTCAGAGACTGGCAGTCCTACATAAACGATTTTTCAGTTATTTTGTTATAAAAACTAAAGTACTTAACCGATTTTGACAAAATGTATATTACCTACCAAATAATTATATTTGACGGAGTACATAACATATAGTCGTATAGAGAACCTCCTCCTTTTTTGAAGTCAGTTGAAAATATAAGTATCCCCGCTATCAGTTTGACCGCGCTCACCATTAAGCCGCGGCCTGCATGAGCCCAGTGATTAAATAGTCGGAATGGCAACCGTTTCACGCCACTATATTGTTTTCTATTACATGCTTTCATAAAACGGACAATTTTGAGGTAGCGCTGGCTAGTATGGTTTATTTGATATCCTGTAAAAAGTAATAATAAATAAACATTGGTGCATGCACATTACACACAAGACCATTTAACCCAACCTAATAGTCTAGTAAAAATAAGATTTGTGACAACATAAAAGACAACTAAGTATATTGTTATTTAAATGAATGTACTGGTGTTTTGAAATAAATACATTTGAAACAATTTCATAATGATATTGTAAAAGCTAATTTTGTTACCTTTACACGCTCAAACGGCTGAACCGATCGTTATGAAAATTAGTATAGAGATAGTTCTGGACCTGGAGACGGACATAAGCTACCTATCGTCGTCATAATCATTACCGTTTTTCATAACTACGCGAGTGAAACCCCGGAACGCAGCAAGTCTGTAAATCGGGGAATATTGTTGATTTATGATTTTTGTTATTTTCCTATCATAATTTCAAAGAATCCCCTCAGTTGCAAATACTATAAGCAAAGCTTATAATGTGGATACTAGATACTAGATACATTATACTTTATACTTTTTAGGTTCCGTACCCAAAGGGTAGAAATGGTATTACTGAGACTTCGCTCCTGTAGTCTGTCCGTCCGTCCGTCCGTCCGTCCGTCCGTCTGTCACCAGGCTATATCTCATGAACCGTGATAGTTAGAAAGTTGAAATTTTCACAGATGATGTATTTATGTTGCCGCTATAACAACAAATACCAAAAAACAGAATAAAATAAATATTTAAGGGGGCACCCCTATAACAAACGTGTTTTTTTTTGCCGTTTTTATAGATAATGGTACGGAACCCTTCGTGTGCGAGTCCGTCTCGCACTTGACCGGTTTTTTTGTGAATACATACTTGTGATACATAGAAAAATCTAGACAGAAAACAAACATCTATGTTGACACGCTAGGTACATACACTTGGGGTATCTATAGAATGGATGAATGGATGTTTTGTCTGAATGTTTGAGGTTTTGTGAAAGGAAGGCATGTAAGGTGAAGGATGTTGGGCTAGATGAATTTGACCCGCTGTTATTATTTTTATACTGTAATATTATCAATTAATATTTTAAATTTTTTTATTTTATCTTATAAATGACATATTTTAAAAAATCAGACATTATTGTTACATCATTTTAATTCCATTTTATTATAATTAAAGTTACTGATGTAATTGGCGCATTGTACCGTTTTGGTTAGTACACAATAAATAAATAAATAGAAGTCTATGGTTTACATAATAGTTGAGCGAACGAAGTTGTGGGTATAACTAGTTTAAGTGCATTTAGTTATTTACTGTACTATCTGGCACTAGTTCTAGGTGTATCACTACATTACCCGGCTAACACTAGCCTGAGGCTGCGAGATGATTTGGTTGTAAGTAAATTTACCGCCCCCGGCCGTCATTATGAGCACACGTGTCACCGGCTTCCGTAACCCATAGCCGTTACATGATATACAACCTAACGAGGATTATATTGGATTCTGTAATTATATAGTAAGTTTTAGATATAATTATTCATTATCATCATTATCTTAGCCACAGAAGTCCACTGCTAGACAAAGGCCTCCCCCATGGCTTATATAATTAAAAAAATAGTTTAAAAAAACTGGAAAACCGACTTCACGGTGCGCAATTATGTTTTAAAACCGATTTTGTTATTATGTGATTGCGCAATTTTGGTTTAAATCCACTGAACCGATTTCGATGAAATTTCTATAAGACCAATTTGAAAGTAGGTATATCATTTTAAGCAGAAAAAAGCATGTTTGAAATTGGTTTATTGATCGAGAGAGCGAAGCGTCTCTGCATCAACTGGCCAAATTTTCTTTCGTCTGTCAGTTTGTTTGTGATTTGTGATGTGTATGTATGTTCGTACTCGCGTACAGGGCATAATTTTGATGAAACTTGGCGTATAGGTACCTCGTAGGTACTATTGATTATTTAAATATTTTTTAGTCAGCGATTTTAGTTAGGAGAGGTGGTTCCCATAAAAAGGGGGGAAGTTTATTGCGGCGCTAATTACCAACCAATTTTAATGATATTTCGTAGGTAGATTAAGTACACAACTATTACAATTTGACGTAAAAATAAACAAAATTGGTCAAGCAGTTGTCGAGATATGACAACCAACTTGAGATTGCTTGTAACAGTGAGGGCACGTGGATGTGCTTGATGCATTTTAGCGCTGAATAATTTTCTTGATTTTACGTTTTCTCCATTTATAAAATTATTTGATGATCGAGCGAGCGAAGCGTCTCTGCATCAATTGGCCAAATTTTCTTACTACTAGTATATATATACTAGTCTCTACGATATATATCGTAATCAATCGTTGAACTGGCCCGATCGAGATCTGCCTAGGCGCATCACGATACGCCGCCATTTGACCGATTATTTCATGATGAGCTCAGTATAAAGTTGGGCAAATAGATAAGAGCAACCTATTTCCCGATTTGCCCTCCTCACCGCACATACTAAGCCAAATCGAGATATGGCTAGGCACATCGCGTCGCGACGCTGCTTGTGGCGCTGTTTGCACTCTGTCAGCTGTATGCTTGCGAAAAAGATGGATGGATAAAACGATTTGGCCAAATATGGCCGGACAAGTCGTCAAACGTTATGCTTTGAACGATATGGCGGTTATTAGGCAGGCAAATCAAGACATGGCGGCGTATCCAGGCGTGATGTGTCCAGGCAGATCTCGATCGGCCCAGTTTAATAATTGGCCTACGATGTAGATAATTTTCATTTGTTATTTAGAAAAGTAAGAAATGAATTCTCGTGCAAATTTCATTTAAACTAACATAAGTTAACTCGTAGGTTCATAGTATTGGACAAGAGACCCAGTTTTAAGTTCACTTAAATTGTGTCACGCAACCACGGAATTTCGGAAGCCTTCATTGCACGTTGCCCGACACGCACTTGCCCGGTTTTATTTCTTTATTATTTCACTGTTGATGTCTTTTCGAAATCGTAACCATCAATCGTTATCCACCCCTGCTAAATATAGGTATTTTCTTTAGGGTGCCACCCTTTCCAATCCTGTGCCAGTCTCATCCACTGTCTTCCCTACTGCCTTTTTCATACCACCCGACTAACAAACTCTGAAGGCCTTGTCCTGGTGAATCCCAAAAATGAAAAATCCATTTTAACAATTACGTTAATAAAAGTACAAAATTCTCAACAAATGATTCACTTTTCGCCACCGTAGTTAATTCCGAGTTAACCCAAATCGTTAAAGTAATTTAACCTCGAAAATGAAACTTTCCCAACGTAAATCACCCGTAAATTAAAAAAGGGAATTCATAAAAAATCTTCCCTGTTATCTGGGAAATTACCGGGGCATTTAAAGGAAAACTTTCAGATTGCTCGCTCTGCTCTCACTTTATATCAAATGCTAGAATTAAATTTACTAAAGAGGCGTGCTTATCCATAGAAAAGGTGATAACTGATTTCTACTTCCACTTATAGGTTACATAATAATATATAATCCGAATTACCAAATATCGAATATCATTTCCCCATAAACGATTTTTTTCCAAAAAAACACTATCAAAATCTCGAACGCTCATTTGACAAGTCGTCTGATAACCGAATCTAATACGAAAGTTTCTGTGCTCGATAACTAAATCATTTTAAATAATCAAGTTTCTGGATTAATAAAAAACAAAAGTTAACAAAATTTTAATATGTCAATTCAAGTTCCTAGCACAGTCCTGGTATGGTACGTAGCAGTGGGCCTCAATCTTTACTGTGAACAGTCTAGTTGACGCTCAGGAAGCGTCTGACATAGCAAGCTTCACCACTAATAGTTATTCCGCTAACTGCTATTGGTTGCGGCGTCGAGGTGAATGCTATATCAGACGTAGCACATACTGTATTCTGTAATTATTTTAGTCGTGTAAGGGGTCTGATTCGAGCCGAGTGTCAGTCCTCAAAAACGTCCGAGCTCAATGAGGTCATTGAGCTCGGACGTTTTCGAGGACTGACGCTACATCCCGTTGATACTTTATCAAAGGGTTTCGTAGTACAATTGTCTCGCTTGCTATGATATAATTACATTTTCACGAGAATATATTAATATATGCAGTACCACTGTAGATATATGTAGTTTGTAAAACTTAAGATAGTCCATGAAGAACCCAAGTGACCTGGTTCTCAGAGAAGTAGACAGTAAACCAACAACATGAAACTAAACTAACACTTACTGACGCCCCTGAGAGATTTAACAGACAACATGTCCAATAACAGGCATCTGGGTTTCAATAACAAACAACTTTATGTTGGGAGCTAGTGGTAGAATTTATTACTTGTGATCTAATTTTGCAAAACCAAACCATTTAAAAAATAAATATTGATTTTTACAGGCATTATTTTGTAAATCAACTTACTTATGCTTTTGATAATAATTGTCATTAACAATATGAAAATACTACTGAGATAATTAATTGCATTGCTAATTTTATCTTGCAGATGAAAACGTATATTGAATTTGCATGTGATATTGTAAATAAAATAAAATCTCAGGAGTTTTACGCGATTTTTTTTCTTTATTCAACTGATTATGAATAACTGGCCAAGTGTGTGGTGAAATAAGTATATGTTAGTGTTCCATAGCCAATTTGATAACAAAAAATATTTTCATTTGTGGAGATTCAAGTCTTAAGAATTTTAAATTAATTAACAAAGGTCCTGTGACCTGTGAACTTTGGCATTCTGTGAAAACACTTATTCAACGATAACGGACTACGGTTGGCAAACAATTTAATCTTTTCTAATAATTATGGAGTAAAATTTACACTTTTTAGGGTTCCGTACCTCAAATGAAAAAAACGGAACCCTCTTAGGATCACTTTGTTCTCCGTCTGTCCATCCGTCCGGGTGTCAAGACCTTTATTTCGGGAACGCGTGAAGGTATCGAGTTGAAATTAAAACCATATTCGCAGATCCATAGTATTTTGCTGCAGAAAGAAAAATAAAACTCCTCAGTTTTCATTAAAAAAAAAGTTACAGCTGAATAAGTCGAAAAAAACGCACATTTCGACACTTACAAGGGAATCAAAACCTATAAGGTACTACCCGTTGACCTATAACTATGAAATTTGGCGAAAAGTATTGTGTTATAGTAAACATATAGGAAAACATCCGAAAACTGGACATTTTTAATTTAATCACAAAAAAAATAGGATCTTTAGGCAAGGAAGGAGGGTCCAAATTTTAAAGTACTTTAACCGTATCATGTGGGGTATCATATGAAAGATCTTAATTAGCACAAGCTAAAACAGGTTTTTAAATATATTTACGACGTATATTTTTAGATTTATGAAGGAAAATATATAAACTATATATTTTCCCCCTTTTATCTACTAGTATGTACAGAACCCTCGATGGGCGAGTCTGACTCTCACTTGTCCGATTTTTTATTTTCTATTTACTACAACATTAAGGCTAGAATGAATAGATATTTTCTAGATCGACGAGTATTTGTGATGATCAATTGTAGATCTATCGAACATAAAATAAAATAAATTTAAGGGTACACAGAAAGCATGACAAGATACTGCGGCGTACGTAATTAGCAGTGACGTTGTCTCCTGACCTATGGAGAGCAACATCTAAGATTTGTTGTCACAGCGGATTCCGGGCAGCCGCTGTAAATCCACATTTGCTCTGGAACACTGTTTTATATACGATGTTGGTGCACCCACATTATTATTACTGTACGATTGACATAGAATAATAAAATCACTTATGTACAGAAGCATCAACGAATATATTATGCCTACATTCTATAACATCAATCGCAGCACATGAACAAACATCTCAAAATAAAAAATATGAATAAGTAATTAAATATATTTTAAGGAGAATGTCATTTATTTTATACATCAAAATATATTTTACCTAACGGGCGAAGCAAGGGGATATGTAAACTGACGTACGAAAGCAACAAATGAAAAAAAAAACTATTTATGTACCTATGTGGGTCTATATTATTTATCATCTGAGTGTTGTGTTGAGGGTTGTGTTGGTCACTATCGATTAGTGACACCGCCATCTCGCCGTTATGCATTGAACTACTAGCGAGTGAATTATACATTTTTCAAAGTAGCTGATTGTGTAAAATATCAGACCAAACGTCTATCAGATACTTAATTTCACATTCTTATTTTTTACATTCTCCACTATATTGGACTATTGGTCCACAACCGACCTATTTTAAAAACTATAAATGGACGTACAGCAATTGCTCTATCATTGCTGTCCGATATCCCAGCAGACAAAGGCGTACGTGAGACTTCTGCACAATTTCCTCTGTGGTGTAGGTTATGAATTTTTCATGGTGCGAGCGGGCCCATGTGCGAGCGGCGGTAATGCGCACGCTGTTGTTTTGGACGTCTGTCTGTTCTGTGCTGCATTCTCTTTGACGATTTTGTATTTGATGCGCATTTATAAGAAAACAAGTTATATGGCTGGATGCTGTCGGATATTTTATTTATTTACAATAAATGTAGACATCGATTATAAATCAATTTATTGATAGTAGATGATTTGTTCCGTGAATTAATAAAATGCTGAAAAATTATCACGCACTCTTTCACAAATGCGCACTCTTTAGAATTATTCTAGCCACCACGAAACAGTTCGTTAGAGGTTACGAAAAACACATTTTTTAATTTTTTCGTGAGATTTATTATTATTATTACAAAAATAATAGCCTATGACACTTTGAAAGTGAAGACGAATCTAACGACACTGCATCGCATAGTATAGGTCCCGTCACGTAAAAAGAACGCTGGTTTGTTAGTGCTTACGAACAAACTAGTGTTCTTTTTACGTGACGAGAACTATACATCATAATCTATCAAGCCACTTAGGCTGTTAATAGGCGATCATAGAAAAATACAAACATACATTACATACACTCGAAAAACATAACCCTCCTTCTTACGCAGTCGGATAAAAATAGTGTGTCCTGCAATAACGTAATATGTGATAAAAATATTATATGAGGAATAATATAGGCTGTATTATCAGACTATAACTATCAACTAGTCTTAAATATTGATTTTTGTCGTAGGAAATCGTAAGAAAAGCGTTCTCGAACTCCTTTATCCGTGTGCACTGGCATACACACAAAACGTGCGTGAATATTTTATGTTGGACACATAAAATCATTTCATTTGCGATTTATATTAAAGTATTACACAAGTGAAACCGCGAGGCACAGTTAGTACTTAATAATATTTCATTGGTTTCTTATATCGTAATTTTATTCAAGTAATTCGTATAGATAAAAAATATACGCTACGAATGGATAACCTCCTCTTTTTTTGAAGTCGGTTAAAAATGTCCCGTTCCCGCAGCGTCTAATCCACCGATGTTACCGCGAGCGCCGCTCAGCTGCGACTCGGGTGCGCGTTCGGTGCATGAAGTTTTAATTGCGTCACTCACGGGCCGAATCATTTTCGGCTTTTCTTTGACGAAATCGCTCGCTCTTTTACCTGGCGTGTTGAACTATGTGAGCGATTGTTCAATTTTTAATATTCGAGGCTTTGCCTTGCTAGCGCAAAATATTTGTTGTCATATATAAATTAACAAATAAATAAATATTTGTGGCCATTTCACACAACACCATCTAGCCCAAACTGAGCAAAGCTTGTACTTACTATGGAACTAGATGGCTGATAGAATACATATATACTTTTTTTTCTGTAAATATATACATATGATACATAGAAACACCCAGACACAGAACAAACATACTTACATGCTTATCACACAAATGTTTGCCCTGGGTGGGGATCGAACCCATAGTGTGTGGCTCAGTTGGTAGACATACTACCAACTGTGCCACAAGGCCAGTAAATAGCCTATCTCTAACATCACCATCATCATCTCAGCCATGAGAAGTCCACTACTGGATATAGGCCTTCTCCATGAACTTCCGAAAAGACCGATTGGACGCGGCTTGCATCCAGCGTCTTCCCGCCACTTGTATGAGGTCATCTGTCCATCTCGTGGCTGGTCTTCCTACGCCGCGCTTGCCGGTACGTGGTCTCCACTCGAGAACTTTTCGGCCCCATCGGCCATTAGTTCTACGTGCTATGTGCCCAATCAATCATTGATAAATGCCTAATTATGCTAAGATACAATAGTATTTATATAATAGTGATGCAGCTACCCAGATTAACACGCTTTTATTAGGTCGACCTGTGTAACTAACTATGTAATGAAATCTAAGGTAACTAATTTAACCATCTTCCAAGGATCGTAGCGTCATGAAAATTGGCAGCTGTATGTAGTTCTGATGACAATACAATAATATGGTACTGTCGAACTGATCTGATGATGGAGCCGGAAGATATGAACTAGAACTTCATGATGGAACATCGAATTATAGCTGTGTTTGGATTTGTTAGAAAAGTCTTGTAATGAACTTTAACCACAATAATTTGTAGCGTGTTTTTTAGTTTTTTAAACTAACTTATTTGTACTGTTAACTAGTATTATCAATATAAAATGAAAAACAAAATACCCGACTTCAGAAAAGAGTTTTATGCGAACTTACGATTTCGTTACGCTTGATTTACGCTTGATACGCTGCCGTGTTTACGTTTTTAGTGAGAAAGTATGCGTAAAATCGCTGTAAAAGATTATAAATGCGCATTATTTTGAATAATTCTAGTCAATTCATTTGTTTGTTACGAAAATGTTTGTTGGAGGTTACGAAAAAGCGCATTTTTTTTGCAAGAGATGTGTTATTATTATTACAAAAAATACAGCCTTTGACACTCGGAAAGTACAGACGAATCTAACAACACCTCCCACTTCAAAATCGGTCAGGTCGTTTAAGCTGTAGGTGATCATTTAGCAACATATACCTATATACATACAAACAAACATACATACACCCGAAAAACATAGCCCTCCTTCTTACGCAGTTGGGTAAAAATTGAAAAGAAACTCGTCTTTAGTGCTATGTACTAAACAAAGTCCCTTTAGAAACGCTTAATCAAAATCCGCACACAAGCCGTGTGCCGCCTTATCGCCACAGATTATGCACGAGCTACTATGTACGTACCGTTTCAATTAACGACCCACTATGGAGATCACATACCTTACCACATATTTACACTTATAGATTACGCAAGTTTTAAAATTAAAATAATTTTCTTTTTATCCCAAGACCCAAAAAGAGGGGTGTTGGTTTGACGTACGTATCCATGTATATAGGTATGTGTGTCTTTTTGCGGTATCGTAGCTCTTTCATCGAGAGTGTTCTTAGTATGTTTCATCAAAATCGGCTCAGCCGGTTTTTTGTCGGGGGTTTTAAGTTTTCTAAGCTCTATATATATCTTATATTAAAAAAAATACCGGACTGCAGAAGAGCGTTTCTTGCAGTCTATCTTACGATTTCGTTACGGTTGGTATGCTGTTGAGTAAATAAATAAATATAAATCATCTATAATCCATCTGTCTTTTGCCATAAAATGTTGCCAGTTCTTGATTCATCATCTCAGCCATAAGAAGTCCACTGCTGGACATAGGCCTCCCCCATGGATTTCCAAAAAGACCGATTGGAAGCGGCTTGCATCCAGGGTCTTCCCGCCACTTGTATGAGGTCATCTGTCCATCTCGTGGCTGGTCTTCCTACGCTGCAGTTCTTGATTAGCCAAGTCAAATCAAAACAATAATAATACATTATGATTCCACACAACTTTCAACGTACTCATTTTGACCCCTTCGTCTGTGTCACAACCCGTTATAGGACGCACAGGGTGTTCCATCCATAAAGGATGTGTAGGATATACAGGGCGTATAGGTTATACAGGATGCTACAATAGCCGCATCTAGTCCCACAACAATAGGCGCATGGCGTGCCCTCGACTAGAGAGATAAGTGTTGATGACACAACACGGATACAGAGATTTTCACAAGGGAGGGCTGATCCTTCATTGTGATGTAAGTTTATGTAAAACAATCTGCAATTTTATCCTAGACTTTGCTTAGAAATAAATTAGATAAAGTGTACTTTTTTTTAAATATAATTATTGTTGTTCGATATTTGCAACTGACTTCAAAAAATGAGAAGGTTCTCAATTCGACTGTATTTCTTTTTTTTTATGTTTGTTACCTCATAACTTTCACTGGGTGAACCGATTTTGATGATTATTTTTTTATTTGAAAGCTGGTGCTTCCCGTGTGGTCCCATTTCAATTTGGTCCAGTTCCGACAATGTCATCCATGAAAAGTCGGATGCTTCAGTTTTTTTTTAATCTATAATTATTTAAATTGTCACTATTCAATGTGCGAAATTTCCACAATATTTGTGGAAATTTCGCACAATGAATAGTGACAATTTAAATAATTATTGTGACAATTTAAATAATTATTAAGTGACAATTTATATAATTCAAATATTTATATACTTTTATAGTTATTGACAACGTTATTATCCGACATCAAAAAGTAGGAGGTTCTCAATTCGACTGTAGGTTTTTCGTTCTATGTTTTTGACGTGATTACTTCGCCAATTATTCGTTGATTTTTCTAATTATTTTTTGTTTGGTAGGTAATTCAGAGGTGGTTTCATATAAATTTTACCAAAATCAGCTTAGTGCTTTAGTTTTTAAAATAAAATAAATGGAAAAAACATGTCATCCAAGTAAACGAAGTTGCGTATTTTGAAGTCGGTAGTTTCAGTTTTTGAAACTACGTAAAAGTTACGAAGGGACTCAACTCCCTTGTGTGTGCATGTATGCTATGCTAGCGATAGTGTGATGGGGGTGTGACGGCACGAAACAGCGTCATGCCATTTTCCGGCACGAAAATCCGGTTTTACTGCCAGATGTACCAATAGATGTTTCACGTTGAAGACCCTAACATGTCATTTTGACTGAAAACTTCATAGACTTCTATAGATACCCTAAGTGTATGTACCTAGCGTGTCAAAACGAGCGTGTCAAGTACGATAAAAAATCGCAGTTGACCAAGATTTATTTAATTTCAGGTGATATACACCCAATTCGATATTTTGTCAACTAGTTACTAGCGTACGCTTGTACGCTAGGTCCATTGGGTTGAATAGATTTCGCGCGGATGGAAGTGATGGAACATTCTATCACAAAATCGTTTGTGTGACGTCCCAGTTGGTATCAAAAATGTGGCACGCAAGGTTTTCATATAAATTAAGTCGCATGCTCCATCTACTATGATTGTGGAAAATTTCCTGACATCGCGCTCTATGAAGACAACTTCCAGATTTTTATGAGCAAAAAAATTCTACACAAAAGTTTAAGAATACAACCACGAAGCGAAGGGTAAATAGTATGATGGGCGATGACGCGGCCGCGACCTTGTCAATGGCGCTGAACCGCTGAACTTTACGGGCCGCAACGTTTTTATGCAAACTTTATAGCGGGCCGCGATCTCGCGATACGCCGAGGACGCGGCCCGCGGATTATTTTATGGCAGCTACAAAAAAGGATTATTCCCTTTGATAGCGTTTCTTTATATGTTTCTAGGGAACTTAAGATATTTAGTACGCATATACGTTTATGTGAGATATGATTTTGGTAGAATTGGCTATTTTGAGTCGAGACCTTCAAGATAAGTACTATGAAGCTAAAAAGAATTCATATTTTTGTTGTATAAACTATTTCATTTTGTGTATAAAATTTTAAATTATATCTGAGAGATGATATGAATTAATGTATCTTTAAATAGAGAAAATGGGAACGAACTAATGGAATTTCTTTTACTTTTGAAACTGAATTTTTTATTATTGTAATAGTAATTATAACATGTTGTGTATTCATTTAAGGAATATAGTTTAGGTCCAAATTATGAATTGTACATTGTAAAAATTGTAAAGACTGTATTCTGTTTCGTGTACCATTAAACTAAAAGAATAAATAAACTTACGTTTCGATTAAACAAAATAAGGACAGCGCCTCCGTCAATACCACATTAGTTCTTTATTTTTTATTTTGACATGACAACGTTTAATAAATCGATGAACGCCAGCTGCACGCGCGAAAAAAGATGACTCATTGTCCCGTTACGCTCATTGTAACGTTTGCATTTTATCAATGTTTTGTTATGACGTTGTCACGTTAAACTATTGTCCGTAAACCGACTTAACAGACAACCATTTTTTTTATTGGATTTGGACCCGCTTATAGCATTTACCAGTGTCAAGTATTTCTTTCAAGTTTCTTGTATAAGACAAGTTGTAAATGTTCTCGTGACAATCTTAGTCACGTATACAATCATTTCAAATTCGAGTCGTGCTTCATTAAAGTGGTGGCGACTTTACTGGAAGCTTCTATGAAGTTTTGTTAACAACGTGAAAAGACACGTTTCACTGCTTTATTTCACTTGACCACACTCACGCACTTGATCGAAAACTTAATGAATTAAACACCACCATTTTTATCGTATTTATATTCAAGTAAACAAGTTCAAAGTTTCAAATAACACAAGTTGAGGCAAATAAAACAGAGCAATAACATGTTTCCATGAAGTTCCCGCCAAAACTCCTTAGATTTATCCGAACAAACTCTACTATGTTTTATACTATAATCCCACACATTTTACTTATTTTTTAGTTTGCAGCTGACCCGTGATGGTTTGTGTCGTTGTCATCGACGATGAACCTGCGCTCTTATCTAAAAGAAACTACTCACGATTTACTCACGATTTAAAGACACCCAGATTGTGTCAGAAAAGACTTACCTACTCATGAAGTTTCAAAATGTATTTATCAATTTACTGACATAAAATATACTAAGTAATACTAAAAACCGGCCAAGGGCGAGTTATTATTTATTTTTAAAGTGAATAATAAAACTTATTATTCTATGAATATTTCAAGCGTCAAGAACCCCCTCAAATATTTATTATATTCTGTTTTTTAGTATTTGTTGTTATAGCGACAACAGAAATACATCATCTATGAAAATTTCAACTGTCTAACGGTTCATGAGATACAGCCTGGTGACAGACGGACGGACGGACAAATAGACAGACAGATAGCGGAGTCTTAGTAATAGGGTCCCGTTTTATCCTTTGGGTACAGAACCCAGGGTACTTTAGGGTTCTGTCATATTCAATTTAGATTGTATTTAAAAACTTAAAAATTTTGAACAAACCAATGTAATTATTTTGAACACGGTTAAAAAAACTGTCGAAATGATAATCTTACGGCATCGCCTCTAGTACAAAATGGCTACCGAAAATCCCCTAAAAGCCATTAATTATAACACTGTTATATAAAAAGTACTTTCTTCGCGGCGACTGCATTATTTTATCTCCCAAATCCGAACAAGAATGACAAATCCGACGCATAATCTCTGGAAATCCGAGCCTTGGCGTTAATATTCCCTTCGAGGAGATTCCTTGACTCTGGAAATAGAGCAGACGAGCTGTTTGGCTTTTGACGATATGGCGATAAATCAAACAATAGATTAACAGTTAAACATATAGAAAAATATCTATTTTCGATACAATACAACTTGTGACTCATATCCTTTACATTATATTCATTTATATTAATATTTATCTAATATTATTATAATATTATTAAGTTATCTAAAAATAAATAAAATTACAGCCCCGAGGACAATCTACCACCACTTCTTGTCCTTCTTCTTATTTTAGTATTGAACCCGCGCGATTGGTGCATTTTTGCCAGTATTAAAATATATCCAAGTTTCTTGAATAATACAAGTTATAAAGTATTCTAGTCACGTAATTAGTCATTTTCAAGTTTGAGTCTTGCCTCAGTAAAGTGGTGGCGACTTTACTTGAAGCTTCTATGGAGTTTTGCCGACAACGTAAACGATTCGTTTCACTGGTTTAATATCACTTGCCTACACTCAGACACTTATTCGAACACTTAATTAATAATACACCACCATTTTTAATGCATTAACATGCTAAATACCAAAAAAAACCCAGCAAAAACATATTTATAACAAAACCCCGCCGCTTGATATAGGCTATGGGTGTTTGGGATGTGGTCCATTTGTGAACCCGCTAATATTCATTTGAGTGGACTTTTTACTAAGTCTACTGACCGCGAAAATACATTATTTCGAATATGAATGTGTGTGAAGTGCAAATTCAGTTTTTTAAGCCATAATTCTTTATTTACCTATTCATTTTGGCCTTGTGGCTCAGTTGGTAGTGTGTTTGCGTCCACCTGCGGAACTGAAAGGTCGTGGGTTCGATCCCCACCCAGGGCAAATATTTGTGTGATGAGCATGGATGTTTGTTCTGTGTCTGGGTGTTTCTATGTATCATATGTATATATTTACAAAAAAAAAGTATATATGTATTCTATCAGCCATCTAGTTCCATAGTACAAGCTTTGCTTAGTTTGGGCTAGATGGCGTTGTGTGAAATGTCCACAAATATTTATTATTATTATTATTTATTATTATTTATTGAAAATTTGTGTTCACGAATGTGGACAAGTTAAATAAATAGGTTATACGTCTCTTCATTTTGTAGAATTCCGTATAATTTTGCTATAAAATCAACACTAATTTACTAGGCGTGACTCAAACTTGAGAATGACTTATTTACTTGACTTGGACTATGACTAGTACATGTAGTTTTTTATCTATAATAATGGTTCTCTTTGAAATTAATTTATTATATATTTTATTTCTGACATTTTATTTCTGACATTTTATTGTAATTATATTGAAATGTAAATTGCTTTTAAAAATAAATTAATCTGAATATACACTTCTATTATGAATAAATCTCTCAATCACTTGACACTGGCAAGTGTGTTAATCGCACGAGTTTAATACAAAAAAAAAACACGGTGGAGTTATGGTAACTTATAGGAAAACAATTTAGCAGACATTGTAGCAACCAACGAACCAATAAAAAAACTCGAAAATACGATTTTCGCACACCGAGGCTTCTGTACTCCCTGCAACATTCAAACACAGAAAACAATACTAATTAATTAGCAAAATGTGTTTTTTTTTATACATTATAGAACTACGATTGACCACCAACTCGCCTGATGTTAAGCGACGGTGTGGCCGAGGATGGAGCTCGTCGATCTAGAAGATATCTATTCACTCTAGCCTTGAAAATTCCAAGATTGTAGGTCTCAGGAAACAGAGATGGCGGCAAAGAATTCCATTCATATGCAGTACGCAACGGAATGTGGATCGATATCGCTGAGTACGGATTTTTGGCATTTCAATGAAAAATGGGTGGTAATTCGCCGACTTTCTGCTAGTCCTGTAGTGAAATGGGGTGGGTGGAATTAGGTCGTGAAGCTCTTGCGCACATTCCCCGAAATGAATTCTGTAGAAAATAGACAGACATGCTACTTTACGGCGGTGCTCGAGACTAAGTAGCTTCTTGGCAGCTAGTTTATCGTCACCGATTAACCTCACAGCTCGCCGGTCCACTGATTCTAAAGCTTCCAGCTGATACTTGGCTGATCCATCAAATGATTTTTCTATAAATGATTGTAATTTCACATAATATTTTACATACAGTAGGAAAATCCTAAAATGTTAGGCGCTCACACACAATATAAAGATTAAGTAAATTAGTTACATTACATTTAAGAAACGGCCCTTTTTGTAAAAACAAACCGGGAGCGATTCCCCACACTATCTGATACTACTGTAAGAAATAGCCGCGACCAAGACAAACGGCGCGTACATGAAGGAACGACAGCACTGATGCAAAATAGCATCGTATGTATGGGCCCTAAAATCTACAATAAGATTCCTAAGTCAATAAGAGACCAGAATAGTAATTTATTTAGAAAAAAGTTGAAGGAATTGTTATTGCAGAAGTGTTATTATTCTATCAATGATTTTTTAAATGACAAATTTTAATTTTATTTACATTATGTGTATCTTTTATTGCTTCTGCTTTGTCATATTTTATATATTTTTGGTTTGTGTTTTAATCTAATAACAAATAATAATTATTATTATTTTTAAATTTTTCGCATGTGCATGATGCTGTCTACCTGACATTTGTACGCCTAATCGGCACAACATGATTTTAAGCGACTAAATTTAGTGTAACATCTTTTATGCACTTGTTGTATAAAATTCTCGTGTTGTATGCAAATAAATTATCTTTATCTTTATCTTTATCTTTAGTATAAGTAATTAGAAGAGAACAAAAAATCACATGTTTCACAAAAACACACACTTCACATAAAATAAAACAGCAGACCTATTTTCTCTATCGAAAACATACTGTGTATACGGATTACAAAATGAAGCACAACTTTGCGTTATATTTCACCGACATATTGTAAATTCAACGTCATCGGGTCCCGGAAAAACGCAGCTCCGCCCGTGTGCCTCGGAGCCAGGCTTGTTTTTTCAAAAAGATTAATGTAGTGCCACGACGCGGACGCCTGGTGAATGTCTGCCGACTTCTTATTGAACTGGAGGTGCGCTCTACGGAGATTTATATACATATTTATCCTGGGAAAAATGCTTATTATGCAGATAAAAATCTTACCTTAGCATCGTGATAGCGTGTTTTACCCGGATAACAAGTATCTATGTTAAAAGAAAAACAAAATACCCGACTGCAAAAAGCAGTTTTTGCAGTCTAACTTACGATTTAGTTACATTTGATACGCTGTTGAGGATACATTTTTGTGATAAATTATGCGTAAAATCGCTGTAAAAGATTTATAAATGCGCATTGTTTAAAATAATTCTCGTTAAACCATCACGTCTCGTGTTTATTACATAACAGTTCGTTGGAGGTTACGAAAAATAGCATTTTATTTTGCGACATATGTATTATTATTATTACAATAAACATAGCCTATGACATTCTGGAAGTGAAGACGAATCTAACGACACCTCCACATCAAAATCTGTCAAGCCGTTTAGGCTGTAGGCGATCATATAGAAACATGCATACACACAAACATACATACACTCGAAATACATAACCCTCCTTCTTACGTAGTCGAGTAAAAATAGAATAATGATTTCAGTAATATTATGCATTCATGGTTTTATTCGTTAAGCACAAGATTAGATTGAATTAGATTGAAGGTTTGCAACTGCTCTTGACTTACCTACTTACATTTTCAGCTAAAAAAATACATATGTTGGATCATGCGCATTGTTAATTGCCTTATTTATCAAATTTGACATGCTAAGAAAAGAAGCTCTATCCTGAATCCAGAAGATCTGCTAAGAAGCCCTGCTTTATCTGTTTGACCTTTAAAAACTATCACAAAAAATATACATATTCATAAAACGATTTGATACCAAAACGCAAAAACCATATGTACGCAAAACGCTTACCAAATTAATCTGGTGTTACCATCTCTCACCCCATTCCCGTGTTTTACAGCCCGTCAAGACGTCAGGGCGCGATCTCAATACGGTTGCCATATCAAAGAGCTAAATCCCACTTACGGAATAATTTCCGAGGAATTTCATATGAAGGAATTGTTTTCTTGAGGAAATACGCCGCGCTGAGGTTTGGGAGTAATATTGTGGAGAGTGGATTTCTGACTCATGCTCGATGTTTTTTCAAGTGATTTTTAAAATCAAAAACGTTTAATCAGAAAATCAATTCAAGATTTATGTCTACCAAACAAAGCCATGATGGCTCAATTTATTGTTTGAAATTGTTATTAAATGTAATTCAAGTATGAAAAACAATCGCTAATTTTTAAACATTGCCTAGTTGAGTTGTATTATAATTTCGAGCTATACTTAACTGAACAGTTGAGCTACGCTACGAGCGCTACATTAGGATTACGCTACCACCGCTACAGTACAACTATGCTACAAACGCTACAAGTTCATTACACTAGAGTAAAGAGAAACTATGAACGCTATTACAGTAGCGCTACGCTACGAACGCTACAAATGCTAAAGTTGAGCTACTACGAGCGCTACAGTAAAGCTACGCTACGAATGCTACAGGTACATTACGCTACAAACGATAAAGTTGAGCTACTACGAGCGCTACAGTAGAGCTACGCTACGAATGCTACAGGTACATTACGCTACAAACGATAAAGTTGAGCTACTACGAGCGCTACAGTAGAGCTACGCTACGAATGCTACAGGTACATTACGCTACAAACGATAAAGTTGAGCTACTACGAGCGCTACAATAGAGCTACGCTACGAATGCTACAGATACATTACGCTACAAACGATAAAATTAAGCTACTACGAGCGCTACAGTTGGGATGCAGAGCTGGAGTTAATCTATGCTACAAACGCTACAACTATGCTACGATATGAGCGCTATTATGAGATACGTTACAATCGCAACGATAGAGCTACGTTATAAGCGCTATAAACTACACTATAAGCGCTCCTGTGCAGTTTAAACTACGCTATAAACAGCTGCAGCCAAACTAAAAGACAAGTGCTATAGTTGAGTTACGCTAAAAGCTACAATTGGTCATCAATTCAGTATCGCAATTATAAGGATTTGCTATTGAGTGCTAGTTTTTGTTTTCAATAACAATCAAAACTTTATAACTATATTTAAAACTTTACAACTATAAGTATTTACATGTTGGTTATCGCCTTTACTATTTTAACACTTTATCGAAATCTACTATTCCGTCGTGCGTCTATCGAGCATATTTCCTGCCTGGTATTAAATATACAAGTATATTCCAGCAGGAAATAATATCAGCCGTGTTAGAGCTCATTTGAAAGGGAAGTAGAACGAGATTTATGCAGTCCTTTGGCGAGGAATTTAATCTGGTTTGCTCGCGGTTTTTTTTGTTGAATCGAAGTAGAAGCCACACTATCCTTTCACCTGTATGTACTCGTAGCTGTGACTCGATGGCTAGGAAGCAATTGGACCTCTTCGAATCCTCATATCCAGAACTAGAGGACTACAGGCACTTCGCACCAGGTAATATTCTGAAGCTCATGCAGTCCTTCTTTAGAAAGCGTGTGAGTGGGACAGTATAGGTTCGTAAAAAGTTAAATAAATTTATAGAACACAGAGTATGAAGACACATCGAACCTTTCCGCCCCCTTGATTCGAATTGAAGAAAATACACATAATCATATGTACATAAATTCTTCAAAACAACAAGAGCCGTACATTTCATTTCATTTCATGATCTCAGCCACAAAAAGACAACTAATGTAGACCTTCCACCGTAGATTTCCAAAAAGACCTCTTAGAAGCGGCAGGCATGCAAATACTAATTTACCACCAGCTACTTTAAATTTAAATAAGCCACTTCATCTTTTCCTTATCTCTCCTTAGATGTAAGTAAAATACGTAAATCTTTTAAATGTATTCGGCCAACATAATCGAAATACCGCGTAAAATATGGCCGCCGCTTATGTTTTTAATTTCGTCCTTTCTTCATATTTAAGGCATGCACGTCGCAAACAATAAATATCCCAAGACAGCTTTATAACCTGTGCTTAACAAATCGCGTCGTTACCCGCCTTAACGAAATTAAAAGTGGCCCTTTATATAAATCAGAGGTAAATCAGTTGTTCTTATATTGTTGCTTCTCATAAATATTGGCAAGAGAGAACCAGGAATAGCATACTGGTTCCGTATATCTGGAAGTTGAATGCGGATGGGCTAAGTGTTGTGCATTGGGAGTTTCCACTGGCTTTGAAAGTTTTGGCTGAACAAGTTTTCCTTAGCTTAACCTTGACAGCCAATTTCCAATTTCAAATCTCTAATATCTTCTCCACAAGTGGAGAATAAAAAGAATTCAACAAGTTGAATTCTTTTTATTGGAAAGTGAGTGCTTCAGAGGTAGTCCCACAATAACGTCATTATTTACGGTCTTAGTTTTATTCAAGTATTGTTAATGCTGGATGAATCTAGCTCAGGACCAGTGTAGTGGAAAGAGGGGAGGGAGGCCTTTGCCCTGCAATGGTAAAATTTATACGCTTCGGAAGCGTACGTAACTATTATTCCGTAACTAGTTACGTACGAAACATAATTATTCTTCGTACGATACTAGTATCGCACGAAGAAGTTTTTTTCCTCTAGGCTTTTAATGATAATAATAATAATTGTTTATGCTGATAATTATATGAAAATGTTGTTATGTTATCATCAAATTGACGTTTTTGATTTTTTTAACATATTTTTTTTTATATATGATATGATATTCAACAAAAACTATTATAATAACAAATAAATCTGCCAAGCCCAAACTATTTAATAAAGTCGCCGCTCCACAAAACTGCTTCACCCAATTAAGTTTTAGGCACATTTGCAAAATAATAGGAACCCAAAAATGGTAATTTTATGTCGGTCCATTGTAATAAAGCTTAAAGACTAATTCGCGGGGGAAAATATTTGGCAACTATAAAAACGTGGCTCAAAATTACAATGATAAACATTGGCGGGAAAAGTTCATTTTGGCTTTTACGCTCATAAACGGTTTTAGAAACGGGTCGGGCCCTGTTCTGGCCGGATTAATTAGTTTGTATTTTGACAGAACGGTTAATTAAATAAAAAAATATGTTCACATTTTTCCCCTTGTAAACTGGAATGAGTTTTCTAATGGGGCCTAATTTTATATTTGAAACTGATGCTTTATATTATAGCTAAGAGTAGCTAAGCAGCACTCAGAACACGGTTACCTAAAGTAAGGTGCGAGAGAGAGAGAGACATTACTACCACCTAGGAAGCGTTGTGTGTTTTTTTCAAATTACTTTTATTTATGAATTTTTAATAGTATTTACTTTTTTATGTCGGTTAATAAAGTACGTCAGACCTTTTCACGTAGTATGAGTGATATATAGACTAACTTATACAAAAACTGCGCAGTTCTGACAATATTTCAAACATACAGGTCGAATTGATAACCTTCCTTTTTTTAAAGTTGGTTAAAAACGGTCGTTAAAGCTCATCACCGCTCATGTCACTGTCTATCAAACAATTTAAATATAAGGTGTAGACACTGCTCTGCAGTTGCGATGAACGAAGTAACTGTTCAAAAGCCCATATCTTGAAAACTACTGAACCGATTTTGATATAACTTACAGTGACTCCTAATTTGAAAGGTACTTTATTAAATAATTTTATAATTAATTTTCATTTCATTAAATTAAAATATTTTTTGAAATATGACTTCTAGTTTCTACGTAATGCGTAGACAAACATACATACACTGAAATTTAGCACACATGTTTAGAAGCCGGTATAAACTAACATATACAAAAATTGTGCAATTCTGACAATATTACAAACATACAGGTAGAATTGATAACTTCCTTCTTTTGAAGTTGGTTAAAAATGAAACACGTGTCCGCGTTTAGTTTCGACGTTTTGTAGTCGGTGTCAGCTTCACGAAGCCCATATCGGCGTCTCGTGGCATGTCGCGACAGACACGAATCCTGTGCGGTGAGTTCTTAAAATAAAATAAATAAATAGAAATTGAAAAATATAAAATAATGTTGGTGGACATTTCACACAACACCATCTAGCCCAAACTAAGCCAAGCTTGGAATGGAGCCGACTATGGAAACTAGATGGCTGATATAATACATATTATACTTTTTTTGTAAACAGAAACACCCAGATACAGAAAAAACATCTATGCTATGTGTATTTGTCCTGGTCGTGAATTGACCAGGTCGATCGTGGGTCCACGGCTTGTAGGTCGTGGATTCGATCCCCACCCAGGCAGACATACTACTAACAGAGCTACGAGGCCATACATTTATTATATGAAAACTGCTATGTAAAGCTCGGTGACGATATTTTGTGATTGTGACGCGTGCCCTGTGTGCGAATGCACAATGCGGTTCAAAATATAAAGTTTTTTTTACGTAATAACTTAAAATTATGCTTAGTAATAATTTTGTGCGGAAGTTTTAAAAGAAAATTTAACTGTTTTAATGGATAGAAGTCCAAAAATATGGTGGTTAAATATTATTGACACTCGATGATGATCGATCACTGAGTCAATTAACTTATCAACTTTATTTTATGTAACTTATAATATGTTAAAAAAAATCAATATTACATATATAATAATTAATTACTTTTTACATGCTTATAATTATTTAGTTATTCTTTTTTATATTGCATATAATTATGTCTGTAGTTTTATCTATTACATATATTGAATTTATAATATCAGGCTATTTCCGGAAAGGTATCCGGATGCACAAATCGACCAACTCCGCTATTCCCTACCTCACTACTTTTGATTAAAAATTCCATTTCATCCCGCAGTTCACGGGTGAATTTATGAAAAGTCAATATTGGCCTGCCATCAATTTGATAAGCTTTGTGCTATGTAAACACTCAACTATAACTGAAAATTGATTCCTGAAAATGTTATCTCGTTTTGGAAATATTGCGTCTAATTTTGTATGAAAGGAATTAAACGTTAACCGCCATTTTTGTATACTCCTTTGAATTGCAACAAATTTAAAACGTAAGTAAGTAGGTGGTTGATAGTAATGGCATCGTTAGGTGTTTGACAATAGCTTTTCCACTTGAGACTATAACTCTCAAGTGGAAAAGCTATCGTCGAACACCTAGGCTGCAAAACTAATACTGAAACACCATAATTCAGTTTCCTAATGATAGTTTTCCTACACGGAAGATTAGCTCGCAGTTTCTTTTTCAAAAAGTGCTTTCCAATATAAAAGTTGAATGCACAAACAACTGCGCTGACTTTAGCACTTCCTACATTTCTAGGGCCTCGTTATCAAGTTCTAAAATAAATTTTACTACTTTATCGGCGTAATTAATTATATATCTTGAAAACACTTTCTATAGGAATAGAGGAATTACAAGGGAGGTAACCTTGTAATTCCTCTATACGTAAAGTAGGGATGATTTTTTTCTCGTAAACCCTTTGATGTTGGCTGTAATTGGATAGGTAATCTAAAAATATATTATTCAATTTAGTATTCTATATTTGTCTTCAACTCTTTTTGCAAAATATTAGGCTTTCAAGTGATATTTTTTGTTAGGGTCAAGTGTCTCTCCCCCTCTACCAGCTAAATGGTTCTTGTCGAATAGGTATGCTGAAAAAATTCCAGAAATTAGTTTACTTAACGAAATTATAAGGAAAAATATCACAAGTAAGTAGGTTTTACAAGTTAACGAGTAATAGTCGATCAACTTAGCTTAACTAGAATATTCTTAGTATCAAACAATCCTATTTTAATTCCGCATAATATTGACATAGACATAAATTGTGATATGGAACAACAAAACTCTACGTTGCGCGTTGTCCGACATGCACTTGACCGATTTTGTAAAAAAAAATTTAGTTAATACATACTCGATAACTAGTCTTCTAAAAACCAAACAAAAGAGAACTCAAGAAACATACAGAAAACAATAGGTAGGTGAATGGAATGGGGCGAATCTTTTTTAAATTTGATATTACTCACTATTAATCTTAGAACTTATAGTTGATAGTCATTCAACACTCAAATGATTGTAGAAGTTTTTGGCTTTATTTGATTTTTAAGAAATTATTTCATTATTAAGAAAAAATGAAATTAAACTCTTAAATTTTTTCCGCTCGGTTGTAGTTCAAAGATTTTAAACAGCATTCCCCATGAAAACGAACATGATTGAATATGACAAATTGATTTAGTTTGATAAATCTATGTTTTTTATATGAAAAAAGTAAAATAAATCCAACCTAAATCACCGTTACAAGATTTTCCGCTATCGAAATGAACAGGAGTAAATTTTATCCACATTCGCGTTTAACTTTAACAAGCCACTTAAACGTGATTTTCTTAAATATTTTCTATACTATTGGACTTGTTACTTCTTTACGTTAAAATTGACCACGAAAGAACACGCTTAAATAAGTAAAATACTATTAGACTCATATATTAATACTCTGATATCGTCAAAAATATGAAAAAGTGTGTGTAAAGTTACCCACGCTGACAGTATTCAAGATAGTTTTACTAAATATTTAATTACCACAATTTTAAATATCATTTAAATAACATCAACTAAGAAGACCCGACGTAAGTTACACGCGTTGAAAGTTTTTCGCTTAATTAAAAAGTCAATTACGAATGTTTTACGTAGTTCAGAGCCACTGAAGCACTCTGTGAAAGTAATAAATCATAAAAACGCTGTATTAAAATTGTATGCCGCAAGAGTTAGGGCACTTTCACATTAAGCGACGCAGCTAGAATAAGTAGCGCTGCTGTTGCGCTGCTAAGTCATACGACTAGTAAACAGATATAAAAAAATACTTATTTCGTAATAGTACGCGCACGAATTATTTTAAATACATTAAATACTAATAAGAATTAAGATAAATATGTAAAGTTTTTGCTGGAGGATGCTCTGTCCCTTACCCGCGAAACGACTTAGAATAGAATAGAATAGAATATAATTTATTGTTCAATGACTTGAACATGAACTTTGTATAAAATTTGTAAGGCGCATTTAACAAATTGTGACATTATAACTTTCTTAGTTTTGAAATATTTTAATTTCGTTTTTGTATAACGGATTTACTTTTGGCTAGTTTTTTGTGAGCAAATAAAAATACATAGAAATTCAATATAATTCAATTCAAATATTGTTGGTGCCTATACTTATGTTAGCATTTTGTTGGAGTTTGTAATTTCATAACTGTGTTGAAGTATTTACAGTAACGTAGCAGTTGAGCTGTAGCCGCACTGTTGTCGCGTGGTAACAAATTGTTGCAGATAGTAACAGTTAATTAGGTTCAAATAAGTATCAAAGTATCATTGTTTCTTTATTTAAATCCACATTTAAAGAGATAGTTTTCTTTTTCGATGCACGTTTATAGCAGAAGTATAATCAATTCAATTCTTGTCTATGATCATTGCCAATGTCACGCATAATTGCAAAGCGGCTAATAGCAGTTGTGAGTTTTGGCGGAAACTTCATGAAAACGTTGTCGTTTTATTTTCAACATCTAGTCGTGCTTCAGTAAAGTAGTGGCGACTTTACTGGAAGATTCTATGGAGTTTTGTCGACAACGTGAAAAGACAATCGCCGCTTTATTTCACTTGCCCACCCTCTCGCACTTGATCAAACACACAATTTTTATAGCATTAATATTCAAAATAGCACAAGTTCATGGAAATAAAATAAAACGACGACATGTTTTCATGACATTCCCGCCAAAACTCATACCTTTCTTTTCACTAACAATTGTTCTCACAAAATGCAAATTTCGATGTATGCTTCGATGTAATGCTATTTTATTCGTCGATTAGTTAAAATATCGGCTCAATTCGGATTTGACAGAAAAAAATACAACCACCATAAGTCGCACTGCAATTGTGGTGCCGCACGGCTGAGTTGCCTAATGTGAAAGAGATCTTAAGGTCCGCTGGGTGTTCTAAGACTTTACAGGTCAAATGTCATAACTTTTGGCTTTAGAATACCTATTTTAGAGTCAGGCCGTTGGCTGTGACAGCAAAATGCTAGCGTGAAATAATATTAAATTCCGTGTGAATTAATAATGAAGAGATACGTAGACGTACAAAAGTCACCGATATAGCACAGCGGATTAGCTAGTTGAAGTGGCAGTGGGCAGGGCACATAGCACGTAGAACTGTTGGCCGATGGGGTCGAAAGGTTCTCGAGTGGAGACCACGTACCGGCAAGCGCAGCGTAGGAAGACCAGCCACGAGATGGACATATGACCTCATACAAGTGGCGGGAAGACGCTGGATGCAAGCCGCTTCCAATCGGTCTTTTTGGAAATCCATGGGGGAGCCTATGTCCAGCAGTGGACTTCTTATGGCTGAGATGATGATGATGATGATGAATTAATAATAGGTTCCAAGTTCTGAGTTAATTTATTAATTATTTTACCCGACTACAGCAAAACAAAAGAAAGGGTTATCATTTTGCAGTCCATGAATGTTTATGAATATATTACCGTATCACCAGATTATCATTTATAAAGTTCAGTTGATAATACCCCCTATATCTTTTATCTCTTTCCTGAGAACTACAATCTTGGAATTTTCAAAGCTTGAGTGAGGAGACATCTTCTAGATCGACGTGTTCCATCCTTGGCCACAGTCCCTTACCATCAGGTGAGTCGGTGGTCAATCAAATACAAATACAAATACAAATAAGTTTATTTGTCACAAAAGAATTTGTACAGATTACTTGTGAACCCATTGACTCTGAACTAGTATTCACTGTATTTCAGAGCCAATGGCTTCTCCTATATTAATATAACATCCTTTTAAATTTCGCAGACTATATTAACAAACATAATAAACATAATAATTATCATATTATAATTTAGACTTAACACTTTTAAGAGATAAAAAATATTACATGAAATACAGTCCGAAACAAATAAAAAAAAAATAGATAACTTATATAATAGCCAAATACTCATAAAAAACAAACGATATGCAAAATAGGATATTTATAAGATTTTTCCTTTTAAGATGTGTATAAACTGTCTAGCATGTTCTCAATTCCATTGTAGTCAAATGTACTAAGCCACGTCAATAAAATATTTTTGAATTTGTTGTTATTACACTTTTTAGTTTTATGTTCTTTATTTAGTTTATTATAAATTAATGGGACAATAACTTCATATTTCTTTTGTTTGAATTTTCGTTTTGATTTTGGAACAGGACAGCGATCAATTCGTTTTGTATTTGCAGGTAGAAATGGAATGATCTCTTTGTGATACCGCCGTAAACACTCATAAATAAATATTTTTCTTACGCTTAAAACATTGGCCTTTTCATATACTTCCGCTGTAGGATGCCTGAAGGGTAGAAAAAGTAGCACCTTAAGTAAAGCACGTTGTGCACGCTCAGCTATTATTAGGTGGGTTTTGGCAGCAGTGCCCCATGCACAAATGCAATACCTAATAATACATTCTGCTAGAGCCTTATACGTTTGAATGATTAATTTAGGCTCAGCTACTATTCTTAGTGATTTAAATATATAAATAAGTTTTCTTAACCGTGTTGCCAATGTTTTTATATGTGTGGTCCAGTTGAGACGGTCATCTATATATACCCCCAAATATTTAATTGAGTCAACCCTTGATAGCTCGGAGCATGTACAGCTATTGGTTCTTACATCTCGATTACAGGGAAAATTATGTATTTTAAGTTTAGTCTCAAAGTTAGGGGACCCTTTGTCTGTGATACTGTAGCACATGTATTTAATCTTTCCAGTATTTAATGTTAGCAGACTATTTTCAAGCCATTGTGTTACTATTGCCAGCGAATCTTCCGCTAGTTTAATTGCTTGAGGCCAGCTCTTTTCATGTATTAATAACACAGTATCGTCTGCAAACATCAGCAAATCTAGTCCATGCACTACAATATCACAGAGTTCGTTTATGTACAGGAGAAAGAGTAAAGGACCCAGTGTACTTCCTTGTGGTACCCCATAAGTACATGTTGAACTGTCGCTTTCAAAGCCCTCAATCCGCAAGCGTTGTGATCTGCCTGAGAGGTAGTCAGTGAACCAATCCAATACTACGCCCCTAATCCCAGCGTTTTCTAGTCTAGTTAATAGGATAGGTATAGAGACGGTGTCAAACGCTTTTTGAAGATCTAAGAAGACACCAATGCATTTCTCGCCATTGTCGAGGTATGTTGTAATTTTATTTGTAAGCATAAGCACAGCATCCTCGGTGGACATACCTTCACGAAATCCGTACTGATTTTTACTCAACAGATTATCTTTATCGAGATATTGTACCACCCTTTCTTTAACTAGTTTCTCGAGCACCTTGGATAGGGTTGATAGAAGCGAGATAGGTCTATAATTACTAGGGTTTGTTTTGTCGCCAGCTTTGAAAATTGTAGATCTATCTAGTATATAAAAAAAGTCTTCTAATAAAACTAATAAACGTATTCTGCTAGTAATGTCGTACAACAGGGTAAAGTATTTTAACCGACCTCTTATAATTATAGAATCAGGGGTTACTTTGTCGAAATTCGGCTTCAAAACGTAATTTGACTTTAAAATGTACTGTTTTGCCGAAAATCGTTACTTTGATCAATATACAAAATATTCTATCAACTTCTCGCGGATACAAAAATAGGTGTATAGGGAATATGCATGTTTCATTTTTATCCGATCGCTAACCACAAATAGATACATTCCACAAAAACAAAATTAGAATATTTTCAGAAATAAGAAAGTTAATTATGTAACTTTTATTTTTATTTCATGTTAGACAGAGAGTACAGGATCGCGGAAGATAGATAGATAAACTCTATATTGTACACACCATAAAATTTACAATCAAAAGAAATTAATTACGAACTACTTCAACAACTGGCGGCCTTATCGCTAATAGCGATCTCTTTTTTAAAGTTTTTATTATTATTATTATTTATAATTAGGTAGGTACGTTTATTTTCTGTTAGTATTTAAGTTACTCTGTATGGATGTACAATAAAGTTATTCTTCCAAGCAACCGTAGAAGATGACGTCATGCATCATTTTCGCCGTATAAATTCAATACAAACTGAAAAAATACCTTCAATTAAAAGTCCAAACGATTAGACTCTTGAACGTGAAGGATATAAAAAGTAAACAGAATAAACACAAAAAACGTCTTCTGTAGCAAAAATATTGAAATAAGTTTCTTAAAAAACTCTCTTTCTCTGTTGTTTCTTAATATTTCAAAGCTTGAATAAAAATATAAAATCAATAACCTAAATAAATACTTTACATGCCTCATTGAGAAATAACCTATTGACACCTATGACATACTTAACCTTCATATTAAAGTAATTTTATGAAACATTTCAAAGACATGATTAATTAATGATATTGAATCGTGCGTGATAGCGGCTTTACGTTAAGAAGGATTACTGAAGAAAACCCTTACCATACAATGCCCCAACTTCATTATCAAGCACAACGTTGAGTGCGCTTTAAGCCGCGGTTCCATTGGTGCGAACGACGTGCACTCAGAGGCTTCGTTCACTCTTTTCTTGTATGTCGCTGTACCCGACGGAATCCATGTAAAATGCCGGTCGTTTTGTCTGCCTATGTGAATTTACCTTTCCACCGCAACAAAACAATGGACAAACATGCACAAAAACAACAACTGGACTGCCACATCCAACACCTATCTATTATCGTACACCTCCTTTTCTGTCCCTTTGCTGCCATGTAAGATACTAGTACGTACACCGTAGCTCAATGTGACATACGCTATACACGACATCAACGTCAGGGCCAACCACCCATGTATCGATCATAATTCATCAAGCCACTGAGCCATTCAAAATGACAATAGGTTTTATATACATTTTGGCCGTTTTAGCGTGGCCGTATGTTGCTATGGGTTCATATACTGATATTTGAAATTAAAGCTTAAAATTGAGTACCAAACGATTCTGTCAAATATTATGGAAATCTGTTAGTAAATGGCTCCACCATATATTTATCCTCTTTTTGCTGGAAATATCCTCCAAATCTTTGCCGGCAAAAAGAACTGTAGTTTCGTCAAGATTGGATAAAAAATACGACATGTGTATAAATACCAACATCCAAACAAACAAATATTTGAACAGGTGATAGAAAATTTTGACAGCTGACGCAGATACCTTTGCTTGCTTCGCTCGTTCGGTCAACAAGTGAATATCATGACCGTACGTAGTAATGGAACTGCGGCTTTAAGTCGATATAATCATGTAAAATTCACAAAATTACGAGTGTTTTAGACACGAAAGCTTTGAATTACTAGACTTAGTTCACTTGTATTCGGCTGATGAAATACCGCGATATACTAAGTAACGACAGCAATTTCGAATATTTGATTATACAGCTTGTTAACAAAGTAACGCAAAACCACAATCATTGGCACTGATGGCAGTAACTACATAGAATATAAATTATTCATTATTAGCCTCCCCTACCTAAAAATGAGGAAATTGCTGAGTCTACAATATTTGTCTGAATATTTGTATATTTGTTTGTATTTGTCAATATTTGTCATATCAGCCACAAGAAGTCCATTGCTGGAGATGGATTTATAAAAAGATCGGACGAATCGCGAATTACCCGCATAGATTCAAATATAAACTAACGACACAAAAATCAAGACTAGCAATGAAAAGCAGTGGTCCCCAAGCAATGGCTATAAAAATATTTAATAAGCTATCCGAAGACCTAAAAAGTGATAAAAATGATCGTAGCTTTTCAAATAAACTAAAAACAATATTAATTGAAAAAAGTTATTATACAGTAGACGAGTTTTTACACGATAAAATGTTATAAATAAGAAACAGATCGGGCCGCTCCATGCTTAAAATTGCGATACCTCTAATGGGGTTATTGTGTTATTCCTACCAATGTATGTACATAACATAATAGAGCAATAAATGATTTGACTTTGACTTTGACTTTGATCGGTTGGCTCGTTAGCTTCTTCCTGCCACTTGTCGTCTACGCTACGCTTGCCGGTGCGTGGTCTCGGCACGAGAACTTTTCGACCCCATCAGCCATCAGCTCTATGTGCCCACTGCCACTTCAACTTGCTAGTGCTTGCTTGCTTGCTTCAACATCTCTTCATTTCTGATTCGATCTCACAGAGAGACCCCGAGCATAGACCTCTCCATAGCTCGTTACGTGACTTTAAGCTTCCTTATAAGGCCCATAGTGAGTAACCACGTTTCAGTGCCATATGTCATCACTGGTACAACACACTGGCCGTAAACTTTCAACTTGAGGCATTGAGGACTACATTGGATTAAAAGACACTTTTGTGTTACCCATACGCTGCCTAGCGGAGTGGGATTGAAAGAAAAATAAGCGCGGTTCATTGTAGACCGCAACATTGCTTAACATCGGGTGAGTTGGCGGTCAAGCGCAAACCTATGTATAAAAAAAAGATGACATTTTCGCATATTATGTGATGATATCCGATTTATCAAATTAAGTGACGAAGGAAAATGTAATGTTCTGACCCCACCTAGACAAAGATGATGATAACCAATGAAAAGAAAAATATAGTAGCAAGGATTCTAATACAACAAATATTTTTTTCGACACAATTTAACTTTAGCTCTATTTAAACTTAATCATTTCAACACAAAAACAGTACAAAGAGCTTAATTTATAACATCAACATTGTATTTCTATTCTTCAAAGTTCAGAGTAATTATTGTTAAAATAGCAACATTGTAGTTGGTTTCAATTATTACTAAAATAGCAACATTGTAGTCATTTTCCAAAGTTCACAGTCATTTGTAACGGAACGTAAATATCCGGCAGTAAATCTAAGCGCAAATATCATCAACTCTGGGGCCAATCGATAGCCCGGCTAAATAAAAACAACGCAAAGGTCAGAAGTTCAATCTTACAACAAAGATTTTAAAAATATGGATACGACCAAACATTATTTTTAATTTTTTTTTTATATATTAACGATCTACGATTGACCACCAACTCGCCTGGTGTTAAGCGACGGTGTGGCCGAGGATGACATTTATTGTACTGCACATTTATTGTATTGTATTGTAAGACACTGCTGTACTTATTTCATTATTTCGTTAAATAAATATAATAAAAATATTATTTATATTCATTAGTACATATTATAGTGTCGTATACAATTTATTGTTTAATTTGTAATGTAACCACAAATCTCCTTATTCTAAATTATATTACTTCTATCCACTAAGGTTTGCTTGGAGAAATCGCTCTATGAGATAAGGCCGCCTTTGTGCTGACATTTAAGTTTATTGTTTATTTATTTTTTAAATTACTGTATAATAAAGTTCTATTCTATTCTCTCGAAGTCTACAAAATATTATGGTATACGGGATTTGTCTCGAGTTGAAGCAATGAGCAGATACTACTACTTAACTTACTTTACTTTTGTGACTAAAGAGAATGAGCAAGTCTCCCGGTGTGAATCCAGCAACGACTGCGTTTGACGCTGGATTTCAGTTTTGGCGGGAACGTGAAAGAATCATGACTTGCGGGAAATTATTGAAATTGATTTTATTGAATGTCAATAAGTAATAATGGACAGACGACCTTATACAAGTGGCAGGAAGATGCTGGATGCAAGCCGCTTCCATCAGATCGTTTTAGAAATCCATGAGAGAGGCCTTTGTCGAGCAGTGGACTTCTTTTGTCTAAGACGATGATGAAAAGGTAATGACAGTATTTTTTTATTGAATAAAGTAAGAATAAATGAAATAATTATAGGAATACTGTAGTTATTTAGACATAGACATACGTTAATTGCAACAAAAAACATACAACAGAGAATAAAAAATAGCTGAACAAAACTCTAAATATAACAATGACGTGCTCTTAATTTATATGTAGTAGTATTGAAGATGTAGCACGCTTACTAAGAGATCTTTCGTCAGTTTTCTTCAATTATCCTGAGTATTGCATGTTTTTCTTAATGATCAGTATAATTTAAGTAATAGGTAAACTTATTGGTTCTTCTTCTTTTTTGTATTGGACCCGCATTAAAGCATTTGCAGTGTCAAGTATTAGGATTTTTTCGTTTCTTGAATAAAACAAGTTGTAAATGTTCTACTCACAATCTAAGTCACATATACAGTCAATTTATAAGTCGAGTCCTGCTTCAGTAAAGTGGTGGCGACTTTACTAGAAGCTTCGATGGAGTTTTGCCGACAACGTAAAATCACACGTTTTACTGCTTTATTTCACTTTCCCACACTCACGCACTTTATCGAACACTTAATGAATAAAACACCACCATTTTTATTGCATTAATATTCAAAATAACACAAGTTTAGGAAAATAAAACAAAGCAACAACATGTTTCGATGACGTTCCCGCCAAAACTCCAAGTGTGAATCAAAACTTATTGGTTATATATAAGTATTTCGAAGGAGCATATGGTTGTGCACAAATGCTCTATAAGATAAATCTATCGATAATCGGTAGTATATTCATCGTCATCATCATCTCAGCCATAAGAAGTCCACTGCTGGACATAGGCCTCCCTGATGGATTTCAATAAGACCGATTGGAAGCGGCTTGCATCCAGCGTCTTCCCGGTAGTATAATTACTACACTGAAAAGCTTTTCCAAATAAATAATGTAATACACTGATAATTATAGTTTAAAAAACTGAAGCTACCGACTTCGCATGGATGCTATTGTCAGAACTGGACCAAATTGATATAAGACCACACGGGAAGCACCAGATTTCAAATAAAAAAAATCATAAAAATCGGTTCATCCAGTCGAAAGTTATGAATTAACAAATATAAAAAAAAATACAATCGAATTGAGAACCTCCTTTTTTTGAGTCGGTTAAAAATAATTTGAAACGTCTTAAAACAACGCAGGCAAAGTCGCAGACAAAAGCTAGTAAGGAAATAAAATACTTCGTTTGTTATTTACAATCACCAAGTCTCAAATTCCTCAAGCATCGCGCGGAATCCCATAACAAGACCGAAGCCTTGAGCTCTGTAAATAAACCCTCAGCATTTAAACGGGGAGATAAAAAAACGCGACCATCCATAAACCAGACGACACAATACATTTGGCGACGGCCATAAATCGACTCGAGGAGATATTAAATATTCGTTAAGACGTTCCTACTTCGACATTAATAATAATATTGGGAGCGGTGAAACCTTGTACGTTTTACCTGAATGTGGGGACGCGTGTTACACCGAAGACGTTTATTTTCATTTCAAATCTTTGATAAAGTCGCAACGGGAAGTAGCGTCAGTCCTCAAAAACGTCCGAGCTCAATGAGATCTAATTAGACCCCTTACAGTATTAAAATAATTCGAAGAAGCACAACACAATAGATGTCTCTAGACTTCTCGCTCTAAATTAGGCTTTAGCATGGCGACATAGAGTCTGTATATCAAAATCTTTAAGTTCGTTATTGTTGGTATATGAATATCGATGAACCAAGACAGAACACTATATTCGTTAATTTTGTTTAAGTCTACGTGATAGACAGTTATTGTTTCAAGCAGCATGCTTATTCTTTACATGATTTTTTGTTAACCTATTACGCAAGATTGTTTCAAATCTTGCAACCGATTTCCCTAATACTTGGCATGTGTATCAAATCTCCATGAAGCTATGTTATGATAATTTTGCCTTTTAACTCTTCGATACCGATGCTGCAAGTGTACTAAATGCTTCAACTATGAAGCTTGAGAAGCTACTGACTTTATTTCATATTCATATTTTCTTTCGTTCTTCTCACAAAAATCCACCCGGTTTCCCCCAACTTCACCCTTGTCTAGACTAAAGTCCACTCGCCTTCCTCAACTATTCACCAGTTTCTTTGATAAAAATTTTAGACCAAATGCACCCTCAGTTCTCTACCCAAAAACCCACCGCGTCCCCCAACTTCACCCGATTCCGTTGACTTACCCCAACTTCACTAGTTATTTCACTAAAGTCCAGCCACTTTCTCAACTACATACTAGTATCCTAGATAAAAATCCATCCGCTAGCTCAAATTCATCCTCAGTTCCTTTCCCAAAAATCCACCCACTTACCCCAACTTCACCCCAATTTCGTTCACAAAAAGCTGATTACGGTGTAACGGTCTCCCGTATATTAAGTGGCCATAAATTGCCCTGTCTTCAGGGATGATTCCAGCCGTTTCACTTAACCTTTTTACGTATTATTCGCAGGGTTTCGCCGCCATCTAATGTAATGCGGTGACGTACAGACAGATCGTAATGCTCATTACATCTCCAGTCTACTCGTGGGTGTTGTTTTCACGTTGACCTACTTTTTTGTTCAATTTTAATCTAAGAGAAATGAGAGAGGCTGTTTTGGGATTGGAATTTGGAAATTGATTAAAAGAGGATGCTTGGACATAAGCCTCCTCTTACGGGATCCGTCTTCGATCTGTTTGTAATGGAAGTGTATATTATATAGATATGGAGCAGCGAATTAATGCGAAAATGAAAAGAAGTTACAGAAATAAATTTTAGATTTTGAATGATAGTGGTTTAGGTTTCGCAATTGTTACTCGGTAATATTCAATACAAATATAGCTGTAAATACTTTAAAGCTGTGAAGTTTATTCACTACAAGCATATTACTGTTTACAAGATATTTACCATGATTTGAAGCTTTGTTGAGTCTCCGGCAAATAAGCAGTTACTTGCAAGTCTAAAAGTTATAAATATGTTAATTCTTAAGGGTAAATATCCTGTAAATAGAGCCTTATTCTCTTCTATATAATAGAAGAGAATAAGGCGGTATCATCTTAAGTATCTAGTCTACAAGACTTCAAAAAAAGTGTGCAAAATCTATCAGGTCATTTTGGAAATTTATAGGGGAGGCTTGTACTGAATTTCTTGTGAAATGTAGATAGAGAAAGCAATAAAGTATGCCACCTTTCCTTCTGTCTTACTCCTTAGTGAAACCGCGTAATGTGATTATAATAAGAATGAAAGAGAAAGATATATGATTTTTTATAACCAACGATTTTTATCGGTGTAACCGATAAGCCCAAACTCACCAAGATTTGCATTACATCTTGGAGAGAGCTTGGGGTCAATTACAAGTTTTTTATGTTTTTAAATAAATATATTATTTATATTACCCTCTGGTTGTAATCATCGCATTTGATGGAATACATACATCCAACCCAGTTTTCCTTATTTCCACGGAAATATATTAAAGTGGTATCAGCGTAGGTCTTGCGTCCACTTTGTTTTCTGGTCCATGGGCTGAGATGAGACGATAAGATGACGATGATGAAACAAGATTTCGCATCAATAGGTATAACAAGTATTGTGTTTAGAAAACTCAAAATCCCCGGACAATGTAAAACGGCTGAACCGATTTTGATAAAAAGCTAAGAACACTATCGATTAAATTATCTTTCAAACAAAAAAGAACTAGATCAAAATCGATCCATCCGCTTGAGAGCTACGATTCCACAGACAGACACACAGATACACACCTCAAACTGATAACACCCCTCTTTTGGATCGGGGGTTAAAAATACTGTTCGTAGGTGGCAGGCAATATATTAAATCCCGAAATCCAAATGTTTCATTGAAGTACAGGTTACTTGAATGAAACATTTGGATTTCTTATTATAATTTATTTTATTGGTGTCCTATAACAGTCACGTGCCTACTTATATTAGCATAGCTTTTTATGACACCAATTTACTATTCCGAAAGTGTTAGCAGGTTTCGCTACGTATTTATTTATTCTGTTCTCCTTAGACAGATTGTATTCCACGGTGAGTATGAGGTGTTTTGACGTTGACCTACTTTTTTGCTGATATTCAAGATGTTTTATGAGTTTGGGAATTCAATATTCGTTAGAAGTGGTTGGGACTTCATTCGGATTCTGTATTAATTTCTGGATTTATGGATTTCTAGGTCATCATTGACTGAGCGAGCGAAACAAGTCTTTAACATGGCATGTAAATAAAACAATCAAATTAGTTATAATTATGTATTAATGAATTGCAGGCGTCCGTCCTTCGCACGCTATTCGATTAATGATTATGAAGTATGTATGTTATACCTAATTTTGTGCTCGCAAAGTCTAATGATAGTAGGTAATAATGCACTTAAATATTTTTTCAATCAACTTCCAAAAATATGAGGTTCTCAATTCGTCTATATGTGTTTTTTTGTATGTTTGTTCAACGATTACTCCATCAATAAAGAATTTTGTTTTGTAGGTAATATCTCAGAGATAGTCCTATGTAATAAATTTTATCAAAATCGGTTCAGTACTTTGGTTTTTATAAAAAATTACTGAAAAAATGTCATCCAACTCAAAATGTCATTGCGTATTTTGAAGTAGATTATTCAGTTTTTTAAACTATAATTATGTACGGAACAGTTCCTAAAGTGGGCAACATTTCACATTACTGAAAATGAAATATTTTCTCATCGAGTGTATGGGAGCAAATCAGGAACTCCACCTGACCGGGAGAGATGACAAACATTTTCTATTTCTAGCTAAACAAGTACCATTAATCTAAGACCTTGTCAAGAGCAGTCCAGAGGCTGATAAAATGGCGCTAAATTTGAATGAATAAAACTGATCAAATAATTCCTCACACACTTCCGTATTCACAATATGAACTAAATATTGATAATAGATTCAACTCACAACAAAGATATTACAACATTTGTCATGATTTCGTTGCAAAACAATAATTATCTCACCCTAGTTTTTGTTTCTATAAAATTTATATTTATAATACTTATATAGAGTGCATCTCTAGACTACTAGATATACTCTAGATATACTATAATTATATACGAAAGGTTATTTCAATTATTTACTTATAACTATAAAACAAAACCTTAAAATAAACCATTACGAAAGCATTGTTTTCATCAAGATAAAATAATAATTAGGATTTTCAAATTGTTTTATTTGTATATTTTTGGTCAATAGACTATTTTTGTATTTGTATAAGATTGAAACGCGGGAATAGTAATGAAATTAAAATGGAATTGGGCAGGACATGTTGCTAGGCGAAGACTGAAGTGATGACAGATGGAGGGTCAGACGGAACGGTGGCTGAGTATTGAATATTGTTCCTAATAATCGCAGGTCGAACCTGGACTCGATTTCCACAGGACTAAGCCAGGTGGCATTATAAGAGAGGCTTATATCCAGCAGTGGATAGTGAAGGCTATGTGGGCAATGATGATGATGATGATGAACTTATCAATTTTACATTTTTACGATGCGGCTAATTCTAAAATCACGAACAAAAAAATATAATAATATTGGTCCACGCATTTTGACACAAATCAATAAACTTCTTGTGTTGAGAATGTCGATTTTTGTCACGATTCCAAGATTGATCCCGTTTTATATTGACATACGTCAATAAAAAAAACTTTTTGCCCCCTTAACCCCAATAACCCCTTAAAGTAATTAATTATGTGTATATTATAAAAATTTTAAAAAACACAATCAAGCTCCTATCCATCAAGCAGCATCTTAGCGCCGTTATTTCCACCAGAAGGCCTTAAAACGTCGCTTTCAGGGTTAAAAGACACTCGGGACGATTGAATTCTTCAAAAGAGTCTTTTGGGTCCACAAGTGCACTGGACGTTTCATTAATGGTAGACCCGGACGGGACAACCTCAAAGGAATATGCCGTTTATATTTTGTAGGTTTACGCGGCTTCACTTATTTCGGATCTGTAAAAGTGCTAAAGTGGAAGCCTTTTTTAACCAGACTTAGCAATAGTATCTTTAGAGTTCTGTAGGGATTACAAAATTCACCATGTCCTGTCTGTCTGTCCTGTCTGTCCGTATGTAACAGTCAATTTACTTGGAGACTACAAACTACAAAAACGATTTTTTTGCTGGTAAATGTGTTCAGTAAACGTATATTGCAGTAGTATAATTTTCTTAAAAAGTGATAAATAAAGATGACACTCCATGCATGTAAGGAAGGGATGTTTTTTGTTTAAGTATGGGGTAACATTGAATTAGGTCTTTTAAAATAAAACTAGGTTTCCTAGGATCATTTTCTTTCCCGCCCGCTAAGCTAGCCAGAAATTTAAAGACCTAGAAATTCATGATTAACCATAACCTTTTAAACATAACAACCGTAACCTTCCCTGTACCATCAGGTAATAAATATCCAAAATAGTTCCAATTTCAAACAATTTTAATTCCAGAGTTCCAATACCAACTTTGTTGCCGTCTCCTAACGGGAGGGTCAAACGACTTCAAGACAAAACTTACAATTAAACCGCAAAGTTAAAAGCATTAACAGTTAATTTCCCCACTTATCTGTAGGCAGGACAAAGCGATCCATCTCCAAACACAAACAATACCCTAGCTCCTACTATATCTAAATTAAATAAATTGCACCTAAATTGTGGTCACAATGGGCGGGCTAAGGCGCGGATTAGCAGTGTCCCGGATAACGCTTAAATGTGGCTCAAATGCTCTGGGTGTGGCGGCAATGACTTACGCTCCTACTTGTCTAGCTGGTAGTGCGTGATAACCATTTCAGATAACGGGCTATCTAGAGGGAGAGTTTACGAATTATACCACTAACAAGACATTTTATTGTAATTATAGTTTAAAATACTGAAGCAATCTGAAAGTAGATCCTTTTAGATAATTTCTTTCATAACGGTTTATAAACGGAGTTATGATGTTACAAACATAAAAAATACAACCGAATTTTTAACCTCCTACTTTTTTAAAGTGTAAAAAGATAAACATAATACCCAACTGCAAAATTAATACTAAAAATCCTTCTATACAATGCAAAAACCTTTGAAAATGCCTGAATGCACCCGAGTGCGAAATCAAGAATAAAAAAGTAATGAACGCAGTGGTGCATAAAAATATAATTCAATGATATTCCATGCCGAACATGATGAAATTCGTGATATTTGCGGATATCCATAACTCATTGGATAAATGGGCCACCGCAGCTGCGGGCTTTACACGGCTTTACACTTCTATAATTAGTTATTTATTTCGGTTTTAGGTCTTATCTTACTCGGTAAGGAATCAATGTGTTTGGTATGGATACCCATATCCTGGAATTGGCCGGATGCAGACAAAAAATGTCCTTATCGTTTACCATATTCAAATTCTATATAAATTTTTCGCATTCCATTTGAAATTCACAAAAACTCTAAACGATTCACTCACGCAATATTGCCAGTTATTTTCTGTTCGACTGAACTATAAAAAATACTAGAACACGCTAAATTATAAGCAAATAAACTTATTACCAATGAAAGATTAATAAAATACCTTCAAATACAATCTTCAACTACAATCATGGAATTTTCAAGGCTAGAGTGAATAGATATCTTCTAGATCGACGAGCTCCATCCTCGGTCACATCGTCGCTTAACATCAGGCGAGTTGGTGGTCAACAAATTGCTAAAAAAAAATGTGTCGTTAGATTCGTCTTCACTCTCTGAGTGTCATAGGCTATGATTTTTTTGTAATAATAATAATACATCTCTCGCAAAAATAAAAAATAACGTTTTTTCGTAACCTCCAACGACTTTCAACGACTTCAACAACTTTTTCGTAATAAACAAGTGATTTTACTAGAATTATTCAAAAAATGCGCGTTTATAATCTTTTACAGCGATTTTACGCATACTTTCTCACAAACAACGTACACTCAACAGCGTGTCACGCGTAACGAAAAGAAAAGCGTACGTTTGACTGCAAAAGCTGCTATTCTGCAGTCGAGTATTTTGTTTTTCTTTTAACATAGATACTTGTTTGCAATATCCTCAGCAATTATAGAGAAGCAATTTATACAATACGCAGTTACAAACTGTTCTCCAATCTACAGCCCTCGGCTCCCGTGAGCAGGTGAAGGTACAATAACACTTGTCGAGTTTTCAAGAGTTGACATACGCGAACTCAAGTGGCGCCGCCTGGAGGTAATATCGGGAGTGGTTCTTACTTGCGCTTACTTGCGATTTGTAATGATGTATTCTTTATGGAATGTTTCAGTGCCTAGAGATACTGCATATTTACGACTATGCCGAAGGAGGGTCATGTTTTTCGAGTGTATGTATGTGGGTATATAATATGTATGTATGTTTCTACGCTGCGCTTGCCGGTTGCAAGGTGGACAGAAGATATCATACAAGTGGCAGGAAGACGCTGGATGCAGGCCGCTTCCAACCGGTCTTTTTGGAAATCCATGAGGGAGGCCTATGTCCAGCAGTGGACTTCTTGTGGCTGAGATGATGATGAAGTTTATATATTACCTCCTACAGCCTAAACGGCTTGATTGATTTTGATGTGCGAAGTGTCGTTAGATTCATCGTTAGTCCCTGAGTGTCATAGGATGTTTTTTTTTTTAGTAAAAATTATACAATTGTTGCAAAATTAATAAAAAATGCGCTTTTCCTAACATCCAACGTAAACACAACGTGACAGCTTTTTCGTAAAAAACAAGTAATTTTACTAGAATATAATAATTATATTCTTCTTATCGCATCTATAACTTTTTGCAACGATATTGCGAATACTTTCTCACAAAAAACGAAAACTCAAAAGCGTATCAAGCGTAACAAAATCATAAGTTAGACATTCACAAGTTAAATATTCGACTAAAAAAGTCATTTTGATCCAAGTTAATTTTTATTCGTAAAATTATTTTTTACGTTAAAATTTGTAAAATTATTTTTATTCGTAAAAAATAACTTAGATCACAAAGAAATTTTTGTCGATAAAGTTTTATGTTTGTTGTGTGTAGATTTCTACTGTTTGGTATTATGATTATGACAAATTATTTTATAAGTTGACCTCATACAAGTGGCGGGAAGACGCTGGATGAAAGCTGCTTCCAATCGGTCATTTTGGAAATCCATGGGGGAGGCCTATGTCCAGCAGTGGACTTCTTATGGCTGAGATGATGATGATGATGATTTTATAAGTTCATTCAGTCTTTTCATGTCTTCAAAAATGTTAGTATGTGCGAGCGAGACGGACAATTTCGCACAATAGGTTCTTAAATACGATTTGCCGCCAATATAGATCGATGCATTGTAAAACTATATTCTTTTCGACCATAACTGGTAAAAACTATAGTTAAAAAACTGAATAAAACGACATCCAAACGCAATTCGTTTTCTTGGATGACATTTTATTCAGCAATTTTATTATAAAAACCAAAGCACTGGACCGATTTTGATAAAATGTATATGGGACCACCTCTGAGGTATTCAAACAAAAAATAATCATCAAAAACAATTCATAATTGGCGGAGTAGGTAATCTCTGAACAAATGTACAAAACACAAAACATACAGTCGAATTGACAACCTCCTTAGTTTTGGAAGTCAGTAATAAATACTTTTTTACAGAAATCTTACTACCTTAAAATACAAATAATAAAAACTATGAAAAAAATATTTCGTATTACGCTTCAAGCCGAAACAATAAGGATAGGCAGCAAGTTCCCAAGAGCCTCCAGGTAGCGTCGAGTCGAAGAGTTCTGAACTTTGTGAATATCGTCGATTTAAAACTATCGGCAAGTCTTAACTTTCTTAATAAAACCGTGTTTACTGGGGCGCTGCAGCGCATATATTTAAAGCTCGGACGCCAATGAAAAATATTTTTGGCCGCCTGCTTCAGAAAGAGGTTTATAATTATAGTAAATAATTATACTTTAAAAAAAAATATTATAGTTTTATATGGTTGATATTCTGAAAACACGTACGAAACGATTTGGCTCCACTTTCATTGTGCGTACCGTCAAATTGTGGAATGCGCTTCCTGAATGGATCTTTCCGAATAGATATAATCTAGGTGTCTTCAACTCGCGAGTGAATAGGTTTCTTCTAGGCAAGCGCGCTCCATCGTAGACCGTATATGTCGCTTAACGCCAGGTGAGTCGGAAGTCAAGCGCAAGCCTATTGTCAAAAAAAACTGAAACAAATTCAAAATGCGCAATTTTGTTTAAAAAAAAATAAACTAAATTTAATTTTAAAAAGTAGCCTAGGTTCGTCTCCAGGTCCTCAATTACGTCTGTGTCAAATTTCACAACTATCGATCTAGCCATTTAGTCGTGAAAATGTAAACAAACAGAGACAGACGACAGACAGAGATTCACTTTTATAATAAATAAATAAATATTTGTGGAGATTTCACACAACGCCATCTAGCCCAAACTAAGCAAAGCTTGTACTATGAAACTAGACGACTGATAGAATACATATACACTTTTTTTTGTAAATGTTATATATGATATATAGAAACATCCAGACACAGAACAAACATCTATGCTCATCACACAAATGTTTGCCCTGGGTGGGGATCGAACCCACGACCTTAAAGCTCAGCAGGCAGATAGACTACCAACTGAGCCACAAGGCCAGTCAATAATATTAACAATAATATTAAATTATTAATATTAACAATAATATTAAATTATTAATATTTACAATAATATTAAATTATTAATATTAACAATAATATTAAATTATTAATATTTACAATAATATTAATTTATTAATATTAACAATAATATTAAATTATTAATATTTACAATAATATTAGTTAAGATAGTAAGATTACCAGAATAAACAGCTCGGCCGATTTCGATATGTGAGGTACCGTCATATTCGTGTTTAAATAACATCCGTATTCCAAAACATAAAAACCCTCAATGGAGGTTTCTTCGAGTTGTTTTCGAGTAGCACTCATGTAGCATTCGAAACGTACACTCCAATGGCAAAATATATGGAGATTTTACACATTACACGACTTTGAGATCGGTTCCAGACCGAAGTATTTTGCAGTAGTCTTTTTTTATTTTGGATCGTCTACGCCTATGTATACCTATAGATAACTGATTCTTCTTAATCATAACTAGTCTAGTAAAAATAAATTCGTTTGTATGGAGCAGATCGCAGTATTTGCAACTGTGGGGATTCTTTGAAATTATGATAGGAAAATAACTAAAAATCATAGATCAACTATAATCCCCAATTTATAGACTAGCTGCGCTCCGCGGCTTCACTCGCTTAGTTATGAAAAACGGTGATGATTATGATGATGATAAGAAGCTTATGCCCGTCTCCTACTCTAAAGCTATCTCTATACTATTTTTCATTTCATTTGATAATTTAATTTAATTGATATGGATTTACATCTGGAATAAATAATTTTTCATTTCATTTCAAAACTATAACGATCGGTTCAGCCGTTTGAGCGTGTAAAAGTAACAAAATTAGCTTTTATAATATCATTATGAAATTGTGTCAAATGTATTTAAAAACACCAGTACATTCATTTAAATAACAATATACTTAGTTGTCTTTTATGTTGTCACAAATCTTATTTTTACTTCACTAAATTAGTTCTGATATTTTCACTACTTTTTCTGTCTGACCCTTATTTTTTTGCTTCTATTAGCATGTTAATATTCGTAGACATAGTTTTACTAAATATACAATCTAAACGTAGGGTTATTTTAGTAACAGTTTTTTTTTTCGTAAATATTAGTATTTTATTCGACCGAGAAGTATTGAAGGACCTTTGCGCAGCAGTGTTTTCTTTATTACGGTTTTCCTTTTTAAAACTGTTCAAATTGTGAAAAAATCATATCAAGGTCCAGTAAAAAAAAGAATTATCGATATCAGATAATACATAGGGGAAGAAACCTGTTTTCTCCAGTTTGTTTTTTTTTCACATTTTAGTAATAATAGTTTTGTTTTATTCGAAAATAGGCTTGCGCTTGACCGTCAACTCACCTGGTGTTAAGCGACAGTTACGGTCTACGATGGAGCGCGCTTGCCTAGAAGAAACCTATCACTCACTCGCGATTTGAAGACACCTAGAGTATCTAGGTGTCTTCAAATTTCTACCATTGACCCATTCAGGAAGCGTATTCTACATTTTGGCGGTACGCACAATGATATTATATGTTACTGACAAGTGACATGTTAGTAACAATGTTGATAAAAAAGGTTTATCTACCTTCATTTCTAAATCACTTATTATCATCCATTTCTCAATGATATATCCAAAATTCGTACAGAACGATTTAGAATCAAATGATTGATGCGTACTGCAAAAGAGTGATACTCCCTGCCACCTCCCTCTATATCCTGATCTTAGAATTTTCAAGAGTGAATAACTCCTCTTGTATGCTTGTTTAAAAAATGTAGACTTAGTTAAGAAAATAAAATGTATTAGCTTATAAAAAGCACGGACCCTGGAGTCTGTGGAGCTCAATTTTTTTTATAAAAAAAGAGTTAATAACAGCTACACCGCCGGTTACGATCAGACGAACTGGTGGTCGAACGTAGATCTATTTAGTATAAAAAAAATTATAGAATTATACCTAAATTGCATGCGTCTAGCTGGCTGTGATCAAACACCCAGCCATCCATAAAAGTATAGAATCACCATTTGTTTGTTGAACTCGACAATTCGTTCGATTCTTTCAACTGTGTAGATAAAACAACGGTCGTGAAATGACGTGTATAAAAAATTTAAAGCGTCGTAAAGTCACAAATCGACTTGAATTTATTGCACACAATGTCATGATAAACGAAATGAGAGCAAATATTACTATTAACAAGCTGTTAATACGTGTTAAAAGAAAAACAAAGTACCAGATTGCGTAATAGTGATTTTCGTTACAACTTACGCTCGTTATGGGGTTGAGTATACGTTTTCACGAGAAAGTATGCGCAGAGCGTTGTTTAATATATTTAAGCCTTCGTTGGTCTTGATGAATGTTTGTCAGACAAGTTGTTGGCATGGCGACGTGTCGTCAACACAGGCAGGATTGTTAACAAAGAGGAAGCGCTTTATACACTTGCTTAATTTTAAGCATATTGTAGCCTTCGTGGTTATGAAAGTTCAAGGACTTTGTTCTAGTGGGACCAATACTAATGATATTTTAAATGTTGGAATAACGATAGCTGTTGTTTAGATATAGTCTTAAAGGTATTGATTGGTTTTTACTACATTTTACTCGACGGCGCAAAAAAGAAGGTTATTGAATACAAAGAGTATGGCAATAAATACTTAAGTATTTTTGATTGCGTGTTCCAGCATTTTTTGGGATACTTCGTAATAATATTACGAAATACTTAATAGTATAGGTACGTATAAAGTTTACAATTTGTGTGTGTTACCAGTGATGACATATGGCACTGAATTGGCATATTGCATAGCTTCTATCGCGGGCATTGAGCGTGGAGACCGAATCCAGAAATTCCGTAACGAAAATAACCTAACGCAGTAACGCCGATACAACCAATGCCACCTAGAGGCGATTTGCAGAACTAAAGAGACAAGCGTGATATTTCAAAAAGTCATTAAAAGTTCTGCTATTCATCGATAGATGGCAAAACTAAAAACTAAAAAGTATCACCGCTGTGCCGGTCGGAGTGGGAGGGGTGCTAGGAATACTGCATAAATAAAATAAATAAATAATTATAATTACATAAGTTGATAAAAAATGCTATGCAATAGCTTTACCGCGGCAGTCTCCGAGTGCCACACGTCTTTTTTAACAGTTTTTATATTGTTCTTTTTTTTTGTACAAAAGACAGAGATTGATGACACTCAACTATGAGTACTTTCATGCTGGCTTTTGGGAGGTTTTATCTTGCTATATTATTTTGATATGTCACATCTGCCAGGCATTTAGCTCATTTATTTTAATACAATCTCGGGTCAAGCCCGGTCTTTTAGTGGGCATCAATGGGGCCGAAGCTAACACTGAGAGGCCCTTTTTACATAAACAAAAATACAGAAACAGCATGGCAGATGGAACTTAACAAATCTAGGCTATTGAGATGAAACTGTTATGACTTAAAAACTAGTTTATTGGCTGATGCTCCCACACACACAGTGTAGCTCATTTATTATTATTACGAGTAGTTGTTATTAGTAAGTTATTATTAGTTTGTTAGCTCATTTAGTTATTTAGGTAACTATTTACTTCCAAGCTTGTTATTTTAACCAATTTCAAAAAGAAGAAGGAGAGAAAGAGAACCGAATTGACAAATTCGGTTGTTATTATTATTTTGTTTTGTTTGTTACCGAGTAACTCCGTAAAAACTTAATTTTGCGATAGATAATTAATAATAGATAATCAATAATTTTAAGATAGGATACTATCTTAAAATTGGTCACCCCATAGATATTATATCAAAATCGGTTCAGTAGTTTGGTTTTTAAAACAAAATTTCGCATTTTGATCCCGATTTCTCAGTTTTTTAAACCATATTTTTGTTAATTAGGTAACTAATGACACCATAGTTTGTTATATTGTTAATAAAAGCATTTGCCCTTCTTAAAGGATCATCAGGATCATCTATCACGTATTTGAAGCATCTCACACGCTCCATTAAAGTCCATCAAGTGGCGACATGATCTCGCCTGCGTAATGTACCACAATATGTAAATGACGAAATGAACGTCGTCGCCGGATTCTGCCTCATAAATTTCTTTTTAGGGTTCCTTAGGCGATGGGTAACCCTTATTCGCCATGTCTGTCTGTCTGTCCGACTTCGCAAACCGCGACTCTTAGTACTAGAAAGCTGTAAGTTGGTATGGGTTTACGCCGACAAAGTGGTAGAATGGAATCTTGATAAAAAATGAGAGTACCTGCATTACACGTAAAGTGGGGATGAATGATTTTTTTCTCATTCGCCCCATGGTGTGGGGCATCGCTGGATAGGTAATTTAAAAATGTTTTGAGTGTACAAAAAATATTTTTAAGTCAAGTTTGCAAAATATTAAGCTTTAAATATCATATATAACGAATTTACAAGGGAAATATCAGTAACAAGCCTTAAAAATTAACGATTAATAGTCAATTAAAATTTAAAAAAATATTTAGAGAAGTAAAATGAAAATTACGAGCAAATTTAATTTTAATTTTACTCGTTTGTTCATAGTCCCGAGACGCCGTTTTAAGCCCACATATTGTGTTGTGTGACTATGGAACCCTAAACTGTGCGCGCAACATGCACTTGGCCGGTTTTTCTTCAATCACTCCTGATTAATAACATGTCATTTTCTCTGTACTCTGTACATAAGACAAATAGCTGAATAATCGTTTCCATGGAAGATTTTGAGGTGTACTCATAAATTACGACTAGAAATATCGTTGGATTTGAACAAGTAATATTTTTAAAAGACAAAACAAACTACCATAAATACAACAGCACAATAGACTAGGTAATATTTAAACATTCATACATTAGAATCATACATACACAAATAAATAAATATTTGGGGACATATTTCACACGACACCATCTAGCCCAAAGCATGTACTATGGAACTAGATGGCTGATAGAATATATATATACTTTTTTTGTTGTAAATATATACATATGATACATAGAAACACCCAGACACAGAACAAACATCCATGCTCATCACACAAATGTTTGCCCTGGGTGGGGATCGAACCGACGACCTACAGCTAAGCAGGTAGACATACTACCAACTGAGCCACAAGACCAGTCATGGCCAAATGCATATTCATAATATAACTTTATACTCGAAACATCTTTCCCCATTAGCCACTTTCCTTGTCACCGGAGAAAAAAACTTACACTGTTTGAATTAAGATCACACTAGACTAGAGCATGGGGGGTGTGTATGTGTGTATTATGTATGTGTGTATACGTGTGAGCGTGTATGACATTTAATAGTTCGTCACTGGCGAGATTAACTTGGAGTAACATATTTATGAGACGGCTATTTACAAATATGTATGTATATTAAAAGAAAAACAAAATACCCGACTGCAGAAAAGCAGTTTTTGCAGTCTAACTTACGATTTCGTTACGCTTGTTACGCTGTTGAGTGTACGTTTTTTGTGAAAAAGTATGTGTATAATCGCTTTAAAATGTTTTAAATGCGCATTATTTAGAATAATTCTAGTAAAATCACTTGATTATTACGAAATAGTTCATTAGAGGTTACGAAATAACTCATTTTTTATTTTTGCAAGTAATTTATTATTATTATTACAAAAAAAATTGCCTATGACACTCTGCAATCGAAGACGAATCTAATGACACCTCGCACATCAAAAATCGGTCAAGCCGTTTAGGCTGTAGGCTATCATATAGAAACATATATACAACATATATACAGTAGGGTGTCCCTTATATGGCCAAAAAAATTTTTTTTTCAGTTATCGAAACGCATACCCCCTAATTTTTTTCGATACACAAAATGTTACTGAAATACAAAATTTTAGCTTCCTAAGTGTATGTTGACCCGTGCCGACTAGACCGCAAAGATTATGTGAATAGGTCGTTTTGCACACTATGGCGCTATGGCATACTATGGCGCTAGGTTATCATAAATATGCATAGATAATAGGTAAACATGAATAAAACAACAGCTCATATAAAGTTTTGTTATTATTCAGGATATTTTATTTTCAATGTATCTTTCTGACAGTCAGGATACACTCTCCTATGTTCCTGGATACAACGCAACAAAAATTGATTTTGTTCTTCCTTTGCAGTGATTAAGCCATGGAAGCCTTGTATTAATTTAACAGCTCGTTCTGCTGTGTCATTTATTGTCTTTAAGCTATAAACCTTTCTTTTAGATTCCAAGAACACTGCAATTTCTTCCCAGGAAAATACGTTTACGTCGAAGAAACGGCTATCAATTTTTTACCACAAAAACACATATTTGCTATTGTCGGAGACAAAATAGCAAATATATATAACAAATAATTATCACATTAAATTGACTAGATTAAAAAATATAAAATACAAAACGAATTCTCACTATACAAAGATACGGCGATCTCTTTCTTTAAGATCTCTTCCCAGAATCGTACAACTCTCTCTGTAACAATGTTACAGAGAGAGTTGTACAACAATGTACAATTCTCTCTGTAAGTTCGTTACGATATATATCTTAGTTTCTTCATCAACATCATCATCAAAGAGGGATAATACAGCTAATTCTTTTGATAAATACCACAAATGTTGACAAAATTTCCTCAGGCAGCTTCAGAAATAGATTGGTCAATAGTTTCGTACAGTTTCAGCATCTTTAAAAATCGCAAATCTTGATTCGGTGCTTTAACCGCCAAACTGCATCCAAGCCAAGACTTCTCATAAACTCCCACAATAAAAAGACAAACATCTTGTAATCCTCGTTTGTCTTTAACGGTCATTTTGAACTGAGATTGCAGCAAACATATTTTCAAAGAATAAATGGCTCTCGCCATCCACCGCACTTGATGTATTGCACCAGGAGGCCGGATTTTAAGCTCATTCTCGTCATTTTCTCCCAAAAAAATTGTAGACAGTTCAATGAGTTTCCGGCGGTTTTTTTTCAATTCGTTGTAAAAAAAACATCACCAAATCTTTAATAGGCGCGTCAGAGAGATACTGTTTAACAAAATCAGTATGTATTTCTATCAAGTTACAATTCATGTTTTTCCAGTTCTCTCTAAACTTTTTGAATAGCAGGATATCCGCACTGATGGTGACTTGATGGATATTTGTTTCAATCACACTTTTCAAAACCAGTTCATAAACATCGTGCGTTTTTTTACAATTTTTGTTGCTCTCGCCAAGCTTGATAAAGGTAAATCTAAAGGTAGGCTTGGTAAAGGCTGGATAAAGCTTTTTACACAGTTAGGTAAAGCTCTAGTAGGTATTCTAGCCTTTTGCCAGATGATAATACTCTCACAAATTACTAGATTCGCACTTTCACTAACAATCAATTTAACTTCGCGAATGTTAAAAAATAAAACCCACGGTCCCCGAGTTCCTTTTCCTGAAGCAACCTTCTCGCCGTCCGGCATATTTCCCATATATTTGCAATGGAGTAATTGATGGATGTAGAGTGGTCAAGTGACAAATTGCTGACTGCGCGGACCCATGTCACGAGGGTCGTGAACAGAATGCTTCAGCGTCCTGACGGTGTATTTCTTTAATCTTGAGATCGTTGGAAATGGGAGTGGTGACTGGACTGAAGCTTCCAAAACTACCGAGTTAGTTTTAGACCGCACGATAAATAAGTGACCCAAATCATGTCGAGACATGTATATAGGGTTCCGTAGCTAATGATATAATCGAAAAAAAACACGCTACAAATTATTGTATTGTCATCGGTCCTCGATAAGTCTACAAAGTTTGAATGAAATCTGACCATTTAAGTGGGTCAAAATCATGTCCAAAGGAGTCGGTTACAAACAAAGATGCATACAGGTGAAGCTAATAAAAGCGTGTTAAAAAGAAGATTACTTGGCGATTACTATTTGTTAACACCATTTTGCCAAAAAAGTAAAGGTAAGGTCATTAAAAAGGCAAGCGTAATATTTATTGCTTCCCTTTGATCGAGAGCCTTGCTGGCATTTTGCTGGCTTCGTTAGTTATGTTATTGGCATAAATATTTGTTTAAAAATTATTTGCCATTATTTAAATTCCAAAATGGGGTTACGTTTGACCGATAAGTCGATTTATGTTAGGCGACTGTTGAGATCTGCGCTGCGAGCGCGCTTTCCGAGAACGAAACCTATTTTATTCAATCGGGACTGAATAACTCCCAGAATATATGTAATTATTCGAAAGACCCATTCAGAACGTGTATTCCATATTTTGGCGGTACAAGTAAGTGGAGCTAAAGCCTTCATTCGAGTTTTTGGAATAACCACCATAAACAATGTCGCTTTTTCGAAGATACAAGAACTGCCTAGATCGGGCGATGTTTTGTTTTGCTTCGTCAGCTTTCTCAGACAACTCTAAGAATCTATTCTAAGAATTTCATTAAGTACACGTTCTGAATTTAATAAATGAGATTATTTTGATGATAGCAACATGAACTACGAATAGCGTGTAATACCGCAATACCACTAACATTGTACAAAGGGAACCAACGCAAGCTCGGTGAATTGACGAAACTAGAAGTCACATTGTCGGGCGTCAATTTTATTTGAACAATGCGATAGTGGCGCCAACACGTCTGTTTATTTAAGCTGGTTTACCTACTAACGCGAAGCATCAGACAGATGATCCATCTATACTAATGAGTAATAATGACGCTCATCCTGTATGGATTCATTAGAACGCTTGTTTTAGCCCCGTTTTGTGGTGGTAGAATTATTTACTGACATTATTAGTTACCGCGTTCTATTTTTAGTGAGAATATTATGTATTATGTTTATAATTTATTATAGTAAAATAGTTCGACAAAAATCACCTAATTTCTTCCACGATTCGTGCGAAGTTAAATGAAATGTGCTGATAATAAAAATTCTAACAAAATGGTGTTCACTCCGAACTAAACCACATTGCTGCTTTTTTCCTTTTACCATATTGGTGTATTGCATTCGCGCATTAGCTCATTTGCCACTTGCAAGTAGATACTTATTAAGTTTCGTTCAAATTACAAACAAGTTGTTTTAAAGTCAGGACCGCAGCATTAAATTTTCACTGGTTATTCGCCAACACGATTTACAATTTCTTTTTGTTTCTTCTTCTTTTTTGTATTGGGCCCCGCGATTAGCGATTTGCCAGTGTCAGTATTGAAATGTTTTCAAGTTTCTTGAATAATACAAGTTATATAGTATTCTAGTCACGTAAACAGAAATTTTCAAATTTAAGTCTTGCCTCAGTAAAGTGATGGCGAATTTACTAGAAGCTATGGAGTTTTGCCGACAACGTAAAATGACACGTTTCACTGCTTTATTTTACTTGCCCACACTCACGCACTTAATCGAACACCTAATAAATAAAACACTACCATTTTATAGGATTAATGTTCAAAATAACACAAGCTTAGGAAAATAAAACAAAGCAACAACATGTTACTATGACGTTCCCGCCAAAACTCTTTTTTTGTTTTCCTACTACTGGGGATATTGGACTAGCGTGATTTGCACATTTGCCATTTTTTCAAGTGTTAATAAGTATTTATTTTATAACTAGCTGCAGCTCACAGTTACACACAGGAGTTTATAAGTATAGCAGCCTAAAAACAAATAAAAAATTAAATCGTACAGCATTGCGTGACTTTACACTTTCTCGTCAAAACCGATTCTTTCAATAGTACTATGTAGACTCAAGTGTGTCAAGCAACTCAAGTCAAACATTTGTGTGATGTTTGTTCTGTGTCTGGGTGTTTCTATGTATCATATGTATATATTTACAAAAAAAAAAGTATATATGTATTCTATCAGCCATCTAGGACTTTTGGCGGGAACGTCCTTGAGACATGTCGTTGCTGTGTTTTATTTTCTTAAACTTATATTATTTTGAATATCAATGCGATAAAAATGGTGGTGTTTTGTTCATTAATTGTTCGATAAAGTGCGTGAGTGTGGACAAACGAAATAAAGCAGTAAATCGTGTCATTTAACGTTGTCGGCAAAACTCCATAGAAACTTCTAGTAAAGTCGCCATCACTTTACTGAGATTTACAATGAGATACCATACATAAGACAAGGCAGTATGGCCAAACGGTCTTAGCCTGCCCGTAGGGCAAATAAAAAAAACAGCCATCTAGTTCCATAGATACAAGCTTTGCTTAGTTTGGACTAGATGGTGCTGTGTGAAATGTCCATTAATATTATTATTATTCATTTATTTATTTATTTTCTTAAGTATACATTTTTCTCTTTGTTCTTCTTTATTATTATTAAGTAATTCAATGTAAACTAGAACAGAAATTTAAAACAACAAAACGGTCGTCAAAGTTCGCCGATGACCGCCGACGTCACTGTCCACTGCTCTGCAGTTGCGATGAACAAAGTGAGTGTTCAAAACATGACATCGTAGTAGTACGTTAGTACATATATGTAGATCGCTGTATACAAGGCCGTAGGCAGTCTTGCCGTAGATGTCTTCTTCTTCTTCTTTTTTGTATTGGACCCCGCAATTAGCGATTTGCCAGTAAAAAAAGAAAGACAGAAAGAGAAGAAAGAGAGTATTGAAATATTTTTAAGTTTCTTGAATAATACAAGTTATATAGTGTTCTAGTCACAGTCTAAGTCACATAAACAGTCATTTTCAAATTTAAGTCTTTCCTCAGTAAAGTGATGGTGACTTTACTAGAAGCTTCTGTGGAGTTTTGCCGACAACGTAAAATCACACGTTTCACTGCTTTATTTCACTTGCCCACACTCACGCACTTGATCGAACACTTAATGAATAAAACACCACCATTTTATTAGCATTAATGTTCAAAATAACACAAGTTTAGGAAAATAAAACAAAGCAACAACATGTTACTAAGACGTTCCCGCCAAAACCCCCGACTTCAACCCGTAGATGTCTTTTAATGTTTTTAAGGGTGGTTTCCATGGCAACGGAGAGAATGTTTATACTTCCAGCTTTGATTTCTACAAAATCATAGTTATTGTATTCTCTTTGCAGTAAATTGACGGTTTGAGTTGACGAGTGACAGACGTTTAATAAATCCAACAAAATATTTGATTCTTTTTACATATGTACATATGTACAGGTGATATAGTTACTCAAATAATAGTTAATTCTTTCTGTTTCCTATAGTTGGATTATTTCATATAAATTTAATTCTTCAAAGCAATCTTATATTTTCAATATGTCACTAGTGGAAATAGTAGAACATGATGAAGTGATTTATACAATATTGGACAAGCCACCTCCGGAGCCGCCGAAAACACCAAGGTATTCTGGTACAGATCTAATTTAAAGAAGCGTTTACCGCGCACTAGTCCAAACAGCTTCAAAAATTATCCGACTTCAAAAAGGAGCCCTTATAGTTTCGAAATGTCAGTTCGTCCGTATGTCTGAGTGCGGCTTAGTTCAAAGACTCGTTATATTAGAAAGCGGTAATTTGGTTAGTCACACCAATAAAGTGGAACAATAAAATATTGAAAAATAATCTAGGGTACCTCCCCCACACGGAAAGTGGAGATGATATTTTTTTCTTCGACCCTATGACCCTATGATTTGGAGTCTTGTTGGTTGAAAATATTGTGGGTTTGTAAAAAACATTTTTCAATTTAGCGATCTGTTTACCTATATATTTTTTAAAGAGTTCTTTCCTTCCTCCTTCCTCCGTCCTCCTTCCTCCGTCCTCCTTCCTCCTTCCGTCCTCCTTTCAAAAAAAAAAAAACAAATTGTTTTTTAAATGTCGAATTTAAAAATACAATCCAATTAATGACCTCCTTTTTGGAGGCAATTAAAAAGTTAATTTGTCTTATATTAACGGTACCAACCATATAAAAAAATATAGAAAACGGATAATATTTAGGGGCAGAAAATATTTTTTCCCAGATGTATGTAAATTCGCGTAATTAACTGGCAAAAGGTTTTTTTTGTACATTGTAGATCTACGATTGACCACCAACTCGCCTGATGTTAAGCGACGGTGTGGCCGAGGATGGAGCTCGTCGATCTAGAAGATATCTATTCACTCTAGCCTTGAAAATTCCAAGATTGTAGGTCTCAGGAAACAGAGATAGATATAGAGAGAGATAGTTTCCGCGATAGCCATGCTTCTAACCAAACTTATCTAATTCTGTACCCACAGATACCAATCTAAACTTGAGAAAGAATTGAAAGAGAGGAAGATACCCCAACTGCGTCGTACTTTCGGCTACGCAGAAACGCCTTTGGACCCCCCGGACCATTACCTCAAGAAAGGGGAGGGCATTGGCCAGCCAATCAAGAAGACTGACCATAAGTGCGTTGTGTCCGGAAATCTCCCTCCGGTCCCCAAACGCCTTCCGCCAGGGAAGGGTCCAGAAAAACCGAAAGTTAACTTCAAAGTCGTGAATATAAAGAAAGCCATCAAGGTTAAGAGCAAACCTGTGGAACCAAGGTGAGTGTGTTCTTTGAAGATAAGGTACAATGAATGAGCTGGTACGGAACCAGATGTGCTTAAATAAACCTTAGATCTCAAAATTCATTCATTCTCAAATTTGCAGGCCTCAAAGGGGTTAGATATAGAGATACTTACTAAATATATTATTATTTAAGACCTATTTATTGTACCTATGTCTTAGCAAATAAATCAATTTGAATTTGAACTTCAAAAACTCATCAGTGGCTAAAAGAATCTTGATGATGATGTTGATTACACGTGATAACTATAGAAACTTTAGAAATCAAACAAAACATCTCGAAAACATTACAGAAACTCCGTCTTAAACACAGAAATTGAAATCAAATTGAAATTAACATTTTCAAATTAAGTCTTATCACAGTACTGACTATGTATCTTGACTGACCTTGTGACTCAGTTGGTAGTAAGTCTATTTGCTGACCTGCAGGTCGTGGGTTCGATCCCCACCCAGGGCAAACATTTGTGTGATGAGCATGGATGTTTGTTCTGTGTCTGAGTGTTTCTATGTATCATATGTATATATTTACAAAATATATATATATATGTATCCTATCAGCAATCTAGTAGTTCGATCTAGTACAAGCTGTGCTTAGTTTGGGCTAGATGGTGTTGTGTGAAATGTCCACAAATATTTATTTATTATTTATTTAGTAAGGCATAATAAACTAATAAAGTCACACTCTACTTCTAACTCAGTTTCGCCTTACAAACTTTCACATACACCGTAAAGTTGAGCCAACTTTACGATGGTTAAGGCGTTACTAAAAATTCATCCAAAAGGCATCAGAAAAGATATCCTAAAATGTTATTTATAGTTTCGGTAAACTTTTAGATAAAAAAAATCATACATAAACGCGTAATATAAAACTAATCATGCATTTGGACATGGACATCATGGACATCCGGACCGCGTCCCCGCGTTCCCGCGTCTCAAATTTTCAAAAAATAATATTTATTACTTTTATGAGTTACAGTTCATGTTATTGTGTTTCATTATATACTATTTGTGACAATTGACTGCTATAAGCGTTATTCAGTGAATATGTGGTGTAACAAGTGATTTAAAGTACATTTTTTCAAAACGACCGGTAGAAAAATTTGAATCTAATTCCAAACATTTTACTAATTACTGACTGTGTACAAACTTCAGAAATACTGTATAGACATGGTGCTTAAGTGATTGTTTTTCTTTTCTTTTTTAACAAACTAATTATGGACCTGTAAACATTTGAGTTTATTCAATAAAAATATATTTTTACTAAAAGAGACTCTTCTAAGAGACTAGTAACGCCATCTATTTTATATCTTCAGTAACAAATCAGAATTAGAAAGAACGCAACACAGTATACGGATATCACAGTTACTTGGAGTCTATATACAGAAGAAGCAGTACAATGTTAACACAGTCAACAAGTTCCAAATTTCCATTATGCGAATGGTACTTAAAAAATAAAAAATAAATACTAAGTAAATAAAAACTGTACGTACTATGCACATTTCTGTGAGACTATTCAGGACAAAATAAATTAGTTATTTGTCCAGATTTTTCTGCTCTCTTAAAAAATGAATAGCGCCATCTAATTTGCGCCATTAGAAACTCTAAGAATAAGCAAACTCAATGCAATACAGTATACGGAGGCCACAGTTATTTGGAATTTGGAAACTATATACTGAGGAAACAGTACGTTGGTGCAATATACAACAGTGACATACATGTAGAAGTTTTATCTGTTATAAATAGTAATTACACTGGTAAAATATGGAACGATCACCGATAAAAAAAATATCACTAAATTGCGGAGGCTGTCCTAGTAAAATAACTGACAGGCAGTACCTATTGTGTTATTCGTGTCACCTGGCATATGACTTAATTTGCGCAAATGTCTCCACGACAAGATTTTATATTATGGAACCTCATAAAAAAGAGACCTGGAAATGTCAGGCATGTATGTGCAAACAAAAGCAAAATGGTGATAACTCCAATACTCCTGTTGGTACTCACTACCGAACGAACAATTATGGAAATGACAACGTCACTATTAGAAAACCTAAGGCGCTCAGCTTAGAGATATCAATGGACAGTACAATATTGAGCCAAACCGTCGAAGACCAAAGTTTTTCAGAGGATTATAGTACAAATTATGATAACACCAACATTTCTGAAAAGAAAAATGAAGAAATACTTAAATTGGAAATACAAGAGCTCACTAATCAACTGCTCAAAGCCAAAGAAGAAATAAATAAATTACATACCGAAAATTCTACTTTGAAAGAGTCTCTCGTGGCTTTAAGACAAGAAGCTCCTAAGAAAAATAAAAAACTAACATCGAACAATGACAAGAAACTCACCACTGACCACCACCATCCTTCAACACATACACATATTTATACCGTGAAGAAACAAAAACAGGAAAATGTTATACCAACCACCAAACGCGTAGAATGCAAAAATATATATACGACTGACAATAGACCTAAGATAGTAATAGTTGGCGACCAAACTTGTAAAGAACTATCAAAACGTCTGATCAACTTGGAAATTAGCCAAAAAAATGTAGCAACCTACAGAGTTATAAATTTCACGCATCCTGGAGCTCCAGGAGAGTACATACTACAAAATATGGATTTCCAGAAACTAGGACTGCAAAAAAATGACTGGGTAGTGATAAGCGTTGGATCCAACGATGCAAATCCTACTAAATTTCTTCTAGAAATGTCGAACACACTAAAATCATTAGTACATTTAAATGTGATTGTAGTTAATGTAACAAATAACCGATACTTAAATGAGGACAAACTTAACACAAATCTTGCGGACATCGTTAATAAGTTCAGCAACTGCAAATATCTTTATATTGAAACAATGCCTAAATATAACAGAAATATATCGTCAAATTCACGTCAGCTCTCTATGTTATTGAAAGATTTCATAAGTATGAATAATCATGCTATAAAGCACGAAATAGTCGATGAACCAAAGCTTGGCACGATACCTTACTATTTCAATAAAGTCAATAAATCTATGACAAGCAACAAACACACCGTCGATAAAAACTATACTACTTGGACGCCAGGGACTATACCATTTTATTTTAAAAACCAAAAAAACACACGGCTTAACCAAAATACATCTAACACCAACAAAAACACCAAAAATGAAACCCAGTTTTTTCTTGATTAATGATGATGATAAAAATTCGTTAAATTTAATGCATTTAAACATACGAAGTATGAAACATAAAATCGACGAAATAGAACTGCTAAATAATGAACACAAACCGGACGTATTCTGTTTTAGCGAAACTCACCTGCGAGACAATGAAGCAAGTATCTTACAAATTGACGGATATAAAAAGGCAAGTCATTTTTCAAGAAAGAAAAGAAAACAAGGAGGAATTGCAATTTACGTCAAAAATTATATTAAATATAAAAAACTAGATTGGATATCTGAAATGTCAATAGAAAGTCATTTTGAAAGCTGCGGAATACTCTTGCCTGAAATAAACACAGTTATAATATGTAATTATCGATCTCCAAAAGGCAATTTTAATCTATATATACAAACGCTAGAGACAATACTACATAAACTAACTATCAACGCTAGAAACAATAAGAAAAAAGTTTTTGTGCTGGGAGATTTTAATATAAACCTTTTGGAAAAAAAAAAAACAGCGAGACTTTTAAAAACACGTTAACTTCTTTTAAAATGCATCCTACCTTATCTGAGCCTACAAGGACTACAAGTCATTCAAAAACTTGTATTGATAATATTCTAACAAATACAAAATACTACAAAACTGAAATTATTCCCATACAAAAAGATTTAACAGATCACACAGCACAAAAAATCAAAATACAAACAAATATTAGCTATACCGAAAAGTATTGGTACGAAGAAAAAAGGAATATAGATGACTATTTACATATATTTCAGCATTATATATCTAAATTAAGTTTTTCCGAGGTCTACGAACAAACAGATGTAAACAAAGCCTATGAAAAATTCATAGAATTGTTTACACTGATACTAAATCTAAGTATACCAGTACAAAAAAGAAAAATATATCATACAAAAAAACCGAATTGGAAAACTAGAGGTATCATAATATCATGTAGGAAAAAGAAAATGTTATATTTAAAAAGCTGTTCTCATAATACAGAAGAAAACGTAAGTAAGTACAAACGATACTCGAAAACATTAAAGCAGCTAATACGATTCTCGAAAAAGTCTACTAATATAAAATATATACAGAGAAGTACAAACAAATCAAAAGCTACTTGGGGTATCATAAAACATTATACTTCTCCTGTTAATCATATAAAAACTAACATAAATAGTCTTAAAACACATAATCAAGAAGTCACTGATCAGTTATTAATATCTGAAATGCTAAACTACCACTTTATTAATTCAAATAAAAATACACATTCTAACATTCCCAGTAATACAACAAATAGCAATAAAATTTTTACAGAACCGAATTCTAAAACAATCTTTCTGAACCCTGTAAACAGATTAGAAATTAAAAATATAGTTAAAAAATTAAAAAATAAAAAATCTACGGGACATGACAATATTTCAATGCAGCTTATAAAGAGTTGCATTGAGAATATTGTAGATCCTCTCGTATATATAGTAAATCTTTCAATATCTACTGCATGTTTTCCTGACGAGTTAAAAAGAGCTATAATAAAACCAATACATAAGAAAGGACCCAAGAATGATGCAAATAATTATAGACCTATTGCACTACTACCGTGTTTTTCTAAAATATTTGAAAAAGTTATCTATAATAGACTAGAATCATTTCTCTTTGCAAACAACATACTCAGTAATAATCAGTTCGGTTTTCAGAAAGGAAAAAATACATCCTTAGGAATTTTTCGAATGCTTAAACAGGTTTGGGATGATATAAATATAAAGAGACCAGGAGTAGCATTATTTTTAGATCTATCTAAAGCCTTTGATTGTGTGGTGCATTCAATTTTATTATACAAATTAGAACATGTTAGTATCAGAGGGCAGGCCTTAAACCTTATAAAATCTTATCTACACAATAGATCTCAAGCAACATCTCTCCAAATTTATGATAAAAATACAAAAACAGTCAAACAATTTTTTTCAAAATTTAAAAAAATATTACAAGGTGTGCCCCAAGGTAGCATACTTGGACCGCTGCTATTTCTGATCTATATAAATGAATTACCTCTCGTAGTAAAACATTTAAGCGTTATGTTTGCTGACGACGCAACCATATACATCCCTAAAACCACACAAAACGTCCAAGTATTCGAGAACGAAATAAATAATACATTGGAAAATGTTATAATTTGGCTAAAAAGTCTAAATCTAAAAGTGAACATTGAAAAAACAAAATTAATACAGTTTAAAAACTACAAACAAAAAAGCCTAAAACTAAATATACTTAACGATGGAAATCCAGTAAATCTGGTTAATGAAACAAATTTCTTAGGTGTAGTCATAGATAGTAATTTAAATTGGAAACAACACATACAAAAAATTAACAGTAAACTTTCTCAGTACATATATGCTTTATCTATAATTAGAAATGCTACTTCCAAAACCGTTGCTACAAATGCCTACTTTGGTAACGTTTATCCTCATTTATGTTACGGCATAATATTTTGGGGGAACTCAGTGGATGTGGAATCAACTTTTCTGTTACAAAAAAAATGTATCCGAACTATTTTCAACCTGGAAAGTACGCATACCTTACGTGAAATATTTAAGGAAAATAATTTTCTCACTCTGACAGGCATATATATTCTAGAAGTTTGTTTATTTATTAAAAACAATGAACATTACTTTTTTAATGTACTTTCAAATCGTGCTGACTTATTACGCTCTAAGCAAAAATTCAATATACGCATTTGCCAAGTTAACAATGCTATGTTTTACAATAGTACATTTTATACTGCCATTAAAATATACAACAACTTGCCTACTGAATTTAAATCATTAAATGTATTGCAGTTTAAAGTTAAATTAAAATCCTGGCTTATAGTAAATGTATTTTACAGTTTGAAAGAATATTTTGATATTCGATAAAATGTTATTTTAGTTTGTATTTAATAGTTACTTGGTTATATACTTATATAGTCTTAATTCACCTAGTAGTACTCTCCCTGATTGTAACTCTACAATACAGCATTATCTATAAGTAATTATATTGCACGCCCGCTATGGGTACGCTGTTGAAACATTTTATTTTTAAGAACTTATGTACACAGTGTTGCAATAAAATTTTTCTGATTTCTGATTTCTGATTTCTGATTTCAGGATGGTAGATACCAGAGATGGACACATAAAGAAAATAAAAGGCTCAGGCGAAGTTCCAGAATTCTGTCTCCGACCAGACTTTGGGCAGATGCCTGCCTATTTAGTGAAAAGAAATAAAAAAATACAGAAAGCTCTAGAGAAAATGAGATACGCCGAAGAGAATAGAGAAAGCCTTTGCAAGATGATCACTGAAGAAGAACGACGCAAATTGTTGGATGTAAGTTATTAATAATATATGTATATGTAAACGTAAATGCATAAATGTAGACGCAAACAAGTAGCTAAATTAAAAAACAAAGGGTTCAGGTTACAACACATGCTCGAATCCCCCAAAAGATCCAGTGTCAAAAGGTCCAGAGGATCAAAATGACAAGTCCCAAAATGTCTAGTGTGATATTCAGTTGTAAATCAAACTAGCATAAGTCTTAAAGTGGCAGAACATCAATCAATATACTAAAAAAGTATGACCCATATAAATGTGACAGATTGCAAACTTGACAGGCTCATATTCAGAAACTATTGATTTTAGACAAGTAAGTTCTTCGCAAAAATCTCATCTTTATAATAATAAATAATCTCATCAGAACCCTAAGTTTAGATGACAACTATCAAACTTGATAGGCTCATAATCTCGGAAACTAGTAATCATAGACCAGGGGGGCAATTCAGTTATGCAAAACCGATCCGTAACTGAACCTTGCGCGAAACATTTCCTGTCGGCTGCTATCTTTTTTTGATTTAGTAACGAGCGTAGGACGTGTTACGTTTCATCAAATGTGTCAATTGTATGAAATATAAGTGACTGAATCAAAAAACTATGCCGGCCGATGGGAAACGCTCCACATATGAAAGTCTTTTTGGAAATCCATGGAGAGACCAACATCCAGCAGTGATGATGATGATTTTGATGATAATGATGTAGATGTTGATGATGAACTTACTTTTTCAACAGGAATTGAAGCACAACTGGCAGTTGATGCAGAAAGCGTTCCTGCAGCTTCCGATGCTAACCGACACCATACCCAAGATATTGAAGAAAACCAAAATGGAGAACGAACTCCGACAACTAGAAAAAGACATTGCTTTGGTTGAAAGTAATCCGTATATTTATATTTTCGAATGATTTACATTGATGACATACTTAATGTATATGTATCATTTTCATATATTGTCAAACTACTTTCTGAAAATGCTTTATGCCATGCAGATTTCTTGATGGAGGCATAATATGATTATTTTCTCAGTAATTTCTAATTAAATAAAGACGATGAATTAAATAGACATCTCACTATGCTGGCTTCACGGCTTAGATGCGACGTATAAATTACATAAATTTTGTAAGTTAGAAACAGAGTATCCCCTTTTTTCAACAAAAGTTTGTGAATATAATAGGAATTTATTAAACCAATTAAATTGAATTTATTTCGTTATTACGTTTTATAGCGTTTTATTATATTTTTCACTATTTTCTTTTTCTATTTCCGTTAAATATGATAAATTAATCTCCTCACATCCAAATTTGCAAATTGACACGTTAAATGTAGCGTCAATCTTTATATTTATTTTAATATCACGAGTTTTTTTATTGTTGATTCTATGTAATTAAGATAGGCTGACAGATTTGTTTTACTAGTCAAGAACATTGAATATTATATTCAAAATTTACGCACTTGCTTTGTATGCTGTGCAACTATAACAAGTTTATTTAGTTAATAATATTCTATATCTATTTATTACTTACCCATGCACCATTTTGTAGGCAATTGAAAAATAAACGCCAAATTTCATATATGTATGGAAAAGTAAAGTTTATTTTGCCACCCTCCGTATAGAACCTGAATCAGAATCAGAATGTATTTTATTGCGTAACTGTATATACAAGATGTTTAACTTAAAAATATGTTCCAACAGTTAGATCGACGAGCTCCATCCTCAGCCACACCATCGCTTAACATCAGGCGAGTTGATGGTCAATCGTAGATCTATAATGTATAAAAAAAAAACAAAAAAAAAGTATTTTTTATATATATATCATAATAGGTACATTTTATAAATTTCTATCGAAATTCAAAGATAGTCTTAGTAAATAAATAATTAATTATTGTTCCCTTCATTTAAATATTCCTTCATGTGGTAAAATTATTTTGACAACAACCATTTTTTGAGTTCTTTGTACCTGTGTATACATAAAGAAGTGGTGAGAGTATAACTCTTTAATACGAAGACGCAATACTAAAAATAGCAGCTAATGCTACGAGAATGCGTAAAGTAAGCGTTCCGAAAGTCCCGGCTGATGCGACTGGTGCACGTTAGCCAAACGCTAATCCCTGTGTTCTTATGCTTCTGTTTTCATCAATTTCTGGTTGACACACCAACAACAAGATTGTAGAGCTCTCTCATCAATAGCGAACTACTCACACTTGGAGTGGCATAGTTCATTCCAACTTGGAGAGCTAAATTAGTCGAAAGTTGCCTGCAAGACTTGAGGCTCGAGACTTCCACGAACTTTGCCTTGTATGTATGTTGTGTAAGGCAGTGATTGAAGTTCCTCGAAAATCCGTGGCGAAATGAATAGAATAGAATATGTATTTATTGAAAACTGTGTAGGTACAAAGAAATGGACAATGTTAGGATAAACTAACAATAGATAGTTTTCGGTTAGTATGACAAATAAGTTAGAAAACTCAAAAATCTCCAACGAATCAACGGTTAAACCGAAAACTAGATCAAAATCGGTTCATCCGTTTGAGAGCTACAATGCCACAGGCAATAATACAAATACCTCTTTTTGAGTCAGGGATTAAAAACACTTTGATACGCGTAATTATTACCATATTAATGGTTAATCCAGCAGTCTTTCTATAATTTTAACGAATTTATTAAAGCTGATAACATATTATGATAACATTTGAAATAACAATTTATTTATTTTCTTGGTTGAATTCTATTATTATTATTTTTTAAATTATGTTTGACGTCGTTTTTTTTTAAATTATTTATTAAAATTAATTAATTAATTAATTCGAGATTTTTTGTAATTATTATTTATTTTTGTAACCCTTGTTGGTTCGTATGATTACAATGGTTGTAATGTGTTTTTACAATATATATTGACTTGTAAAATAATATTTTATCAATAAATATGAATATTACAAGCGTCAGCATTTTATTACTGCTCCCAAAGTTATTGTGGGTGCTTCTTGAGGACTTGAACGCGCCATGAATGTTTGTTTATCACTGAAGATAAACAACTGTCTCTTAAATACAGTGTGATTTTGCAGATGATTATATCAGTGCAGGGATATTAATTCATATTAGTTTGCAAGTCGAAATATCAATTTGTCCCGTAATTGGTATCATTAAATTAATTTAATCAAACATATCAACATAGTTTTATATTTAAATGATTATGTTTATTTATATATTTTTTTATTTAAATTTATTACACAAAATGAAATAAATAAAACAAAATATCAATTTCATTATTTATATTTATGCAACTAACCTTTTTTCAATAAATGATACTGCAAACATCTTAGTTTCATTTTGCTTGGTTAAACATATTTCAACTTTAGTATTAGAAAAGTCAATTTATACATTTTTCATGTGATGCCATTACGATGTTTGAAATAAAGTTGTAATTACTTTTACAAATTAATGTACTTAACTTGTATTTGTTTTCATAAATTTAAAAAGTTTGTGGTCATTTTACAAAAATGAGTATGTATATATTTATGGCAAATATGGCTATATACTTATTAATAAACCTATAGACTAATATAAATAAAGCTATTTACGAAATATAGTATCTAGGTTAATAAAGTAAAATAAATAAACTTTTTAAGCACTTGCAAAGACAAGTATAAGCTTAGAAAACTCAAAAACCCCCGGCAAAAAATGGCTGAACCGATTTAGATGAAATATAGCTAAGAACACGCTCTTTCGAACAGCTAGATCGGTCCATCCGTTTGAGAGGTACGATGCCACAGACAGACATATATACACAGATACTGTCCATTTTATGACTGGTATTTCTGCCAACACTGCGTTTGCCAGGGCGTGGTCTGCACTGGAGATCTTTTCGGCCCCATCAGTCATCAGTTCCACTTGCTATACCAAGCCGTGTCGCTGTGATCGGTGACTTTCGTACACTTACGGATCTCTTTGTCTTTTTTCACCCCACCACTTACCACACTCTATATTTTCACTACCCATACACATCCAGCAGTTACAACGTCGATACCTACGTACCCACAAAAACTTCCAATAACAGACGTTCCGCCAAAAGTATCCTCCAAAACCACTTCGGACAGTTCCGGCGCGTCGCAAAAACCCCGCGAAAGCCCGACAATATTGTATAACACCAGCATTCAATGACTGACACAATCGTTGGGGGCCTCCGTAATTTTCCTGCTGTATTTTATCTGAGAAGAACAATAGCGACTCATTTTGGGGCACAATGAATTTCATTTCGGACGCTATTCCGCCAAAATAGGGGGCCATTAAAATCCTTTCCTTGAAGCGGGACGCTTTGTTGCGGGTCATGGGAAAACTAGCTGACATAACCTAGGTATTGTTACTGGTAAATACATACATTAGGCCGGAATTTGGGGAATTAGCCGCAGGAAATACTGCGAGTATTTCGCCTAGCAATTTTAGCAATTTGGCGAAACGTTTCAGTATAGAGGCTGAATTAGTGTTTCGAAATGTTGGAATCTGGAGTTTAATTTTGAATTTAATATTACATTTTATCGATGCTTCACTATGTACTTCGATTGTTTCAATAGAGTCCCTTCGAAGGTTTAGTAGCTTTGTAAAATTAGGTAGGTATTGCTGAAATTACACTTATGTTCAGCGGGGTGTGAATTAATAAAATAGAAGGTAGGTATCTTGTGTTAGCGACAGTAAAATATTAATTCTG